>CM053594.1:172864728-172884000 GCA_028646575.1 Pseudocheirus occidentalis | reverse complement strand
ACATATATATATATGATTATAACTATTATTAACTACATGATGCAACTGGGAATTAAGATATACAGGCACTGGAGTAGGGAGATTCATCTTGCCCTACCAGAAAGTCAGAGGGGTGATGGGGGTGGACATAGGAGAGAGCAGATTGGGGGAGGAGTTATACAGTGGGATGGCTGTTTTGGGGTGGTGGGTGGGGGAAAATTGGGAAGAAAATTTGTAACTCAAAATCTCATGGAAGTGAATGATGTAGACAAGAAAATAAATAAATAAATTTAAAAATCCGTCTATCTGAAGAGTCACAGATAAGAGGCATCTCCAAGGAAAGAGTCGAAAAGCCAGGATTTGACCTCAGATTCCCTGATTTCTAAGTCCATGTTCTATTCTTTATATGATGCCTAGGATTTCTCCTGAGTTGTTCCATGTTCATAATATTTCACATGCCTGAGATATATTCTATCACCTCCCTTTATCTCCTTTGCCTGCAGAATTTCTTGATATTCAAGAAAATCCAACTCAATGCAATCTCCTCCCAGAGGCTTTCCCCCCAGATGGTAATGACCTCCCTCACCCCATACTTCACATAACACATTATTTGTACTTTTTCTCACTTATTATATATTATCATATATTTCAGACATAAGCAGATACATACACACATACAAATGTGTATGTGTGTTTATATGTATGTGTATGTATTTGTGTGTGTGTGTGTATGATGACTCCTACTAGACTTTAAGCTTAGGACAGCAGAGACCTTGTGTCATCTAATCTTTTTCTCCCTCTTCAAACCTAGCTGAGTACCTTGCATAAGTAGGTGTTTAATATGTCTGTTGAATTTCAGATATCATCATTTCATTTAGTGAGATATTTATTCATTTATCAAACTTTAGATGCCTACTATATGCAAGGAACTGGCAGACAGACTGTAAGAAAAAATACATGGTTACCTGCCATCATAGTTAATCTGGAACAGGAGGCAATCAGTCAGTCAACAATCATTTATTAAATGCTTACTAAGACACTATGCCAGTGGTTCTCAACCTTCCTAATGCTGCGACCCTTTAATACTCATATGTGGGCGTATCTGAGTGTGGGCGAACCCGCCTGGAGACAGAGGAGTGGTGTCTCAGTTCCTAAGACCATTGGAAATATATGTTTTCCAATACTCTTAGGCAAGCCCTCTGAAAGGGTCATTCGACCCCCCGAAGGGGTTGTGGCCCACAGCGTTAAGAACTGCTGCACTATGCTAAGCACTAAGGATACAAAAAGGGGCAAAAACATGGCCCCAGTTCAAAGAGCTCACTTTCTGATGGAGGATGGAGGACAATATGCAAATAACTAGGCACATATGAGATGTATACAGAGTAGATGTAAGGTACTCTGAGGCAGGAAACCATTAGCGGTGGGATGGGAACTAAAAGACATTACAATAGTAACTAGTACAAAATAAAAGATAACACATGCATGAGACAGTTACAGTATATTGTGAGAATTCATAAAACGGACAAATTACATTCTAAGGTTTCCTGGAAGAGAAAACATTTGGGCAGAACCTTGAAATCAAGGTGATCTATCAGGAGGCAGAAATAAGAAGACACTCTAGACTTAAGGAATAGCATAAATGAAGACACAGGGATAAGAACATAGAGGGCGTGTAGGTCAGTGATATCAAATTCCAGTAGAAATGTGGGCCACTAATCCACACGTAAAAATCCTTGCAGGCTGCATATGCACTTAGTTTTAAGATA
This sequence comes from Pseudocheirus occidentalis, assembly GCA_028646575.1. NCBI lineage: Eukaryota > Metazoa > Chordata > Mammalia > Diprotodontia > Pseudocheiridae > Pseudocheirus > Pseudocheirus occidentalis. The sequence goes on along the minus strand of CM053594.1, from coordinate 172,882,255 downwards.
CAATATTATCTATATTTTTTTAATTTTTAAAATTTGTTTTGCTGATTATTTCCTAATTACATTGCAATCTTTCTGTGGCTGACTTAAGTTGTGCTATTTGACTAATGGAATACAGTTGTGGTGTAAGAAATGACAAGCAGGATGATTTCAGAAAAATCTGAAAGGACTGGTGCAAAGTGAAGTAATCAGAACCAGGGGAACATTGTACACAGTAAGTGCAATATTGTACAATGATCAAGTGTGAATGACTTAGTGATTTTCAGCTATACAATGATCCAAGACAATTCCAAAGGACTCTGTGTTCCATATCCAGAGAAAGAACTGATGGAGTCTGACTACAAAACAAAGCATTCTGTTTTTCACTTTCTCCATTTTTTTTATGGGTTTTTTTTTTGGCTTGTGCTTTCTTTCACAAAATGACTAATATCAAAATATATTTTGCACAATTACAAATTATTTAATTGAATTTACTTAATTTTTAATTAGCTAAATTAAATTTAAAAATTAATTAAAAATTATTTACCATCTTGGGGAGGAGGGAAATAGAGAAGTTGGAACTCAGAATTTCAAATACTGAATGTTTAAAAATTGTTTTTACATGTAATTGGGAAAAAATAAAATAGTATTTTAAAATAATCTGGTTTTGATTGTACTCAGGAGTGTTTTAGTCCACATGTAGCCTCTGGGTCATGTATTTGACACCCCTGGGACCAGTTTGGTTAGATAGTATAAGGAGAAGTATTATGAGAGAAAGCTGGAAAGCTAGGTTAGAGTCAGATAATATTGTTGTTGTCAATTGTTTTCAGTTGTATCCAACTATTTGTTACCCCATTTGAGGTTTTGTTATCAAAGATCCTGGAGTGGTTTGCCATTTCTTTTTCCAGCTCATTTTACAGATGAGGAAACTGAGGCAAACAAGGTTTAGTGACTTGCCCAGGATCACACAGGTAGTAAGCGTCTGAGGTCAGATTTGAACTCATGAAAATGAGTCTTCCTCACTCCAGCCCTGGTACTCTGTGTACTGTGTTTTCTCTCGCTGCCCAGAGTCAGATCATAGAGGTTCTTAAATGTCAGATTAAGAATATGGGAATTTACATGCTAAATAATTGGGAGACCTTGAAGGATTCTAAGGGTTAGGATTGTAGTTGCTTTTCCATCTTAATTGAAGAAGACCCCGAACTCAGGAAGGTGATGACATGACTTGCAAGTGAATTGAATTTTAGTGAGGGAAGGTTGTGCAAAGTCATCAACCTCCCTCTCTCCTCCAAAGATGTCTGGGTCTAGTGGCAAAATATAGATCTGGACAACTGGAGATGGCCCTGGATGCAGCAGGAGACCTTGGCCTTTTTAAGTTAAGGTCTTTCCCAGGTCTCAGTTTGACTGAGGCAAGATCCATTCAGTGATTAAGGCTACATAAGAATGAAGCAAAGAATGGCCTCTTTTACCTAGTAAAAAAAAACAACAAAAAACAGTCCATCTGGAAGAGGAAGACCCTCTGAGTTTACAGAAACATTTGCTATTTACATTCACTCTGAGCCATCAGAGCCTAAACAATGACCAAGTGAGGCTTGGTCTGGAACCTATTGTTGGCCAGTCAATGAGAACCAGAGTGATTTGGATTTAAGGCTAGGTCTTTAAGTAAGAAATCTAGCCTAAAAACCCTAAGATATTTTGCAAGGTTTCAACAATTAAGATTTACATTCCTTTGGGCAGAACACCCAAAAGGTTAAGTGTACACATACCCTCTGTGGACAGAGGGAGAGAAGGAAGGAGGGAGGGAGGGAGAGAGAGAAGGAGGGAAAGAAGGCAGGAAGGCAGGAAGGCAGGAAGGAAAGGAAGGCAGGAAGGCAGGAAGGCAGGAAGGAAAGGGAGGCAGGAAGGCAGGCAGGAAGGCAGGCAGGAAGACAGGAAGGAAAGGGAGGCAGGGAGGCAGGGAGGCAGGCAGGCAGGGAGGCAGGGAGGCAGGCAGGCAGGAAGGCAGGAAGGCAGGAAGGCAGGGAGGCAGGGGGGCAGGGAGGGAGGGAGGGAGGGAGGGAGGGAGGGAAGGCAAGGAAGGCAGGCAGGAAGGCAGGAAGGCAGAAGGAAGGAGCTACATTGCTTAACTGGAAATGGCCAGTTGGGCCCCTATGGGGCAGCTCCCACCACTCACAGGTTGTTGTTTGTTCTTTAATCTCAAAGAAGACCATGATATCAAAAAGGCACAGCATAAAGTGCTTGGTGTTATAGCAGGAAAAATGTCTCCAGAGTCAGAGAAAGGACTTACATCTAAATCCTGACTCTGCTGCCTGTAACTTGTAGAAGACGTTGGAGAAGTCACTCATCCTCTCTGGCCCTAGTTTCCTTAACTGGAAAACGAGGATGTAAACAAAATGATCTTTAAAATACCTTTTTATCTGTAAATAAATCCTAGGCTCCTGTAAATGTAAGTCATCACAAGTTGTGAAAAAGTGAATGCTTTAATTAGGGATGAGGCTGAAATTCCTTTGCCTGATCTGACAGGAGGGTTCTGAGCAGAAATCGGGGCACGGCCGGATTGGTGTAATTGAAAAGACCAGTCTGACATTGCTCTGAATGCTGGACTGGAGCAGGAGAGAGAGTGGAGGTAGGACACCTAGAAGAAGCCTATTTAATAGCGTAGAGAGGTGGTATAAAATTACATAGATGATTTTGTGAGGAGAGACAGTGTTACCTAGTGGATTAGAAAGCTGGCTTAAGAAAGGAGTAAACCTAGGTTTCAATATCTTCTGGGTTCAGTCATCCACACTGACTGCATAACTCTGGAGAAGACACTTAACCTCTCCACATGCCAAGAAACACTGATATTATACATCGAAGAGCATGCGCCACTCTGCCTTGAAAGAGGCAATTTCCTCATTTTGATTTACATAAATTAATGAAATGATACTTCTGGTCAGAAACAATATTACTTTTTAAAAAGTAAATTGCGCTTTTGTACATACATAGATATCTTTTTCTCCGTGTGTCTATTTGTCTCTATTTCCCCCCTCCTCATCCTCACCCTTCTTTCCCCCTGTGCCCCCACCCCACAGTAGAGTTTTGTTTATTTTATTACTGCAAGCATGCTTTCCTTTGATAGATGGTAGGGGAGTTCTATGAAGGTCTTACATGACCTTCCAGAGCCTCTGATCTCACACCCACAACTCTAACTACCTGACACCTGCTGACTCCATGTGTGGCCAACTTAAGAGAGGAGTGGGAGGCATGCAGAGCTAGTTGGGGAAAATGGTGAGATAGTTAAGAAGGGAGATCCTTTTGTCTCCCTCACTCCCTGGGCTGTTAGAGTTAAGGCCTACCTGAAACATAGTTGGGAATCCCCCTTCCAGGTGTCAGGCCTCCAGACAGAACATGTACAGCCAATTACTCTGGCCACCCCTGAGAAATACACACACACATACACACACACACACACACACACACACACACACACACACTACCACCATGCACATTCTCTTCTTCCATCCTTACAGATGATGCAGAAATGCATCTCTCTCTTCCTTCTACCCCATTCTCAATTCTCCTTCATCTCTGCTTAGGGCTACACAGCCTGACCTCCTTATTAGAGTTCATTGCTAGATATCTTAAAATCTATGATTTAAATTCTACCCTGAGTTTATACGCTGGATATCTTACAATCTATGATTTAAATTCTTCCCCGGGTTTCACTCCCTTTGGCTTCTTTGCCATCACCATCTGGTGAATGTTTCCACTTTGCATTTCTCACAGGAGGGAGTTTGTGCAGGCTGAATCACTGGATTCTGACACTGAGTCCGTCATGGGGTCATAGAGGGCCAGAGTGAAAAAGGAATTTAAAGATCACCTGGTCTAATCCCCTCATTTTAGAGATGAGGAAACAGAGGCTGAGACAAGTCAAAAGACTTCTCCAAAGTCTTTAAAGAAAATTGTCTTATTCTGCCAATAGGACTGGGCTAAAGGCAAAATTGTGAAGAAGGTGAAATGTATCTAAGGATCCCCTAATTTTCCTTTAATCCTGCTCAAGAATAACTCCAGGTAGCCCAGGACCTTTCCTCTCTTTTCCCCCTCCTTCCTATTAAATTCCATTTCCAGAAAGTTTCTGATGTATCACTAAGTTAATCAATGACCTCTCTGTGTAATATTTGCATTTCAAGACTTCTCTCTGGACTAGAACGGCTTTGTCCCTTGCTAAGGGGATTTCAGGCCTCAATGATCTAGAGAGACTGGATTAGACAGCAGGGCTTTCCCCCATTGCCATCAAGATCACGCCACATGAGTAACTTCCTATCCTGTCTAATTATAAGGTGGCTTCCAGCTCTGTGGAGTCTCTTGGGAAAAGAGGTGATTTCCTCTGGGACAATGGTGTGATCTCCTGTTGCTTGGGCTCAGTACTAAATCATCACTCTTTCCGTTAGGCCTCTGTTACCCCTGTATTTTTTGTCTTTTGCTGGTTAAATCTGTGAGTACCTAGCAGGTCTTTGAAGCTAGGTAGATGAGAAGCATAGAGTCCTGGGCCAGGAGGTAGAAGATCTGTTTCTCCTCTCCCACTAACCAGTTCTATGGCTTTGCCCAGGTTACAAAACCCCTTTGGGTCTCAGTTACTTCTTCAGTAAAATGAAAGATTAGGCCAGCTGATCTTGAAAGTTTTCTCACTCGAACATTTTAAGTAAGACGAGGTTATGAAACCACAGATACTGTGCCCTATCCCATCAGGAGGCTATGAGATATAAAATGAAGCAAAATTTCATAAATTTCCATCTCTGCCCCACAGTGCTATTCCTCAGCTGGACTGCTCTGTGGATAGAGTATTGAGCCAATAGTCATGAAGGCTGTTATTCAGTTGTTTCATTTGTGTGTTCCACTCTTCATGGCCCCATTTGGGATTTTCTTGGCAAAGATGATGGAATAGTTTGCCATTTCCTTCTCCAGTTTGTTTTACAGAAGAGGAAACCGAGGAAAACACGGTTAAGTGACTTGCCCAAGGTCACACAACTAGCAAGTGTCTAAGACCACATTTGAACTCATGAAGATAAGTCTTCCTGATTTCAGGGCTTGTACCCTATCCTCTACAACTCATAGCTTCCCCTTTCCCCCTGTCTACCTCAATTTTATTAGCTAGAAAATGGAGATAATAATAAATTATCACTAGATTGTGAGGATCAAAGGAGATATTTATAAAGAATTTAGCATGGCACCTGGCACACAGCAGGCACTTAATAAATGCTTGTTTCCTTCACTTAGGACTCTTCCTCCATCAAAAGCAAACACTTTGTTTTTATTTTTTATTTTTTGTTTTTATTTTTTCAACCACAATCCACACTCAAAGCCCACTCATTATGCTTCCCTTGTTTTCATATGTTATGAAAGCTTTGGAAAACTAGTTTGTGGGAGTGAGAAAAGTGCTTTCCTCCATGTTTTCTCCCCAACTATACTACGTGTCCTTCAACCTCCAATCCCTCTCATTATCGTTTGCAAGAACCAAAGTCATTTGGTTACATCAGCACGGCTTGAAATTGAAGTAGTCTTGTTTGATTTTGCTCTGTATTTGTTCTTTAAAAAAAGAAAAAAGAAAAAAAAACCTATAGAGTTTAAATGTTGGAGTCCATAAACCAGAACGCTTGTGGCCTTCTGTGTCCTTTTTTTTCTTCCATCTACATTAGCTGGTAGCAGACTAAGAGAGAGCCAGGTGTGTGTTCTCCTTGGCTGTTGGAGTGAATATACACAATGAAATGACAGCCCTGTATAGGACTCAAAGCTTCCTCCAAATCCTTGACTTCTTGGCAAGGAATTTGATATTATCCACATCAGAAAAGCTGAGGAGGCACATATGATCTCTCTCATCTGCTTAAAAAAAACCCCACGCAAAACGATCATCAGTCAAATTAACTGCATCCAGTATTTAGACTGTGGGTTTATTGGGCTTTTTTTATTCTTTTAAGAGGGTGGGGTGGGAGGAGAAAGAAAAGATTTCCAAGTCATAGATTTAGACACAGAAAAGTGCTTGAATGATCCTGAAAGGGTCCAGATGTATCATATATCACCTGTTGCAGAGCACACATTAATACCTCCAAACTTGTTTGGGTTTTCCAGGTTTGCTTTGAAGACATCCTAGCTTTTTCATGAGTCTTGGAATACAAAATAGAGGGCTGAAACACATTGATTAGGCAGCATGGGACAGTAGAAGGAGGTCTTGATTCAGAATCTGAAGACCTAAATTAGAGCACCAGTACTAGTAACAGTGTTGTTATCCTGGCTAAGTCATCTAACTTTTATGGCCTCAGTATTCTCATTTTCATTCCTTTTTCTTCATCTGGAATTTTAATACTTACAATTCATACACTACAATGTTCTCAAAGGAGAGACTCAATTGTAAGATCCAGGAGGGCAAATACTATGTCTTAATAGGCCAAGCATATGGCACAATGCTTTATATATGGGACATTTAAATAATTGTTTATTATATTAATTTGACTGATTTATTAAAATATAATAAATAATTATATATAGTATAGCAATAGTATATAAATGAATGACATAATGAAATGTAAAAATTAATATGATTTTAATAAGAATTAATATAAATATTCATGTTTATTACTCCCACTACTCCAACTACTTCTACCACTACTACTACTACTCTTCCTTCCACTACTATGCTTTTCCTCTTTGCCAACTACTTTTCCACTCCATTTCTGCATGGCCACTGATATCGGAAGCCATGGACTTCTGCAAACCTCATGATAGCTACTTTTATCTTCTTAATCTGTGTAAAATTATGCATCCCTCAAGTTCAACAGGTTTATGCTCCCGTTAAGTTATCTGAAATCTGTAGTTTGGTTGAGATAGCGAAGGCAAAACTTTGAGAGGGGCACATCACAGTGTGAAACTGAATCCGTCACTCACTCTAGTCTCACTCTCCAAAGCCCTTCTCCAGTGTAAGCATTAAAATTAGTGAAGTACAAGGCAGGCTCTCCAAACTCTCCATTGTGCATGATTGTGCACTTAGATGGAAATCTTCCAGCAGAGGAGGAATCTCCTACTGCTCATATCTATGATATGGAGCAAAGATACTGTTGAATCTATATTGGCAGTCATGTTGGTTAACGTATGATGTGAAACTCAACCAAATCTTGGCCAAGAACAATAACCTAAGGGAATCAATGAGATGGTGCCTTCTACAAGCTTCCTATTGGTCTAGCCTTAGAAACCTGCTCCTAGGTCTCTTGCTACCCCTTCCCCTCACCATCCTTTCGGGTCCTGGTTTGGAGTACCAGGGATTGTAGCGATGCAATGGAGAGAGCTCTAAACTCTTTAGTCCTAAGGGCTTAAGACCTCACTATGTAACTTACTAGTTATTTCTAGGACAGTGGTTCTCAACCTTCCTAATGCCGCTACACTTTAATATTTGTATGTGGGTGTATCTGCATATGGGTAAACCTACCTGGAGAAGGATAAAGGAACAGTGTCTTGGTTCCTAAGACCATTGGAAATATGTATTTTCCAATGGTCTTAGGAGAACCCCAAAGGCTTCATGACCCACAGGTTGAGAACTGATGTTCTAGGAGAAGGAAATAAGCATTTATAAAGCACCTACTGTGTGCCAGGCACTCTACTAAGTGTCTTTTTTTACAAATATTATCTCATTTGAGACTCACAACAACCCCTGAGAGAGAAATGCTATTCTTATTCCTATTTTACAGTCCAGGAAGCTGATGGAGATAAGGGAGAGGGAGATTAATGACTTGCCCAGGATCACACAGCCATAAAGTGTCCTAGGCTGGATTTGAACTCAGGTCTTTTTTACTCTAGGCCTAGAATTCTATCCATCAGCTGCCTTGGACCTTCAGTCCTATCATTTACCCTTCATCCTTTCCATCTCACAAGGAAGCTATAAAGCTAAAATTAGATGACAGATTTTGTGAAAGTCAATTAAAAATCTTAGGAATGCTAGATGTTGTTTTTATTCAGGAAGTCATTAGATATATGTATTTCCTTGCCAGGCAAGTATATAAGTTACTTCTTCAATGCAGCAGTTGTATTAGGTTATTTAATGCCTGCAGGTTGGTTTTTGTTTTTGTTTTTTTTGTTTTTTTACTAGTGGGCTTTATAACCTTGTTCTGCAAATAGCTTGACATCTCAGGAATTCCACAAAGGCAATCCTGTTACTTTTCCAGGAAGCTAGTTAATAATTATTCATTCACTTACTCGGTCAATGATTTATTAAGCATCTGCTATGTGCTGGCCACTGTACTGAGTGGTAGGGAAACACATAGACAAATTAAACAGATCTTGCCTTCAATGAGCCTACATTTTAATAGTAATAATAACAGTATTAAAAACAAGAACTAGCATTTAAATAGAATTTACTATGTGCCAAGGACTGTGCTAAGTGCATTACAATTATTATGTCATTTAATCCTCACAACGACCCTGGGGAGCAGGCGCTATTACCATCTCCATTTTACAGATGGGGAACCTGAGACAAAGAGAAGTTACTTGTACATGGTCATACAATTCGTAAGATTCTGAACTCAGGCCTTCCTGGTTTCAGGTCCAGTGCTTTAGTCACTGGGCTACCTACCTATCTGCCAATAAAAGTAAAACAACAGTGATAATAAATATTCCTATAACCTTTTAAGATTTAAAATGCACGTTTGTCTAAGGTAGGCAGTGTAAGCTACAGATGAGAAAACTGAGGTCCAGGGTCATACAGTTTACAAGTGTTGGGCTAGGACTCAAAATTATATCTTTTAGCTCTAAAGACCAGTACTCTAAAATTAGTGAGTCAAGTCAGAATAGAAAGGACAAATCTATGGGACAAGGCAAGTAGAGGAAGTCTAACTTTTATCTATAAATCATCCAGTAATACAGAGATTAGTTGAATGAATTAAACCAATTCTGAGCAGTCCACATAGAAGATTGGGAGCTAATTAGTAACTATAGCTGTGGAATCCCATTCCTGAGAATGCCAGATGCGTAGAATTTGGAAACCTAGACAACCAAGTCAGCCTCCCCCATTTCCCTAACATAAAGACCTAAACTCCAATGATTCTGTTTCCTTCACAATGGTCAACAAAAGGCTGTCTCAGGGGTCAAGACACTTATTTTCTTCCCACATCCCTCCTCTGCAGAATCCAAAGAATCACCACTTGCTGAGTATAGTTTTGACTGTCCTTGTGGTCTGATAGGTGTAGGTGAGCCTACAGCGTCTGCATGCGTAAGCCAGGTACAGATCAAAGGAGATCAGCCCCTTGTGATAGTATGGTTTCTGACCTGTTGAACAGCAGAATTCTTCACATATTCTTAATAAAAAAAGGAGAGACAGAGAGACAGAGGGACAGAGAGAGAGACAAAAGCAAAGAAAGACAGAGGGACAGAGAGTGAGGCAGAGACAGAAAGAGACAAAGACAGAAACAAAGAGAGACAGAGAAACAGAGAACAGGCTCCTACTAAACTGGTTTTACTTTAAATTGGTGAAACTGGCTTTGCATACATGCTAACACATAGGAAAAATCAATTCCATGGACAAAATGGAAAACATGGAGATAATGACTCCTCCTCTGTAAAGTGAGGACGTTAGAGCAATTTGTCTCCAACTTGGCTTCCAGCTCTAACATTCCATCATTCTGTCATTCAGAGTCAGCTATTTCTAGGTTCCCATATTAATACCATGCAGTTCATATTATATGAAGATCATATCAGTTGAAGGAACCTGGGACTTTCAGCCTGGAAAAGAGAAGACTCAAGGGTGATGTGACAGTAATAGCTTGTCATTAATTATTTAAAGGACATGGTCAGAAGGATTAGGCTTGTTCAGAGTTAGACTGTGGGTCCCAGAGAACCAAACAGGTGCAATGGGCAGAAACTATGAAGAATCCAGTTGAGAAAAACACACAAACAAAAACCTCCTAATGATTAAGATTGTCCTGAAGAGAAATGGGTTGTCTTAAGAAGCAATGGTTTCCCCCTCCATAGAGGGCTTCAAGCAGAGACTGAACAACAGTGGTCAGGTACATTATGGTGGAAAGTCCTTCCGTGTATAGACTGGACTTAATGGCTGCTGAACTGCCAGCTTTCAAATGCTATGATTCTTTGAATAGAATATCAAAAGGAGTAAAAAGGAAACCTCTTTAAGAATAAGGGACCAAGGGGGTGGCTAGGTGGCACTGACCCTGGAGTCAGGAGTACCTGAGTTCAAATCCGGCCTCAGACACTTAACACACACAAACAAAAAACTAGCCATGTGACCTTGGGCAAGTCACTTAACCCCAACTGCCCTCCAAAAAGCAAAAAAAGAAAAAAAGAAAAAGAATAAGGGACCAAGATTTCTCAGCTTACTTATTCCACATGATCTATTCCTTCACTGCACCTCAGCTACACACAGATATGGGTCATACATACCCTTCATCTTTCCATCACCCCAAAATGTACCACTTGCATCCTCATGAACTCTGGAATTCCCTTATCTTATCACAATCTGTTGTTATTTCACTTCTTCTCCTTCCTTGCAACCCTAAACCCTGTTCTTCATCCTTAGCATGACCTCCAATCCTTCCTCAGTTCTTTTTAAACCATCACCCTTCCCCTTCTTGACCCCTTGGTGAATTGGTCCAACTCTACATTGTTCCCTTTGACCGAGTCCTTTGCCCCTTCATTCTATTGCTGATCTTGTCCTGCCAAGTGTCAGCCTTATATTACTCCTACCATCTTTTGCCTTTGTTCCTACTTACATGCTGCTGAACAAAGTGAAGGGAAAATTATGAAACTGTGTTAACTGGGTCTACTAAAACTCTGTGTTATGTTAGTTCAGCTGGGCACTCACCGTGGCAAGGTAATCCTTTGATACTTCATTACTTAATTAGCTGCCCCACTCACCACAGTGGTTTTTCCAAATTTTTTTCATACCTCCTCAAGCCTCCCAGGCTGAAATGCTTCCCTGACTCTCTCAGCTGAGAACCTTGCCTCATATTTTACTGAAGAAAACTGAGGCCATTCACCAAAATCTTTTATTCTACCTTCTTCCTTATTTCCCATCACTCAGATGCCTTCTGTCACTCACTCCTCCTTCATCCCTATCTCCCATTAAGAGGCAGCCTTTCTCCTTACCAAGGAATACTCTTCTACATGCACAAATGATCTCATTCCATTGTCTTCTGCATTCTCCAGCAGATTGCCTTTAGGTAGCTGGATGGCTCAGTGGATCGTGTTGGGCCTGGAGCCAGGAAGCCCTGAGGTCCAATATGGCCTTTTAATCATGGCTTGTATAACTTGGGCAAAGGGTGACTTAACCTCCAATTGCCTTAGTCTCCTCAACTTTAAAATGAAGATAATAGTAGCATCAACTTATCAGGTTTTAAAAAAATAATTAAATGAAATAATATCTATAAAGCACTTAGCATAGTTCCAGTGCTATATGAATTATTCCCTGTTCTTGCCACACCCTTTCCCAGTCACAAACAATTGGTACAATGGGGTCTTGTATTCTCTACATTTTCCAGTCAATTGTGGTCTGTTGTAGAATATTGTTTGCAGAGTCCAGTCTGCTCCCTCCTCATACCTTCATCAAAGGTACCTTTGATGCTTTGTTGCTGGGCAGTCTTTCAGTCACGTCCAGCTCTTTGTGACTCCATGGACTTGTCCATGGGGTTTTCTCATCAAAGATACAAAGATACCATTTCCTTCTCCAGTGTGTCGTCATTCTTACAAATTGACAGATTGAGACAAATAGAGGTTAAGTGACTTGTCCTGGGTCACGCAGTTATTAAGGCCAGATTTTAACTCAGATCTTCCCAACTCTAGGCCCAGTGCTCTATCCACTGTGCCTTTGATGTACCAGTACAATATTCTCACACAGATGTTGTATAATTGGTAAAGTAGAAACATAGGGTGATTGTTATTGATAGTATCCCAGTTTTCCATTTTTTACAATAAAGCCAAGATATTTTTTCCATTCCTTTCAGTCTTTCCCTATTTCAGGAGCCCTGGGAATTGATCCCTTAATATGCTTACATTACCTTACTCCATCATGAGAAAAGTGCTTTGTAAACTTTAAGCCAAAACATAGAAGTGAGGTTGTTTCATTAGGATTTTGTGCATTGTTTCCCCAGGATTTAGGATTATTCCATTTTCTTTGGCCTTGGATAGAAGTGATTTTTCAGTTGAGCAAGCCTAGGTGCTGTCACTTTAGACCATACATTTCATTCTTCCATCTAGAACATGCTGGTTAAGGCAGAATTCTTCAGCTCCGTAGACTCTGTAGGCTCCCTTGTATTCAAGCTGGTTAGGGAGACAATCCCAACCACAAGCCGGTAGGACCAGGGCACCATTTTCCATTCCTCCCTCATCCTCAGCTCATACTTTATGAGAATGACCGCAATGAATGTCAGAGCTCTAGGAAACCAAACTGTGAGATGGCCCTCTAATAAATGTTCTGACTCAGCAGTGCCAGGAGGCTCAGGTATCAGAAACTGGCCTGTTTTTCACCAGCCCATGTAATAAATAATGATGGATAGCTCCCCAAAGAGTCACTAGTTCATTTTGCTTGCAGACAGTAATACTCTGTGCTAACAAAGGACCAGCTCTTCTAGGGGAACACGAAGTGCTATGTTGTGCTTCCCAGTGCCCTCAGAAGAAGGGGTGCTGCTGTTTGGAAGTTTTATGCTACCCACTGGAAACTTTAAAGTACTATACAATTTTTAGCTATATTATCATTTCCTTGCTAAATTCCTCCTCCAATATGTTATCATGGCACTGAGGCAATCTTGGGCTCTCAAAGGCTGGGCAAGTCAGTCAGTCAATAAATGTTAAGTGACTGCTCTGTCCCAGGCACTGTGCTAAGTGGTGAAGATACAGTGAAAGGTAAAAGTCTGAACCTGCCCTCAAGGAACTCACAGTCTAATGGAGGGGACAACAAGCAAAAAAACTATAAAGGTTAAAAAAAAGTGAAACAGGCTACATATAGACTAAATGGACAATAATCAACAGTGGGAAGGAACTAGAATTAAGGGAGATCAGGAAAGGTTTCCTATATAAGGTGGGATTTTAGCCATGACTTTATGGAAGCCAGAGAAGGTAAGAGGCAGAGGTACATCCATGGGAGATAGGTAGTGAAAATACTCAGCCAGGAAATGGAGTGCTTTGTTCAAGGAACAGCAAGGAGACAATTGTCATTGGATCATAAAGTACCTGGAGAGGATTTAAGATGTAAGAAGACTAGAAAAGTGGCAGGGGTGGGGGTGGAGGAGAGGAAGGCAGATTTGGTTTTGACAGCCAAACTGAAAATTTTATGTTTGATCCTGATAGGTGATGGGGAATCACAGGAATTTATTGAGTAGAACGTGACATGGTCAAACCTGAGCTTTAGGAAAATCACTTTGGCTAGGTGGGAGATGACTGGGGGGAGAGTTGTGGCAGGCATACCAACCACAATGTAAGCAGAAGAAAAGCTCTGATAGGTCCTACCAAACTGGTGACACTTAAGTAGGGATCTAGTGAGGGACTGCATATTGTGGAAGGACCAGTCTAGCAAAATTTGGACACCACCAGGTTGATTTCAGGGTGATTAATTTTTTAGCCTTAGCACTAAACTATTCAATAGAATTTTTTTTCTCTGAATATTTTTTCTTTTTATTATGACCCTAACATGTACAAACATTTTAACATAAAAATATGAGACTAACAAAACTTCTCTTCATTTCGCTATACCTTTCTGATATTCTTTCTGTTCTCTTCTATGTATTTTAAAACATTTCATTGAAGCTCTTTTCTTTCAATTTTTGGGGGGAGAATTGTTCTCTCATAACCTGACTATTCCTCCTTCTGGAAGTTTTCCCATTTTCTTTTTTTTAATCTATCCTTCCCACTAACCCTTCTCCATCATTAGCAAGTTTTTTTTTTAATATGAAAAACAAATCCCTCAATACATAGTTCTATAATCTGGCAAAACAAATTCCCACATTGGCCATGTCTGAAAATATATGGTTCCTGCATTTTAAGTTCATCACCTCTCTGGAAGGAGGTGAGTGCCATGTTTCATCTTCAATCTTTTGAACTCATGGTATATTATTGTGCCAATCAAATTCTACAGTCTTTCAGAGCTATTTTTCTCCACATAATTTTAATAAATTGTTCTCATGAAGTTGTTTCCAAGTTGCTCTGAAAGTAACCATTTTGTGATTTCTTATGGCACAGTAATATTCCATTAGATTCATGCACCACAACTTTTTAGTCATTTCCCAATATGAGGACAGTCCCTTAGTTTTTTTATTTTTGGCCAACATGAAAAGAGCTGTTATACTTTTTAAAATTTTTATTTTCAGTTCCTACATCTTTACTTCCCTCTATCCCTTCCCTACTCAATGAGAAGGCAAAGAATGGGATACCTCTTATATATGTGAAGTCATGCAAAACATATTTCCATATTAACCATGTTGTAGAAGGGAAAAGATAATCAAGGAGGAAAAGTGAAGTGAATGGAAATGTGCTTCTATCTGCACTCCAAATCCATCAGTTCTCTCTCTGGAGGTAGATAGTGTGAGTCCTTTGAAATGTCATGGATCATTGTCTTGGTCAGAGTAGCTAAACCTTTCACTGCTGGTTGTCTTTACAGTATTGCTGTTACTGTACCAAATTCTCCTACTTTGTTCACTCCATCCTGCATCATCTTGTATTTATCTTCCTAAGTTTGTCTGAAATCATCCACTTTGTCACATCTTAGAGCATAATAATATTCCATCACAATCATAGATGAGAACTTGTTCAACCATTCCCCATGTGATGGACATCCTCTCAGTTCCCAGTTCTTTGCCACCACTCAAATATATTTGTATACACAGAGCCTTTTCCTTTTTCTTTGACTTCTTTGCAAATTTTGGCCTCCTAGGGATTTTATTATACCAAAAAAGTACATGCAGTTTAGTAACTTTCAAGCATAGTTCCAAATTAGCCATAGCCACTATGTTACAGATGAGTTATACCCTGCATTTGGTGAGATAGAACCTTTATTGTCAAAATGGCAAATCTCTGAAGTATTGAAACTGTTATTATCACAATTTCAAAACTTGAGGGAGACCTCTCATGTATTAGCTGAACCCTTTTATGCTGAAATTATAAGAGAATTTGAGCAAGAATTAAACAGGATGAACAGAATTGGAGTCCTGCAATCTGTATCATTGAAAGAGATGTCCATATCAATGCAATTGGAGTTACATTTGAGTACTTAAAACTATTCTGTGCTCTGTGAAAGACAGTTGGTATTGTAGGAAAAGTCCTGGAATTGTGGTTGGAGGACTTGGCTTTAGAATCTGACTTTGTCACTTATTAGCTGTGTAAGTGGGCAAGTTACTTTCACCTCTAATCCTCAGTTTCCTCATCTGCAAAATGGAAAGAACAATATTAATACCATACGTTGTTCAGAATTGTTGGAGGGGTAGCACTTTGGAAATTAAGTGCCATGCAAATGTAAGTTGTTCTCACAAAGAAAACCATTAAGGTTGCTTAACCTGGAAAGAAAAGATGTATGGGAATGTGATTTGTGGTTCAGTTGCTCAGTTGTTTCCAACTTTTCATGACACCATAGACTATATTATCCATAGGTCTTTCTTAGCAAAGATTCTGCTATTTCCCTCTCCAGTGGATTAAGGCAAACAGAGGTTAAATGACTTGACCAAGGTCACACAGCTAGAAAGCATCTGAAGCCCCATTTGAACTCACATCTTCCTGATGCCAGACCCAACATTCTATCAACTGAGCCTGACAGCTTCCTTGAATATTTGGAGGGCTGTTAAAGGGATTTGATGAATCCTAAAGACCTACAGAAGGCAGAAGGAGGAACACTTACTTGATAAAGAGTTCAAGGAAGGAAACTTACCACCAAGCTGAGCTACACAGCAGCCAAACTGGATGCTTCAAAAAACATGGTACTCCTTATTATTGGACGTGTGGAAGACTAGACCTGATGATCAGCTCTCAAGAATGTTGGAGAAGACTTGCAGGGGAGGATCTTAAAGGGCTTTTCCAATTCTAAAAATCTATGATTCCATGACTGGAACTGCTGTTGGGTGGGAACTGATGAGGAGTTAAGAAAGACTGAAGCGTGATTATGGGCTTTTTTACTCTGTTGCCTGCCAGTGCCTTACAAACATAGAATGGGCTATTTTCCTCTAAGATAAACTTAACTCTCTCAATTAAAATTAAAATTCATCTTTTTGTCAGCCACAGACTCAGCATTCTCCTTCCTGGACAAATCTGAAGCATGAACCCTAGCACATGAGATAGCTCATTATTGTAACCCTTCCTGTTACTGTGTGTGAAAGACAGATTAGTAATGAAAAAAAAATATATCCCAGGCCCATTTTCAATTATAAGCAGATTTAGGAGGCTTGGTTGGGAGGGGGAGGGAATGTACAGATTCTTTGCTGCCTTACCACCTCCTGTATTTGATTCTTTTATCTCCTTTAGGATGCCCCACATCCCATCATGCCACACAGCACTGGCTAAATAAACCCCTTAAATCTACCTTTTGTGTGACTCTAATCCTTTTATTTCCTAAATCTTATTTAATCCAAAGAGCTTCCTTTCATCTCTTTAACTGTCCATTGGGTCACTCCTACATCCTATCAACAGCCCCTGAAAATCCTGGATGGAGTTAAAAAGCTTTTCAGGGTTTCCCTCAGTCTCATTAGATTCTCCTCTAACTAGGTAACACCTGCTGAATGCCATATTGAAGCCATCCCCTTGAAAGTAGCTTAAACCCCACCCCGGCTTTGCTGCAGGGCAGTGCTATCTATTGCTAGGGAGAAAACCCGCTTCCTGTCTTTCCCCTCCCCAGCATCTCAGAGAACCCCATGCAAAGGATGAGCCCCAGGCTTTGCCCACCCAGTTTACAGTGTTCAAGGGAAGATAAAGATCCCATGTCTTCCCACCTAGACACTGCAGTCAGACTTTGCCTTGAACAACAGGTTATGACAAAATCAAGTTTAATCAAAATCCAGTTTAATCAAAGGCAACAGGACACTGTCCAGCTAACTTTTTTGTTTTCTTCAATGGAAATAATGAGATGATCTTGGTGCCCAGGGGAAGAAAGAACTAATAAAAATTAATTCACTGGCTAAAAGAAGGGAATGAGTGAATCGAACTAATTCAATTCAGTTCAGTTCAGTTCAGATCAATTCATGGCAACTTCAGGGTTGAAAAGAACCTCAGAGGTCAGCTAGGGCAACCCATATCTGAAAAAAAAAATCCTTTCTCAATATCCCTGGCAAGTGGCCATCCAAGCTCCACTTGAAACCTCTAGTGAGAGGCAACGTCCTGAGGCAGCCCTTCTACTTGGAAACAGCTCTGACTGTTCAGTTTAATTCAGTACAACATCACAGAATCTTAAATGCAAAGAACCTAAGAGACTCTGAAGTCCAAAAGGGACTCCTTTGGTAATCTGATGAAGCATATGGACCTCTTTCCTTCCTTTCTTTTCTTCTCTTTTCTTTAATTTTCCTTCTCTCTCTCTCTCTCTCTCTCTCTCTCTCTCTCTCTTTCT
>CM053594.1:172821624-172864228 GCA_028646575.1 Pseudocheirus occidentalis | reverse complement strand
AAAAAAAAAAAGGTTAGTATAAGATGAATTGTTGTACTTCCTTTCTTTTTTTATTTCATCTTCTCTTTCCTCCCTTTCTTCCTTTATACAATGCCTGGCTCATAGTAAATACTAGTTGATTGACTTTCTTTCTATCTCCTCTTCCTCCCTTCCTTTCTCCCTTATTAAAGACAGAGTCAGTTAGGCAGAGCTAGGACTTTTTAGCTCCAAGCTTCAGAAAGAAAGGTTGTTTGCAAATTGCCTTCAAGGTGAAAAAGAAGACCTAGGTTGCCCCAGCTTGCCTGGGGTCTGAGAGCATGCATACCTTCCATGAAAGGCACCCAGAAACCTGCTCCTGCAACAATCTGAGTTCCGTGGGCTTAAAAAAAAAAGGACTAAGAATGGCTTAAAGAGACATTTGGACCGAAGTGAAAGAAGCCTCAGTCTTCAAATCAGAATAATATATGAATTTAGGGAATTTGGGGAAGCCAAATTTCCTCATTTATAAAATGGAGATAATATATTTAATGTAGGGGATCTTAACCTGGGATCCTTGAATTTCTTTTTTAAAAAAATATATTTTCATCACTATATCATAATATAATTGATTTATTGTATAATTCTATGCATTTTTTTATGCATTTAAACATGTTCTTTTGATTACACTGCCAAAGGGATCCCTGACACCACAAAAGTTCAGAACTGGGGGAAGCTAGGTGGTAGATAAAGCACCAGCCCTAAGGTCGGGAGTACCTGAGTTCAAATCTGACCTCAGACACTTACTAGGTGTGTGACCATAGATAAGTCACTTAACCCCAATTGCCTCCAAAGAGGGAAAAAAAGTTAAGAATTCTGCTTTAGTTTCTACCCTTCAGATGTTAGGAGAATCTCACAGTGTAATTCAGAAATGATTCTGTTCATTTGAAAGCAGTACAGTAAAATCAGCTATGACCACTAAGACATAGACGCATAGTAGCTACGCATCCATAGGCACATCACTTAACTTCTCAGTGCTCCAAGAAGTTCCCTGACATTAGAAGTTACAGACAAGCTGTTATCTGCATCGGCAGTGAGGATATCCATACTAGGAGTTCCCTATGTCAATGAAATCACAAGCCCTGGCAAAAATATCTTAATAGATACAGAATCTAAGGGTTTAAGAGGTTAAGTCACTTGCCCATAGCCATGTAGCTAGTGGGTGTCAGTCAGAATTCACACCAGGATCTTCTGACTCTAAGGTCAGGCCTCTTTCCAATATATCTTGCTGAGTTTGTTATTGTAATGCAATTCATAATATTTGTTATTAAGTTGTTTCAGTCAGGTCCAGTTCTTCATGAAAACCCCTTTGAGGGATTGTTTGGCAAGGATATTGGAATGGTTTGCCATTTCCTTCCCCAGCTCATTTTACAGATGAAAGAAACTAAGGCAAAGAGGGTTAAGTGACTTGCCCAGGGTGACAGCCAGTAAGAGTCAGAGGTTGGATTTGAACTCAAGCCTTTCTGACTCCAGGCTTGATGCCACCTAGCTGTCCGCATGGGAGAATAATACTCAAGTGAATTTATGATCTCAGTGATTCCAGAGTTCCCTATAAGGATGCAAAATGCAACATATCAATGCTTGTTTAGATCTCACTGACTCTGGGGCCAGTCTTCAACCCACTGCCAAAGACAAATGCTTCCCCTATTCATTATTGATAATAATAATAATATTTATATAGTGCAAATATTATCTTATTTTTGTCCTTGCGGTAACCCTGAGAGGTAGATGTTATTATTATCTTCTTTTTACAAAGGAAGAAACTGAGGTAGATAAAGATGAAGAAACTTGCCCAGGGTCACACAGTGTCTGAGGTTGGATTTGAACTCAGGTCTCCTTGATTCCAGGTGTGGTGTTTTACCCACTGTGCCACTTAACTGCCTTATTTTATAGCAAAAGAGTCATAATTTATAGTTATGTGATACCTTAAAGCTCTTTCTATAAAGCAACCCTGTGATATAGGCAGTGTAAATATTATTGTCCAAATTATACAAATGAGGAAATTAAGGATTAGACAGGAGGACTGATTTGTCCATTGTCACAAGATGGTAAATGTTGGAGACGGGATTGGAATACAAGTATCTTGGCCGAAGGATGGTCTTTTTTGTTTTTTCGCTATACCATTGAGCTCCAGCTAATATTTCTAATAACTGCTTCAGTGAATATTTCTGACAATCAGCCACTGTTCTGTCTTGATGTGCTTTTTTCTATTTTTAATCATATGAATATAATATCCCCTGAGGATTCTGAAGTTCTTAGTATAGGGAAACGCTTTGTAGTGTGGAGTTTTTTCTACACTCGAGGCTCCTGGATCACCCAGGGATAGAGGGAATGTAGGTGATAGAGAAGTTGGTGAGAAAGTGCTGATGGGAAGGTTTATAACTTGAACCCCAGGAAAGGAGGGGACTCACCAGCAGCTTCTAGACAGGTCTTTCTCTTTGAAGCCCACTGGTAGTTTAAATGTTATAGTGGGAACGTGGGGGAAAGGATCACTAGAAGCTATTATATCAGGATCGACCCCATTGCATTCTGAAATCATCAAGTCAGTCGTGATTAACTGGTTTAGGACGTCTACTCTAATAAATTCTACAGCACGTTTGACATGAGGAGCAAAAAATGCAAAATGTTTTCTAGACTTGCAGATTCATCAGTCCATGGAGGGGCAGCTGTAAATGCATGAATTATTTTCCAAAGAAAATGAGGAGGAGGCTGCTCTAGTGTCTGAATGGTGAGGGTCTATTGACTCGCAGACCTGAGCTGTGGTGGAGAGTGACAGTGGAATTGAGTCCATATTTGCCAGCAGGCCTCAGTATTGACCTCAGGGCTTTCCCACCAGGGGGGCTGAGGAGAAGGTTGGTTCCCTGGTCCACGAAGCTCTCCCTTTCTCAGTAAGAGCTGCCAATCAGGGTGTCAATTAGTGACAGCTGTGGCAGGGTGGATTGTGCTAAGGATACTATCTTGGAGCACACACCAGGAACCTGGCTGAACCCAATTTCATTTCCTACATATGAGCATTCTCAGCAGCCAGCACCTTTTAATAATGGCTTTGGATTAAGATTAACCCAGACCAGGCTTGAATTGGTGACCCTGAGGTGAAAGACCCTGAGTCCTTTTGAATTCTCTAGGCCTTATTATTTTCTGGATTTAACAAAACTTCGGAGATAGGGATTTGGTCTCTGCCTTAAAGCTTTCTTCTTTCAAAAAGCAATTATTTTCTTTTGACTGCACATCCTCAAAGAACAGATTTAAATTATAAAACTAGTGAAAAACTTAACTAGAGAATTAACATTCTATTCTGAATAAATAAATCTAAATAAAGATTTTTTAAAAAATAACTTTTACCTGGGAAGAGCAACCAAATTTTGGGGAAAGTCCATGTCAACATTTTGTATTTAGCAGATAACATGTTTTTATCAAGTATGACTCATAAAATCGGAAAGCCAGAAGTGACCTTTGAGATAATGTAGTTCAACTAATTCAATTTAGCTCCATCGACATTTATTAAATGCCTACTGTGTTCAGAATCAGTCAAGTGCGAAACAACTGGGAAATATTCTACCCAACACAAAGCAATGGATTGATCACTTCTATTTCTGGTTGGGCCAGTAGGTATCCTCTTCCCCAAGGCCTTTACACTCACTGATAGGGAGCTTTGGAGACTACAGAAAGCTTTGCCCTGTGTGATCCCCCGGGTCACACAGCTAAGGACTTAGAGCTGAGACTTAAAAACAGTTCTTTTAAGTCCAAGACCAGTGTATTTATCACTATACCACCCAGACTCCCCTCATAATTTATGTAGATTCTTAACAATATAATTTAAAGGACTTTAAATTGAGAAAGGAAGGGAAGGGAGAAAATTGCCTGCAAATACCCATCATTACCAGATAGCAGTAGTAATAAGAACAACTTGCATTAATACAGGACTTTACGTCTGGAAAGCAACGTGTGTGTGTGTGTGTGTGTGTGTGTGTGTGTGTGTGTGCGTGCGTATATGTACAGACAGATATTTTACATATTATATAAATGTATTACATTAATATAAAATAATATAAGTGCATCATATAAATGTTGTTATATAATATGTAATATATGTTATATAGTATTGTTCTGAGATTCAATATATCTTATTTAATATATATGATAAATAATATACTTTGATATGTGCATAAGTATTCTGTACTATTAAATATTAGTATTATAGTAACTATTAATATGTAGTAAATTTACTAAGTAGTATATTTACTAAATAAAATTACTAAAATTTACCAAATAGTAAATATTAGCATTAAATATGTATTAGTATTAATGTGGTACTATATAATGTAACAGTAATAGGAATTTGAAGATCTTCCCTGCCCCTTAATAAACCAAAGGGAATTTCAAGATCTCCTCCGCTTTGAAAATCTTCCCTGACCTCTAATAGAATGAATGTAGTCACACGGAGCCTGAAGTGGGAGGAGCTTGCTGAAGGGTGGAGCAGAGCCCACAAGAAGCTGGGAGGCCGAGCTAGAGAAGACACTCCAATAAGGAGTTAGTCAGGTTTGTGAGTAAATATTGATCTTATATTGGTTTGTTGGAAAACTAAAGAATGGTGTGGCCCCCTGCTAGTTGTGGTGCATTAACTTCTATGTTGCTACGATGGATTCCATTTCCTGGTGTTGGGATTTGATTTTCTGGTGTCCAAATAAATGGTTCACTTCTGTCCTCTATATGGAGAGTTTGTTATATTTTGCGATTGAGCACTATGCTGGAATATTTATAGTCACAGTCGGTATATTTATTGTGATTGTGGGTGATGTAAATATTGCATTGGCACTACATATAATATTAAAATATAGTATCATACATGGTAGTATATGTATTATGTATATTTGAGCTCCACAACAGTCCTGTGAGGTAAAAACAATAGACATTATTTTGGTGATTAGAATACTGTTCCCACTACAAGATTTCAAATATCTTTGTCTCTTTCACTTCACTGAACTACAAAAAAAGGGCATAGCTTTTCATTAGGCTTTGTAGTTTTTTTTTTCCTAGCAAAATAAAATTTATTAACAGGGACACACTTCCTGTCAATAAACAGATCAATGGATTGCCTCAAAAAAAAAAACAACTTGTGTTGCTGAACCCTACTGTTAATAATGATTATGTTAAAGATATTATAGGTTTAGATTATAAATAAGTGATCTATGAGAGATATATACCTCTCATTGATCAAAGGGGGAATTGAAATTAAAATTGATCCTGTATCATTTATTTATTGATCCTATTTACATTAGGCTTAGTGATAGAAAAGGAAAGGTAAGCCATATTTAGTTTGCTATGCAAACAAGATCTTAGTAGCCCAGATTTATTTATTTTTTGCTTTTTTTTTGGAGTGGGGAAGGTAGGGCAATTGGGGTTAAGTGACTTGCCCAAGATCACATGGCTAGTTTTTTCCATTTGAACTCAGGTCCTCCTGACTCCAGGGCCCATGCTCTATTCACTGCACCATCTAGCCACCCCAGCAGCTCAGATTTTAAAAAGTTTCTTAGGAAGCATCCCATGGTATAAAATTCCACTAGGGAAGTCAGCCCAAGAGAAATGGGAAGAAGAACCTTACGTAGCATAGGGCAGTTGGAGGTACCAATATCTTCCCTAGTAAGTAGGCACTGCTTTCTCTGTGCTGTGTATCAGTGACTGACGTTCCTGGGTCTAGTTCTGTGTAATCCTCTGCCAATACAAACCATTATAGGGGGAAGAACAGGAAGGTACTTGAAGGTGATAAGGTATGGTCACTGGCTGCAGAGTCCAGAAGACGAGGGGGAAGGGATTGATTAGTACCTTTCCTCCCACAATGCACCATCTCCCTTCAACTACTTGCTTTCTTCTACCCTCCCCTTACTCTGAAACCCATTTCTCCTACTTCCTTTCTCCCAACTCTCATCCCAATACAGCTTGGCTCTAAGCCTTCCAAATCTATTACCTCCCCTGCTTTAAGGAACCCTCCTCTGTTGTTAGTAAATCTCCTTCATCTGGGATTTCTTGTTCTTTCACTCCATTCATCTATTGGAGTTCAGAGTTTTCTTCTGAAGACAAAAGATTCCTTGGAACTACCCCAAAGCTAGCTTCTCCTCTCACACCATATATATATATATATTTTTTTTTCCCTCTGCATTTGCTACTTTTAAACCCTCCCTCTAACAGTATCTTTTCTCCTTTTAATGTCTACTCCAGCATGTCCAAGTCTTTGTGTTGTATCCTCTTAGCCACTATTGCTCTTCCCCAATAAATTTAGTACATGTTTCACAGTCTTCTTTCACCCCAACCATTGTCCTCTTCAGAAACCCTACCACCTCCATCTGTCCACTCATCACTCCTACCATTCTAAGGAGAAGAATTCCTAGTTATAACTCTGCTAGAAAACTCCTGGGAAGAAAATTCTGAGAAGAACAAGAAGGAGGAGGAGGAGAAAAGACCTGTCTAAAGAGATTGATGCTATGGCTTGATGTGATGAACTCAATTAGTAGCCTAGATTTAAAAAAAAGGAAATATGAGTGTATCAGAGTCCTTTAACCCTCACTCCCAACAAATTTATATAGTTTTTCGTGTATCCCTGGATAATGCCCAGACAACTATGTAGAAGCTTGGGGCCTGCTTCTGGTCATGTGTCATTATTTTTCAATAGGAGATGATGTGAGTATATGACCACCTTTTCCTCTCTTTTTATTTGTTCTTTCCTTCTCTTGGGTGAACACATATCTAATAGAGGGACAGAACTAGGACTTGCGAGTTTCAAAAGGTCCATAGGACCTGGAAATGCAGCAGCTAATTCTGTAACAGAGACAGAGGACCCACCAATAAGAGGACTGGACTGATCCTGGGTGATTTACCAGATGACAAGTGTCTGGAGCAGTCAGGACAATTCCAAGCCAAAAGGAAATGTAAAATGGCTAATTCCTTAGCAGTAGGTATTTAATACTACTTAGCAGTAGTATTTAAGATAAAGGCTTAAATATTCAGTTCTGAGCCAATTATCACTAGAGTTATGAGTTAAATGACTGAATTGTTTTATAATTTTTTTGGCTAATGAATGATGATTTTATGGTTAGCATTTCTTTATGCATAATAATAAAACATCTCCCCATAACTGATTCATAGAGGACACTAATTGTCTTTTATTCTCCTCTCCTCTAGAAGGACACCTTAGACTGGTGATCCTTTACTTTTAGTATAATTAGCCTCATCCCCAGGGTGGGGATTTGTGAATGAGACAATGAATTCAAGATAGGTAGGATAACATCCTTAGTTAAAGATCAGTATTTCTTAGAGGTGAATCTGCTCCACAAACCACAATGGTTAGGTGCAGAACACGGAGAGTGCCCAGATTAGCTGAGAGGTATCTCAGGGCTAGAAAAAGAAAAATTAAAATGTGAGTTAGGTAATTAAATTTGGGGACAAAGTGGAGCAGGGTCTTCGTAAAATTAAACTGGATTTTCTAAAGCTCAGAAAGAATTAAGCCTGGTCAGGAAGGAAAGGACAATAAAAAGGATAAGACAATTTCTTTTAAAGTTATATTGGAAAAGAGGAGGATTGAAGAAAGGTTGGAAGTTCTATTTGGGCAAATGAACTCATGAAAACACGATGGAGAGCAGGTCTAGGTTTTCCCCTCTCCCTCCAATGAAAAGATCGTTCTCCTCTGCAGAGAAAAGATAAGTAATATGAGTTTAGCGTTGTCACCTTCTCTCCATTACCTGTTATCATCATGAATAAGTGAAAAAAATACGTTTATTAGGCACTTGCTATTCTATGTGCATGCAGGCAGCTAGGTGGCTCAGTAAACACAGTGCTGGGCTTGGAGTCAGGAAGATTTGAGTTCAAATTCAACCTCAGATATTCACTAGTTGTGTGACCCTGGGAAAGTAGTAACCTCTGTCTTAATCCACTGGAGAAAGAAATTGCAAACCACTGCAGTGTCTCTGCCAAGAAAACCCCATACAAGATCATGAAGAATTGGATATGACTGAACAACAAATGGTGTGTGTGTATACGTACATATATACACACATACATACATACATGCTGGGAATATGAATATAAAAGCAAAGACAATCTCTGTCTTCAAGGACTTAGAGGTGATAATTATGCTATACTCTACCTTTATCAAATCATAACCAGTGTATCATAATCAGTTCATAAAAGGAACAATGCTTATTAAAACTGGAGACAATCCAGAGAAGGGGCATTATCACAGTGGAGAACCTGGGGCAGCAGTATGCTGCTATGTATTTAGCAACTAGCTCTCTAAACGGAAAAAAAGTGTGAGCAAGGCATAAATTTAATCTAATCTGCATTGTTAACAGCTTCTATTCACTTTATTAAGTCTATACAATCAACAAAACAATAAATTAAGTCCTGTTTTGTAGCCTCTGCTGATTTCCAAGGAATAAATGCTCACATTGAAATTTTAACAAATCTGTCTCACTAGTAGGTTTGAGCTGGTTCCAGCACACCCTTACTTGAAGGTCACATGGCATGAAAGAACTAGGAATGTTTTACCCTAGAGAAGAGAAGACTTGGGGAGGAGGAACAATGCAATCACTATTTTTGAGCATTTGAAATGCTTTTGTGTATCAGAGAAATGACAGTAACTATATTTGGTCCCAAAGGGAAGAACTAGAAAAAAAAAAAGAACAGAAGTGGCAAAGAAACAAATTTAGACTTCATGTCAGGAAAAAAGTTTCCAAACAGTTGGAGCTGTGTTATCTAATAATGAAATGGGATGCCTTAGGAAGCTAAATCCCCATTTTCTCACTTTGTTACAATAGTAAATCCCAAAGAGATAAACAACATAAATATATATTTAAAACACCATGAAATTTAGGGGAAAATGTAAATTTTTTTATCTTTCCCAACTGTGACTAGGAGATGAATTGATGGCATGTAGACTGAGTCTATATAAGGAAAAGTTTTTAAACAAACACAGTGAAAACAATGAAAATAAAAACAAAGGAGAGAGATTGGGGAAAACTCTGGCTTTAAATATCTCTGACAAAAGTCTAACTTCTGGCCTCTAAATGGATATAGATTTGTACAATGAGATTCTCTGTCTCTGTCTCTGTCTCTCTGTCGTTGTCGCTCTCTGTCGCTGTCTCTGTCTCCATCTCTCTGTCTCTGTCTCTCTATCTGTGTCTCTCTATCTCTCTCTCTGTCTCTCTCTCCCTCCCTCCTCTCTCCCTCTCCCCCCTCCTCTCTCTCTCGTTCTCTTTCTCTTTCTTTACCAGATATATGTATATGTGTGTGTGTGTGTGTGTGTGTGTGTATGGAAAAAGGAGAAATATAAACAAGCATCTGAAAAATCATTTGAAATCACTAACAACCAGAAAAACACAAAATAATCAATACAGCTCTGAGGTATTTCCTCACACCCATAAAATCAGCAATGGTGGTAAAAGAAATGAAAAAAAAAGTGATGTTGGAGGGGCTTCAGGATGACAGGATGCTAACTCATGACTGGAGCTGTTGCAAGTTAATCCAAATGATGAGATAACATGCCTACAATGTTGTGGATGAAGGAAACATGAAAAAGCAACAAAACTTAAGTCAAATACCAATGACCAATGTTCTTACCAGATTTTTAAAGGCTAAGTACGTATTCTTCATTTTTTTTAATAAATTATGAAGTGGAAAATGACATAAACTACCAATTGTAACAATCCTTTTAATTGGTTTTACTTTATTTATTTTCAAAGAAATGTATTTCATGAGAGTTTTGTGTGTTTGTTGGGATGTTAAAATACATCAATAAAAATGTTTTAAGAGACTAGAAGTAAAAATCCGATTAAATGTCATAAATAACCAGGACTCCTCCAATTGCTCATTTAGTTCACACAGCTCCAAAACAGCAGGTCCTTCTGATCTTGGAGTTTCTCAGTATCCTGATCCCACCAGGATCATTAACCTACTCAACCTTACCTTCTCCTTTGATCAAAATCTTTAATCACACTTTTCCCTTAGTGACCCCTTTCATTATCATAGCAATTAAATGGCTGAAGCAGACTCATCTTTCTAACATCTGGATGATATTATCACCCTCTTTCTCATTCTTCAAAATCTGGGTCCCAAAACGACTTAGAAATCTAGTATGGATTCCTTGGAATGGTATCTTTGATCGGGGAGGGGGTATGGAAAAGTGCCCAGGGCTGGGCAATAGGACAAATGTCTGGATTCAAGTCCCCATTCTGTCACTCATTCTGGAACCTTATCCAAATCATATTGTCTCTCTTGGCCTTGGTTCCCTTGTCTACAACACAATAAGACTGATCTAGATGATAGGTTCTTAGGCTGGACCTTGTGGACTTTAAACAAGACATATTTTAATAACTGTATTTCAATATAGTTGCTTTCCTTTTTACCCCTACATATTTTATTTTATGCATTTAAAAACATTTTTCTGAAAAGGGCTTCACTAGACTGCCAATGCCAATGCCAACACAGCTCCTGATTAAGAATGTAAGATCAATGTGATTGCTAAAGTCCCTTCTAGCTCTAAAATGTGATGAATGTAAAAGTAATCAGATTAGGAATTATTAGAATGATGATTGTTCAGTCCTCCCCCCCAAGTTCTTTCGTTGTTGTGGTTAAGTCATGTCATTCATATCCAATTCGTCATGACCCCACAGGGGTTTCTTGGCAAAGATACTGGAATGGATTGCCATTTCCTTTTGCAGTTCATTTTACAGATGAGGAAACTGAGGCAAACAGGGTTAAGTGACTTGCCCAGATTGCACAGTTAATAAGTGTCTGAACCCAGATTTGAACTCAGGAAGATGAGTTTACCTGATTTCAGGGTGGGCATTCTATGCACTGTACCACCTAGCTGCCCCCTCAAAGTACTATTTCATCATTTAACTTTTTTAATGGATACCTGCCCTCTGGGAGTCTTAAAATCACTAGGGAGCCCTACTATTTAAACATAGAGATCAGTCTCCCAAGTAGTACTTTCCTTCTACTTCCATGACTCAGAGTTAGCAACACCTCCAAGATACCACCCAGACTCTATTCTATACAAACTCACTAACATTTTGAAAAGGCCCACTAGAGACCTTAGATCCAGCTTCCAAACTGTGTCTAGCAAAACGACCTATGGCAAAGATCAAAATATTGCTCAGCCAAGCAGTCCCCAATTCCCCAAGCTTTAGAGAAGGGCCTGCTGTGCTGCTCTGGTTTCATTGCAGTTGGTGAATTCTCCATCATCCGGGTGGCATTTTCCCCTTCTTGTTACTATGGTTTTTGGCTCCCCTGTTGCATCTGTATGGCCTTGCCCAGTCTGACATGAGCTACTTGAGAATGTAAGGAAAGTAAATATTACACCAGAAAGAAAAAGTCAAAGAGGCATTGTCTTCAGGAGAATTTTGACAGACAAACGGAGGATCCTAATCAAAGGCTTCTCAAAATATGGATGACTGGGGAAGATAACAGCTGTCCTAATGCTGTCAAATTCCAAACCAGTTCACTCCTGGGGATATAGGTGAACCCTATCACATCTGTAACCACCACCATCTCCAAATCCCCAGCAATTTTCTGCAAGGAATATTCAAAACCATATTTGACATAGTTGTTAGCCCTACACCATTGAATATTAGAGCTTGAAGAGACTCAGAAATAAATTCTATCTCACCCCCTCATTTTGCAAGTCAGGAAACTGAAATTCTAGGGAAATAGATGTGCCCTGGATCAAGAAAGCGGAATGCCAAAGCTGAATCTATTGATTCTCAGATTAGACAGACCCTTGTCAGAAGCCAGTCAACCATATTACATTGCCACCTTAGCCCCTTTTAATTTAACTGGATTACTATGACTTTTCTTTTTGTCACTCCTCACCAACTTTCTTTGATGTTCAACATTGCTACTGAAGTAAAAATGGAACAAAGAAAGAAAGTCCCAGCAATTATAAATACTTTTTTAAAACAACAACAGGGGCAGCTAGGTGGTGAAGTGAAGAGAGCAAAGGCCCTGTAGTTAAGAGGACCTGAGTTCAAATCCAGCCTCAGACACTTAACTCTTACTAGCCATGTAACCTTGGGCAGGTCACTTAACCCCAACTGCCCTGCCTTCCCCTCTCCAAAAAGGAAATAAAAACCCGAACAAAAAAAACTCCAACAACATAAATTCTACTTTTCAATGAGAGAATTTACTAGAGCTTTCAGTTGCTCTGGGGCAAGGTAACTCAGGCACTAATTGGGACCAGTAAATAATGGAACAGAAAAGCTAACAGGGTTGAGGAATCTGTGGCCTTGAGGCCTCCTAGCTCCTCTGATGCAGCCTTTTGATTGAGTTCAAGTTTTATGAAACAAATCCTTTTATTAAGGGGATTTAATTCTGTGAAGTTTAGACTCAGTCAAAGGGCAGCACTTGAGGACCTAGAGGGCCATATGTAGCCTCAGGGTCCCCAGGTTCCCCACCCCTGAAGGGTGCTTAAAGGAGGTAAGTTTTTCCTTGCTTCTTGTGTGTGTATTTGGAAGCAAGTGCTTATTCACACCGACAGGGATAAGATGGGTGAGTGGGTAGGAAATTGCTAATGTAACTCACATGCACCAAGATAAAAAATAAGTTTTAATGGTCAATCTACTGCCAGTCTTAAAGGGGTGCTGTATGTATTCAGGTAGGTTGGGATCGGTCATTTGGAAACAGTCCTATTCAACAGCATAGAGTAAAGGGTGAGCTGAGCTATTCTGTACAAACAGAGCAGATAGAAGGAAATCTCAAAAGGAGTTTCTACCCCTCTAATAAAAATAACAACCCACACAGATATGGTGATTTAAGAGTTTACAAAGCACCTTCCTTATAACATCTATGGGAGGCAAATGGTCCAAATGTGATTGTACCATTTTGCAGCTGAGAAAACTGAGACCCAGAGAGGTTAAGGGCCTCACCCTGGTTCACACAACTAGAAAAAAGATTTTTAAGTCTAACCAGGAGGAGTGAAAGAACCACAGACTAGGTTGCTCTCAACCTAGAAAGCATTGGCATTGCATCTATAGGCTTAGCAAGTTTCTGAGTTGTGCTTTATTTCACTTGGGTCACTTAAGATTTAATGAAAAAATGCTCCCAGCATATGGTCGGCATTCACCAAGTATTTGCTAATATTAATGACTTATGTACCCCCAAAGCCCCTTTACAGCAAATCCAGTCAGAGCCAAAACATACATTGAGCCAAAGGCATTCAGTGCCCTGGCAGGAAACTAACAAGATTTGGTATGATTTGCACATAGCAAAAGCCATGCTTACATCACAGCCTGAGAACCCCAGCTCTCCCTGGTGCAGGCACCCATCCCCAAGGTCCTCCCCCCTCAGCTTGCCTTGCTGGACGGCTTGTGTTCTATTTCTTTATTCAATGGTGAAGTATAGACTCTCAGCACACATTAACCTTCCTCCTTGTCCTTCACAAGACAAACAGCATTCTAACTTTGTTCTTTCTCCTGAGAGCATAAACAAAGGGACCCTTCAGGTCCCTGCTGGAAGATAAACACAGATTCATAAAAGAAATAAACTCAGTGGCTGCCCTGAGGACCAAAATGAGAAGGGGGAGAAAAAAGAAAAAGCCGGGGAACTTTCCAGGGACCATCCACATCTGCAAGGATGTTAATAGCCCTCCTGGAGGGCCATCTCCCAAACTTCCTCTTTGAAGAAAATAGGAGCCTCACCTGCTTCCAGGCCTAGTTTTTACAATGCCCAAGTGTTTACAGTGGGGCTGTTTGTGAATCACAGGCCTGGCTTGTGCCTGGGAATGTGGGAATCTCCTCATATTCTTTCTCTGTTCCTCCCCACCCCATTATGGACTCAATAATCACTTATGGACACACACATTTGATCCTTACAAAGCGCTCAGTTTACTCCCTCATTTGAGCCCCATAACAATCCCCTGAGGAAGGATTGGTATGGCCGTTAACCTTTTATAGGTCACAGTAAAAATCACATTATTTCCATTTTATAGGTAAGGAAATGAAGAAACATAGTCAGTCAATTTGACTTTGTAATATTATTACTTTGTAATAAGTATTTTGTAATAAATAAAAGTATTTTGTAATAAATTATTACTTTGTAATAAGTAATATGAATATTTTATCTCTATTTAGTTTTTAAATTTTCTTCAGATACATAAGTTAATAAACATTTGTTAAACAAATTCTATGTGGTTTCATTAGTATAGGGAACTTTCAGTGAGGAAATGACATTTATCGATGCAGGTTTCCTAGCTCCGCAATTTATAGCTTTAGAGAATTACCTGGAACACCAGAAACTAAGTGATTGGACCAGGATCACATAGTGAGTATGTTTGAGAGGTGAGACTTGACCCCAGATCTTCTATTTCAAGGCTAACTTTCTTTCTCTTATTCTACCCGTTCTTCCATTTTACAGATAAGAAAATAATAGGGAACTCATATTGCTGCTGCATTTTTAAGGTTTCCACATGCTTTCCTCACAGTAATTCTATGCATTTGGTAGCCCTGGGCTGTATTAGAGGCACTTCTTACTAGCTGTTGAGATGATTGTTAAATTTTCTGTCTAAGCTTTTACAAGTGGGAAATCCACAAACTCTACAAATCAGGCTGTGTTTATTGTTTTGTTAATTGTTGAGACCTAAAAAAGTGATGGAAAAACTTAGATTAAAACACAAAGTTTCTTGTATACATGTTTTTTCCCAGAGAACCAGTTGTTAAACATTTACTAGCAGACCTCTACGTACTAATATTATTCTTATTTACATATACATTACATTAGAGACAGTTAGGAGGCACAGTAGATGGCAGACCTGGCCTGGAGCCAGGAAGACCTGAGTTCAAATATGTCACCAAACACTTATTAGCCCAGTGACCATGGACAAGACACTTAACTTCTGTCTTCCTCATTTTCTTCAAATGTGAAATGGAATAATTGGTGGCAATTATTCCACAGAGTTGTGAGGGTCAAACAAGATAATATTTTTAAAGTGCTTAGCACAGTATTTGGTCAGCTAAGTTGTGTGGTGGTTAGAGGACTGGGCTTGGAATTGGGAAAATTTATTTTCACTAGTTCAAATTCTGCCTCAAATACTTGCTAGCTATGTGACTCTGGTCAAGTCACTTAACCCTCTTTGCCTCAATTTCCTTATCTGTAAAATGAGTTGGAGAAGGAAATGGCAAATCACTCTAGTGGCTTGGCCAAGAAAACCTCAAGTAGGGTCAGACAAGACTGAAAGGACTGACCAAAAACTAATAAAACACTTGGCACAGAATAGGTGCTCAATAAAAGCTTGTTCTTTTCTCCTTCTTTCCCAACATATATGGAAATTAAGGTTTGAAGTGGTCATTTGACCAATGAAGTGCAGCTAATTAAGTGGAAGATCTGGGACAAATTCAGATTTTTAAAGCTTCAAGGAGAACAATCCTTGCATGGATGGAGACTGACCCAAAGGAGAAGAAATCAAGTACTCAGACTTTTCAGCCTCCGTACTTGTAAGGAGAAAATACTTAGTAGATTGAGTAACTAAACCCAAGAAGTTGGATTAATTATTAAATATAATTATTAATTATGGAATTGTAGAGAAATCTCTCAGCTTGTAGTCAGATGACCTGAGTTTGAGTCCTTGATGCCATGAATTATAGTGGGTCACTTTACCATCCAGACTTTCTATAAGACAAGAAAGTTAGAGTATATAATTCTTAAGATTTCTTCCAGCTTTATCATTCTATGATTCAGCAAAGGAATCAAAAAAGGAGCTCCAGTTGGAAGTGAGAATTCTTGTTGGCTTTCACTTTCCTTGAAGAGGATGAGAAGTCCTGGGTATGGAGCAAGATTTACCTCGTCCCCCAAGAAGAGCTGAGTAAGCTTCTCATCCTCCCCTGGTTTGTCAGACATTCACAGACCCTGCCAATTTCAGAATTGTTTTCTTTGCATGAAGCACATTTGGCAACACAGATACACACACACACATTCAATCCCTCACCCACACTATCCTGGCAGGGGGCCATTTCAGTTGCCAACATTTCACAAGGGGATGACTTTGTTTCTCAATATTGTCTAGGAAATTATTATTTTTAATTGTCAGACTTTGCCTCAATAAATGAACTCTCATTCAGCAACTTGATGTAGCTGATGTACAAGGGGCACTGGCTGGAAACAGAACAGAATGAGATAAGCCTTGGAAAGTAGGTTAGAGCCTATTTGTCGCAGGCCTTGAAAGCTTGTCTAGGTGGAGCTTGACAGTTATTTGGTAGAAGATGGAGAACTACTGAAATTCTTTAGAAGCAGAATGAGGAAGATTATGAGGAAGAATGAGCAGATCATGAGGAAGATTAATCTGCCATCAATGTGAAGGATGGGAGGAAGGAAGGAAGGAAGGAAGGAAGGAAGGAAGGAAGGAAGGAAGGAAGGGAGGGAGGAAGGAAGGAAGGAAAGAAGGAAGGAAGGAAAGGAGGAAGGAAGGAGGGAAGGAAGGAGGGAAGGAAGGATGGATGGATTTACTTTGTTGTCTTTTTTTCGATCATGCCCAACTCTTTGTGACCCCATTTTGGGTTTTCTTGGCAGAGATCCTATAGCGGTTTGCTATTTCCTTCTCCAGTTCACTTTACAGATGAAAAAATGAAGACAAAAAGGGTTAAGTGACTTGCCCAGGGTCACACAGCTAGTAAGTGTCTGAGCCTAGATTTGAACTCAGGGAGTTGAGTCTTCCTTTATATTCATAAGAGATCCTGAAGAAAACATCCAACTTGTTATACTGAGGATTTTAGAGCCAGAAGAGACCTGAGAGATTGCATGGTCCAACCTCTTCATTTTATGCACAAGGAAATGGAATCTCAGAGAGGTTGGGATTACATGGCTAGTAAGTGACTGATCTGAGATTTGCTAAAGCCTTCTGACTCCTAGTCCCTCATTCTTTCCATTATTCTTTGGGTATTCTAATCACCCATCTCCCCTTTCATCCGTTAGAGATCCTAGGTTGCACTGGGCCTGGAGTCATCTGAGTTCAAACTGGCTTCAGACACTTCCTAGCTGTGTGTTTCCGGTAAATCACTTAACCTCTCCCTGCCTCAGTTTCCTCAGCTGTAAAACAGGATTGTTGTGAGGATCAAATGAGGTAATATTTGTAAAATTTAGTAGAGTATCCAGCAGCTAAGTGGTGCAGTGGATGGAGTGCCAGGCCTGGAGTCAGGAAGACTCATCTCCCTGAGTTCAATCTGCCTTCAGACGCTTGATAGCTGTGTGATCATGGGCACATTAACCTTAATTGATTCATTACAATGAAAACATAAACATAATTGAAGTGGATTGGATTTTAAATGTTCCCACCCTACTCCCACCCCCATGGAGCATACCCAATTGCCATCCCTATTCCCAGTTACCTCCCAAAGGAAACTGGGAGCTTGCAGTGGGGAGGAAGGTACTTCCCTCTATATATCCTCATCAAAGAGGGATTACTGACTGTGATGATGAAGCATCTCCCAATTGGCTACTAAACCAGAACTCAGATAGATGGCTTTTACTTCTTTTCTGTTTCCAAAATATAAGGATTATTTTAACTGCAAGTAGAGAGTTGAATAGAAGAGGGGCAGTTCCTTTATCTTCCAGCTAGCTTCACATAGAAATGAGAACATGAAATGCTTAGGACTGTCTGTGCCTTGAATGATTCCACTTCTCTTTTGCATTTCCTTTCCTTAAGGAGTTGACATGAGTTTCAAAAGCTCTTGAAGGCAATGATTGCAGAGGCAGCATCATCCCTTAACAAGGTAGTCGAAATGTTGCTCATCAGAGCAATGGTGTCCAATGGAGGAGAAGCATCTGCCTCATAGAGAAAGGTCCTCAGAAAGAAAGACTGTTTGGCTTTTCTCTAGCAGGTCTTTACCTGTAGAGTGTTCAGACAGTGTTCAGTAGAGGTGAAATGTAAATATTGATAATTAGCCATCCTGTAAACTGTTTTATGTTCCAGTGGGACTTAATTATCAGATGCTCATCTAATTGTACTAGTAGCTATAAACTAAGTTACCAAATTATTTGTAAATCTTTCTGTGGATGCCTGATGTGATTCTTTTTTTTCTTTTTGTCAGGGGGAGGGCAGGGCAATTGGGGTTAAGTGACTTGCTCAAAGTCACATGGCTAATAAACCTACTATGATTCTTTTGTATGGTTATTATTGTTTTTATTGTAGGAATAAATGACCTGCTGGATGTCCAACTCATATTATACTTTGAATATTCCTTTCTTACTCCCTCTTTTGGGGAGATATCTTGCTTTTGAGCCAAAAAAGAACATTGCCACTGAAACATTGGGATAGGGGTTTAATGAGCCAGTGAATATGACCTTCCCATGTGTCTATCACAAAAAAAAAGATTAGTAGAGACTGGCTTCTTCAGCAGTGACTCTCAACCAGGATTTCATACCCGGTTATAGAGATAGGAAATAGTGTGGTTTCTGATCCTTTCTTGGGTGGATATGAACGGTTTCTAAAAGCCAGGTTAAGAAACAGATTTAAAAGTGGAAGAGATTGTTGAAATAATCTAATCCAACTCCTGCAGAAACTTCAAAATCAACTGTGCACTGGACTTCAGAACCCAAAAGTTGAGATCAAGTGCCAGCTTATGACCCTTCCTAACTGCAGGATTCTATTTTGAGTTTCCATTTCAATCTGTAGAATGTGTATCATGCTACCTACGTTACTTGCTTTCCAAGGTTGCTGTGAGAAAAACACTTCGTAAACAATAAAGTATAATATGAAAGTGAATTATGATTATAATCATCATTATCATTAATCAAAATCGTGAAGTAGGATTTACGGTGATTTATTTATTAGTTACTGAATACAGTGTTTAAATGTCTAAAATGAACAAATTGATATAGTGTAGAATTTGAGCCAAGATTATCTTGAATTAATGCTTCTTGAAGTCAATCTGAGTAGCATTTTCATTTGCTAATAAATAGACAAGGCAAACAAATCTCATCTCATACTCATAATACTTGGATAAAATCAGTGATTTGGGGGGGGGTAGGAAACAAACAACCAGTACAAAAACTCCTACCTCCTATGCATATCCACACTCACTCTGCAGTTTGCAGTCATAGAGTTGCTTGTGGGTAGTTAGAGGTGGAGGGGCTGGCCAGGATCACACAGCTAGTATGTATGGGAAGAGTGACTTAAATCCAGGTTTACCTGATACAGAATTTGGCTTTCTATCCACTAACATGACTACTTCTATTTATAGTCAACTGGGGACATTATAAGCCATCTTTCATAAGTGTATAAGGATTGATGTTACTATTTATAAATACACATTTTCATTGGCTGCTATATTTCTAATGTATGTAGGAGTTCATGTATTTATGAATCATCATGGCTTTGTGAATAGAGAGGAAAACCTAGGTTCTAGTTCTGCCTCTAGCATGTAATGATTGCATGACCCTGACTGACTCACTCAATTTCTCAATGCCTCACATGACTAAATCTAAAAGCCTTGGAAGAGTTGCTGATCTGCATTGGTAGAGCAAATTTCCTCACTGACAATTCTCTATATCAATCAATGAAATCTTGATTTGGCATTAAAAAAAAAGGGTTTCCCCATTGTATTGGGCCAAGGACTGCCATTGGTAGGTAATTGGGTTAGTGCTTAAGACCTACCCATGCAAAGAACATAAGAAATAGGGGCACTCGATTGCTAAAGTGTCTGAGGTACTGATGAGGTGGCACAAAGAGTAGCATCAAGAGTTCCTAAATGACCAACTTTGATAGGCTGGGCTCCTCTCAGCAATAAGACAGCTATAAGACAGCTCCAAAAGTCTCGTGATGAAAAGGGTTATCCACATCCAGAGACAGAGCTACAGAATCTGAGTGCAGATTGAAGCAAACCACTTGTTCTCTTTCTTTTTTTGTTTTGTTTTGCTTCTTCTTTCTCATTGTTCATTCCACTGGTTACAATCCTTCTTTACAACTTGACCAATGTTTAATGTGAAGGTATTTGTAGAACCTATATTGGATTGCATGCCTCCCTGGGGGGTGGGGGAGGTGGCCAAGGAGGGGGAGAAAATTTGGAACTCAAAAGCTTGTGGAACTGAAAGTTGTAAACTAAAAGTAAGTAAATAAATAAATATTTTTAAAAAGGGAAAAAAAGAGTCCTTAAATTCCCAAGAGCTAACACAAAGAAAAACTATTTAGATCCAGGGCAGGGTGCACCAGAACTCACAAAGCTGTGGCAAGGACTGTCTGCTCTTGGCCTTGAGCCCATGCTTGCCTCTCAAAATACCACCCACTCCTGGCTGTCCTGTGTAGGGAGCTCAGTGCCAGTTTAGACCCTTGGGACACGTACCCTGTGCTTTTTATTAATTTTTGGCAGTATCGATGTGGAAGGGAACTGAGAAGCCAGCTCATCCAAAGCATTTCTACATAGGGCTGGGATGTGACAAACAATCATAGAATATTAGGGCTCGAATGGAGATCATCTAATCTAGTTAACTGCTCTCATCCACTATCTTACAGAAGATGAAATGAACAGTCAGAGAGGGTAAGTGACTTGCGCAAGGTCCTATAAACTTCATGTTAGTGACAAGGAAGATGATTTAGTCTTCAGAAAGTCTTTTGAGTCTTTTGCCACAAAGATTGCTCCATTTTAAACGAATGGTTTCAAATCATAAATGGCTTATCTTGAATACCGGCTATATCATTTTACTTCTCAATGAAAAATATTGTATTTTAGCCAATGAGAGAATGTATGGAGAGCACCATAAAAGTTATTTAAAGTTCCTCAATCGTCTGTTCCTAGTACTAGTTCATCAGTAATAGTCTACGCCAAAGCTTCAAATGATCTATGATCGTATGGACCTGGGCAAGCTGGTATGGGTCACATGATCGATAAGATCGAGACTAGATACTTTCTCTGAAAAATCCCTGAAGTATTAATCATGTGCAAGAGGTAAAAGAATTGTGGCTGTCTCTGTAGGCCAAGACTCCAAGAAGTCTAAGTAAGAACCTGATAGACTGACAACAGAAAAAGCTAATTCTTACTCCCTGACGGGTTTGCTTAGCACCTCCCTCCCAGCTGTCCCTCACTTTGTCATGGTGCACAGCCTGAAATACAGAATTGTGCTGTGGAGTCCACTCAGCCATCAACTTGTCATGGTTGTTATCTCCAGTAGCAAAACCTTCTACTCTCACTCCGCCATGATGCGGCAACAAGCAACAGAAAGCTACTTTGGCCACCCCTATCTCCCAACCCCAGAGGAAATAGAGGTATAGCAAAGCTGAAGCATGTTCTTCCCGGGGCTACAGTATGCTATTATAGCAGCACTCGGCCAGAAAACTATGTAACATAGGACCCTGAGAAAGGGTGTCAGCTTGTGTGTAGGACTGTATCAGTTCTGAAGGAAAATGGACTTGTATCCAGTTGGGGCTAGCTCTGAACCCCAAGACATCATTTGGGGTAGGTACTGAGGCCAATGAAAAGTTAATTCCTCAGTGTGGGAGGAGGTTGTAACAGCTTTCAGGTCTGTTTCTAGAAGGGCCCACCATCAAAGAGGAAGGAGTCAGAAAACGGGAATAGGGGAATATAAGGAGAAAAGACAAAAATTACCAAAGATCTAATGAGAAATAAAACTCAATTAAAAACATTAAGTAAAAGAAGATCAATTAACAGTAAGATATTAAAACAGAAAGGAAAAGTAACCACCCAGGGTTCTCAGTAAATCTAAACATCTCTGAATAAAATTTTCAAGACAAAGCAAATAAATGGAGAAAACATCTAGTGAAAAAGGTTTCAGTGGATTCCCAAGAGATCAAGGATGTTACTAAATTATTATTAGCCTACAATGCAGAAATAATTAACAGAACAGAAAAACGTGAGAATCCACAGTATCTCCAGAAAAGTAAAAGAAAAAACAAGTGATTAGTCCACAAATACAGAAAAGTGAAGAGCAATATAGAACAAGTGAAGCAAAAAAGCAATCACATTAAAAGGGTGCATGAACTCTATAATAAAAATAAATTGTCAGACAGACAGAGACAGAGAGAGACAGAGACAGCGATAGAGAGACAGAGAGAGAATATATAGAGATATCTTGAGGATCATGGTTCTCCCAGAAGAACCTCAAAAATTTAAAAAGTTTAAACACAGTAATTCAATAAATAAAACCAAAAAAAAGTGTTCCAAAATTTTTGAATACAGAAAAAAAAATACCAACTGAAAAAATCCACAGATTTCCTCCAGGGAAAAAACAAACAAACCAACAAAATCCTTATGCTGCAAACTCCACACATAGTGATTAAATTTATTTCAATGACAAACAAAACATTCTTCAAGTGACCAAAAGAAAGAGTTTCAAATAAAAACTAAGACTATAATGAACCCACCAGAAACTGCCTAAGGATGTAGAATAATGTGTTCCAAAGAGCAAAGGAGCTCAAGATGCAATCCAAGGTGACATGCTCTGCAAACTTTTAGTCTAATCATCAATGAAAAAAAAAGATGGAATCAATCAAAGAGGCATGTGAAACATTTCTACTAAAACCCCCCAGCAGAACATTTGCTTCATAAGCCCTTCAGACAACAGAAAGTTGAGGAAAGATAAATGAATACAGCTACCAAATAAAGTACATCAGAAAAAAAAGATACCTCAGAAAAAAAGGGGGGGGAACTGGAAGTAAAAAGATACCTAAGGGATTAAAAATAGCAACAGAGGAACCATTAAGAGATTTCATTCCAAAAGTACAGAAAGAGATAAGGATGAAGAAGGGCTTAGAGGAATTGATGGCAGAAGAATAAACTTGAAACACCCTGGAATAAATCATAACTCTACCTACAAATGAATCATTATTTTATCTGGCTTTGTTTTGTGGTACTAAATTGCAGAATAAGAAGGTTCATATAAATAAAGAAGAGAGGAAGAAGATGGTGGGGAATTTGTGATGTGCTCTAATAATGTCAAGGATAAACAATGACAGGAAAATAATTCCTTTGTCACTAAGGAAGAAGAGACATTGTGGGAGAGGGAGAATGAGTAAACTGGCAAAGGCAGTAGTTGAAGTGGGAAGGAGAAGGAGAAGCAAGAAAGTTCAATTCAGTGGTAAGAGGAAGTCACACTAAAGGAACATTCCCATGGTGGTAGATGTATATTCCATAACAGGAGATGGGGACCTTTCAGTAGGCGTAATTTCCTGGGATTTGGAGAGAGCTCACTACCTTTGATAGAGTGTTGCCCCTCCATGGATAATATCTTGCCTTGAAAAAAGGGGAAATAGACCCCCAACGGGGCAATCAACACCCAGGAGGGTGGAAGGGTACAGAATAAAGAAAAAAAGAATAAGTTAAGTAAAATCCCAAAACTAGGGAAAGAGGTAACAGATAGGAGGCAGAGGGGCTTGAGAGTGAAAGATAGAGAGAACCTGTGGGGATGTTTTACTTTAAAATTGATTAAGCAAAAGTAACTGAAGAGACAAAGTACTATATTTAAAGAAGAAAAGAATCAAACAAAACATAATTTAGGGGAAAAACAGTATCAGATATAAAGGGAGAGAGGTAGAGATTAAACAATCCAGTAAAACAAAAGAAAGTGACACCTTGAATAAGACAACAAAACCCACACTCTGTTGCAAAAAGTAAACATAAATAAAGAGCTAAGTCATTTGCAGAGGGAAAACAAGGGGCTGGAACAAAACTTATTATGTATCAGATGAATTCATAAAAACAGGAGTTGCAATGATGCTATCAGATAAAGCAAAAACAAAAATTCATAACAAAATAGGGATTAAAATAATTTTGAAAAAACCATAGTTAATAAATCAATATAAGTATTAAAGTATATGCTCCAAATGCATTAGAATCTAAATTCACAAAGGGAAAATTAATTGAATTATAAGTAGCATAGATAGTAAAAGTATAATAGTAAGAGACTTTAATGTTTGTTTCCACTTTTAGACAAATCTAACAAATATTTTTTAAAAGGGAAAATATATAATTGAGCAAATTGCTAGAGAAACCATATAAAGTTAAGACTTATGACATCTCCTAAATGAGACTGCTAAAGAATATACATATTTTTCATAACCAAATGGAACTTTTATAAAAATTGACCATGTATATGGGAAAGAGGTATTTCTGAGAAATGTAAAAAGGCATAAATAAAAAACATGCCTTTTCTACGGACCATAATGTAATAGTAATTATTTCAGGAAGCACGAACAAAAGACAGACTCAAATGAACACCTAGCAATGAAATTCTAAGTAGTGAGTCAAAGAAGAAATCACAGAAACAAAAATTACATGAAAGAAAACTACAGTGATGAAACAAATACTAAATACTATATGATACTAAGTACTAAATACTACAATGATGAAACAAATACTAAAGATGCTAACATTTCTAAGATACAGCTAAAGCAATTCTCAAGAGAAAACATATCCCTAAAAACATGCATTAGCAAATAGAAACTATGAGGATGAATGAGAAGCACATGTATTTTTTAAATTTGAAAGTCAATAAACAAACAAAACCAAAATGAACACAAAAGAAGAGATATTGAAAATTATCAATTCAGTGGTAAGAGGAAGTCACATTAAAA
The DNA here is from genome assembly GCA_028646575.1 of Pseudocheirus occidentalis. Lineage (NCBI taxonomy): Eukaryota > Metazoa > Chordata > Mammalia > Diprotodontia > Pseudocheiridae > Pseudocheirus > Pseudocheirus occidentalis. The sequence goes on along the minus strand of CM053594.1, from coordinate 172,839,654 downwards.
CAACATTCCCATGGTGGGAGATGTATATTCCATAACAGGAGATGGGGAGCTTTCAGTGGGCGTAATTTCCTGGGATTTGGAGGAGAAATAGATACATTGGAGACTAAAAAGACTATAGAGGTGATAACCACATTGATATGAGCATTACTGCTAATTCCGCAGCTGCCAGCTCATCTGTGCCTGCCCATGTCCTCCATGCAACTTTCTCCTCCATGTTCTTTTCGAAGTTCACTTTAGTAGGTCTACGCAATGCTGTAGAAGCCTTTTTTAATCTTAAAGACACTGGTAAAGCATGTGGACTTTCCATTGGTTATACCTTTAAAAGTACAACATGGATGGTGAAAAGTAGCCTGACTTTGGAGTTAATAGACCTGGGTTCAAATCCTGTATCTGACACTGACTACCTGTGTGATCTTAGGTCAGTCACTGGCCCTCAATTTCCTCATCTATAAAATGAAGGGGTTGGACTACATGGTCTCTAAGATCTCTTCAAGTCCTAAAGCTAGGATTCTTGATCTAGCTATTTGACCAGCACATCTTTTTTTTTTTCAATCATTAATTTCTTTGATGACATCCTTTATTCTACTTTTCCTACATAATTCCCACTCTTGCCCAACATGTGCCTCTCAACTTCATTTACCTTCTGGGTAATTCTTAACTGTATGTATTTCTTTGGAAACTGTAGAAATGCATAACTCATAACTATACAACAATGTCAGGGGAAAAAATACACTAAAGAGTTGGGCCTTTGTTTCAGGGAGAAACTTAGAATCCTTAACAGAACTTTGGAATATCCTAAATGTCATACTGGCCTATTCTTCTGATCCTTCTCTTCTGAGCCCAGTTTACTGCCAATTTTCTGTCTATCCAAGATAGACGAACTGATGGATGAGGCCTATTAATTGACCATTCAGTTAAATACTATAGTCTGGACAATAGGCGTTCTTCATTCACTTGTTTTTGTTTCGATTTTATGGCTAGCTTAGTCTATTCTTTTGAGTAGTTGTAGATCTCATTAAGGATACTCTGCAATGGTCCCAGGATTGTCATAATGAACATAGTTTTATCTACAAGTATTATCATCAGGAACACCTCAGTCTCAAAAGGAAATCCTTCTTTAAGTTGGACTCTGCTATATCTCCCACATGACAGTGCTGAACAGGTTGGTGAACATGTCTCATTTTATGCTTCACTTACTATTAATAATAGCAGGTTGAAGTTGTCAATAACCATATAAAATGCACTAATGACAATAATTAAGAGAAATTCAAATGAAAACAACTCTGGGTTTCTACCTCCCACTTATTAGATTAGCAAAGTTGACAAAAAAAGAAAACAAGAAATGTTGGAGAGGTTTGGGGAAAGAAGGTGTTGGTAGAGGTCTGAGTTGGTTTATCTATTTGGGAAATCAGTTTGGAACTCTGCCGTCCAAATAATTAAGCTGTGCAGACCCTTTGACCCAGGAATACCATGACTAGGTCTATACCTTAAAGAGATCAAAGAAAGAGGAAAAAGATCAACCTCCCAACAGAGGTACGATGGACTCAAGTTACAGACTGAAATATTTAGTTTGGGTTCATAGCCTATATGGGAATTAGTTTTGCTCAACAAGAAATATTTGTAACAATGGCTTGGATCTTTTCTTTTCTTTTTTTTTAGTGGGGAGAGGTGATTTGTTCATCAAGAAGAAAAGATTTTCTTAAATGGGAATTTGACTGACAAGGATATCTCTGTTATATTTCTTTTTTTCTTTTTAAAGTTGATTTGTGTATTTACTTTTAGTTTACAAGATTGAGTTCCACATCTGTTATATTTCTTAAAGAATCTTAAATAATTTTTCACACACGCAAATACATATGAGACACCTTGTTGGAAGAGAGCATTTATTTCTTTGTGGACATATATATGTATGTATGTATATATGTATATATATGTATATATGTGTATGTATGTATGTATATACATATATACATATACACATACATACACACATATATGTATATATCCCAGCAGAATAAGTGCAGGGACCAGACTCTCACTTTCATGGTTTTATCTTCAGCACCTCAAATAGTGTCAGGCGCAAAATAGGAACGTAAACATGCTTATTGATTGATGGATCAGGAGCCTTGCTGTTTTGATCTGCTGAATGGATTTTTAAAAAATTATCAAAAAACAACAAACACAGTAGAATCTTTTCTTACCTACATCGTTTAGTCAATTGTTTCATGGTAATTATGGGTGGTAAAATATTGTGAAATATTTCTTGCCAGTGACTGCTTTTCCTTTCTGATATCCTTCTCAAAGTTAATTTCATTTCATGGGTAGAATACTTTCAAAAACATTTTGGATAGATAGCAATCCAGACATGTGGGTTGATAATTATTGTTGTTTGCTTCATTTTTTGGTAGGTGGTAAGAAGGCCTCAGATTTTTTTCATGCCTTTGTTATCTTTCCCTCCTTCAGATACTCTGAGTGTTAGTTTCCCAGTACCCTCAAAACTGTGTTGACTCCAGCACAGACCTCCTCTCTCCATACTTGGTCTAGCTTTGCTGCTCTTTGTTTTTTTTTTCAGGGCCATTTCCAGTTCCTCAAGAATCACATCCAGAACTATGATGTTAAAGTTCCAATGTGGTGGCCTCACTGAGCCTGATGAAGAAAAGAATTTGTTATGAAAATCTTTATAGATCTTTTCCATTTTTCTGTCTTTTTCTTATCCTTCCAGTTTTATTCTTAAGTACCCTAAGACCAACTTTATTTAGTTAGATCTAACCAACCTTTTTAAAACTTGCTTTTTCTTCTACTGCTGCTTGTTGGTTTTTGAAGGGACACTGCTCAGAGTCTTGCACCATTTTTTCCATTAGCTTTCACATACAAATTTATATTCTAAACTTGAATTGTGCTGGGCCATCATATCACTCTTATTGGAAAGAAGATCAGTTTGCTGACTGAGGTGGTTTTTAGCCTCTTTTGCTCTACTTGTTATGGCAACTGATTTACATCACTTTAACCTCTACCAAAAATTGTTAGTATCAGCATCACTGTCCTTGCCTCCATATCAATAATCTGTTCAAATGCATCAGACTGGAGTTGTTTTATTAGCTACTAGATCTTATTTTCTCATTATTCTTCTTCTAGATTTATATTGCCTTTTTTTTGGTTCTTACTATATATATACAGCTAGTTCAATAATGATTTCATTTTTTTCTGATGATATTTGCTACTTACTATGTGTAATGCTTTACAATTCTTTTCTTCAAGAAAATATTAATAATTTATCGTATGAGGCTTTGGGGTAGTTTATGAAATTTTGGCTTCCCTTATTCCTTATGTTTTTGTTTTTTGCTTTTTGGAGGGTGTAAGGCAGGACAATTAGGGTTATGTGACTTGCCCAAGGTTACACAGCTGGTAAGTGTTAAATATTTGAGGCCTTATTTCTTACTTTTGAATAGTATTTTCTGACTTTTTAAAATTATCCTCACTTGTACCCACTCTTGTATCCAAGTCACTGAATATCAAAAGTATATGTTGATTTAATTTGGAGAGTTTTACCTAATTCTTTGTAGAATTTCTGATCCATTCAATAGATGTAGGTATAAAAGTTGCAGTCATTTTGCAAATACCTATTATGAGTACTAGTATAAGATGAATAAGTTACCTATGAAATGATATTTTAACTCAATTCAAAAACCATTTTCATCGAGTTTCTACTATAGGCCAGTCATTGTACAGTGGACCTTCTGGGATAATTGGAGAAGATCTGAAGAAAAATACCAGGATGAGGTTTAGTCCCTGTGAAGAGTAAACACTTCCAAGCTAGGACCACTTAAGCAACAAGTGGCAAGCTGTCGGGTTAGCTGGATTGGGAGACTTCCTTGACCACAGCTACAGGAATTTTTACTGCCCCACCTCCAGTGGAAATGGTGGGGAGTGGGGGGAAGGGAGGCTAAGTAATAGGAGGAGAAGGTAGTGAGTAGAAATAAGGTAGAGGAGTCAGGACAGACAGGAAAAAAGAGATAGGCACAAGCATAAAAATAAAGATCAGGAGTAGAATTTATTAGGGGAAATATGTGTTTATATATACATAGATATGGATATGTATGTGTATATGTATGTATATATTTATATGTACATATATATCTACATATAAATGTATCTGCACTTAATTGTAGCTTTTGGTGGAGGGGGGAGGCAGAAAGGAGAAAAAAGAACAAAGTAAAAAATGTACAACAGAGAAAAAAAGTAAACTTCCAAGGAAATAAAGAAAACATTTACAGTTTTCAACGGAATGCATAGTATTTATTACAGACTTTCTTGACATGGAAATTTATTATATATTCTGAATCCTCTCTTATGTACTGCTGCACACATGCCATGCTTTTTTCTTTTCTTATTTTCTATTTAAATTTATAATGTTTCTTTTATTTTTCTCTATTGTCATATTTAAGTTTTAGTATTTGTGTAAAAATTTTTTTCTAAAAATGAAGGAAAAAATCCTATAGATAATACTAGAAGATTAGTCAGTCAGTCAATAGACTTTATGTAATTAGGTACCTACTGTGTGCCAGGCATTGAGCAAATTGCTATGGTTATAAAGAAAGGCAAAAGAAAGTCCTTGTCCACAGTCTGATGAGGAAGGCAACGTGTAAGCACCTAATTACAGATCAGCTATATACAGGACAAATAGGAAGTCATCACCAGAGGGAAGGCAGTAGATTAACACTGGTAAAGGCTTCCTGTAGTGGATGTTATTTTAGCTAGGATTTGAAGGAAGCCAGGAGATAGAGATAAGGAAGGAAGGCAGCATTCCAGGTATGGGAGACAGCCAACGAAGATGTCTGGGGTTGGGAGATGTTCAGAGAGCACCAAGGAGGCCAGTGTCACTGAGCTGAGGAGTATGTGGGCTGAGAGGGCTGTTAGGAAGTATAAGAAGGCTGGAAAAGTAGGGGAAGTGGAGCTACACTAGAAATGACTTTGAATGCCAAACATAGGATTATGAGCAGTATCTTTCACAAATTAGAAAGACTCCATGGAAGAAAATTCCCCTCTGTGGAATTTCTACTCAGTGCAAGTCTAAAGAAAGCTTAGTGTGCAAAGATGAGTATAAATCTCTCATGCTCTGAAATCCAGTAAAATTTGATTTCTTTCCATTCCTTACACATGACTCTCTATGTCTCCCTTTTATACCTTTACTCTGTGCACTCCCATAGACCTGGAATGCACTCTCTCTTTATCCCTGGATCAGGACACATCTCTGGTCCCATATTCTGCATGAAGGATTTCCTGAGAGTGCCCTCCCTCCCAATCTACCTAATATTTAACTGCTTTGTGTATATTTATTTTTATTTTCTTTATACATTTATATTTTTATATTGCATATTATAATATAAAATATAAGCCTATTCTCATGCATAACATTACATTACATCATATTATATATTTATTTATAAGTATACTATATAAAGTATATATGTTTATACACACACATGCACGTGTGTGTGTGCATGTATGTGTGTATATAATGTACTCGTTGTTTCCCCCCACTGGGGAGATAAGCTCAGTGTGAGTAGGGGCAATTTCATTATTTGTAATTATATCTCAAGGTCCTACTCCATGGTCTGGCACATAGTAGGTCTGATTAAATGCTTGTTGATTGATTGGAAGGACAACAGACACACAAAAAACTGAAAGAGATTCATAAAGATTTATCTTTTAACAAACTTTTCATTCTCCTTAACAGTGGAGACGGCTCACTTGGATTCTCCCATCACTATGCTGGATGTGGAGGGGGTAGAAATGAGAGTGAAGAAACCAAGGATGGGGGGAAACAGCTGGACTAGGCAAGGTCTACAGTGGAGTTCTCTGCTGGAGGGGGCCCAAATTTGAGGGTGTAATTGGATTGATTCACAAGGTATCTGAAATATGGGAAGATAGCAGAAGAACAGAAGAAAAGAAAATCTGGGGCTTTACAGAAAGGATCCTGAAAAGCAAATGATTGATTATCATTAAGTACTGGCCCACATATCTATTTTCACATCTGTACAAAATCTTCATGAGAATAAAGATGCATAAGCACATACATGCATTGAGGGTATCCTTCATGAAGATATTAGGGCAGCTACATGATTCAGTGGACAGAGTCCAGGCCTAGAGTGAGGAAGATTCCTCTTCCTGAGTTCAAACCTGGCCTTGGACAGGCTGTGTGACCCTGGGCAAGTCACTTTACCCTATTTGCCTCAGTTTTGGAAATGGCAAACCACTCCAGTGTCTTTGCCAAGAAAATCCCAAATATGGTCGTGAGTAATTGAACCCTATTGAAAAAACAACTGAACTCACACGATATTAGGCAATGATAGGCAGGTAATGTTCCCAACTAGATCATACACTTATGGGAGTATAGATGCACTTACTTTTATTGAGAATTTTTTAAAAGCAATTTCTTTGACGGAGTTAAAGAAAAAAAGCTCTCAAGAGGGGGTTAGGCGGTACAACGAATAGAGCACCAGCCTTGGAATCAGGAGGGGACCTGAGTTCAAATCCAGCCTCAGACACTTGACACACTTAGTAGCCGTGTGACTTTGGGCAAGTCACTTAACCCCAATTGCCCTCCAAAAAGCAAAAAAAAAAAAAAAAAGAAAGAAAAAGAGAAAGAAAAAAAGCTCTCATCCAACAAGACATGGGGAACTTTAAAAGAAGTAAAAGCAGAGCTGCCTTTGTGTGATAACCCTTTGATTATTTGTATCTGTCAAGACTCCATCACTTGTTCCCCATTTGACCCTGGGCAAAACACCGAATCTCTTCAAGCCTCAGGCTAACAGAAAGGGTTCTGGATTTGGAGTCAGGGAACCTGGGTCCAAATCCTTTCTCCGTTGCTGACTGCCTGTGCTAGCTATGACCTTGGCCTAGCTATGACCTTGGCCTAATCATTTGGTAGCACCGGGCCTCGGTTTTTCATCTGTATTGTTATGGGGTTGGATGAGATGGCCTCTCTGACTCGTTCCAGCTCTAAAGGAGGTTATGAAGGAAAGGAAGAGGGCTTCATCCACAACCAAAGTGAGAGGCTCCCAGGAGGGAAGCCTGGTATGACCCTAGCACTATCTCACTCCATCCCCACCACAAGCCAGAACCTCTGCTTAGCAAACATGTAGATATATGAGAGAAAGAATTCATGAGGGCAAGGAACCAGCACAGCTGGGGCTCATCAGCTAGAGCCAAGAGGTCAGAGGAAGGATCAGGTGAGCTTGCTCTCTGGCCAGGCTATAAAAGCCATCTGGATGGAGGGGTGCTTGGCCTGGATTCTGCTAAAGCAGCTTCTCATGAGGAATGGTATTTATGACAAGCCAGGAGAGATCCTTCTGTTTGGCCTCTGTGGCAAAGCCAGAAGAGCCCAACAAATCCTTCAGAGGGTAACCCTGTCTGAGATGTATATCATTATTCTAAGACTATATGCAGTTAAGCATTCCAGATTTCTGTATGCTACCCCAAATGCCACAATTCTAGACTATTGGAGCTGGGGGAGCAGGCAATCTTACGGATCATTTAAGTCAACCCCCTCATTTTTCGGGTGACACTATAGAAGCAGAAATGAAGTATGGTGACTTTTCCAAGTTCATTCCACCAGACTGATAATCCTGATCTCCTGATGCTCAGTCCAAGATAGGTTTTAAAACTACATGAGATTGTGTCACAGGGGGAAGAAGGCAGGAGAGGCTTATTGCATCCAGGTGACTATCACCTGAAAGGCAGATCTCCCACCTGGAAATAGACAGTATGGCACAATGAATGATAAACTGGGCCTGAAATCATGCCATACTGTCTGGCATTCTTTATTTTTTTTTCTTGTTGGAGGGGGGAAGGCAGGGAATTGGAGTTAAGTGACTTATCCAAGGTCACACAGCTAGTAAATGTTAAGTGTCTGAGGCTGGATTTGAACTCAGGTCCTCCTTGACTCCAGGGCAGGCTCTCTATTCACAGCACCACCTAGCTGCCCCCTGGCATTCTTGTTTTATCATTCTGGGCAAGTCACTCGAGGTTTGAGGAAACTCTCCAGGATATATCTGTTAAGTCATAGATGGGTTGCAGTCTCCACATTTTGAAGTGGTTCCCCATGCTGCCAAAATTGTAGATCCTATGAACATATTTGATTACATAACTAGAAGCCATTTAGTTTCAACAAATATCATTTTGTTTGGGGCACTATGCTAAAGAACAGGAATCAAAGATGTGAGTGAATGAAAAGAGAACTTACTAAGCACTTACTATATACCAACCACAATGCTAATTAAATGTTGTGTCTTAAATTAATTTTAATTATTTTATTAATTAAATGTTAAATTCTTAATTGTTAAGTGTTTTAATTTAAAATTTAAAATAAAACATGCCTTGGCATCAAGGAATTTATATTTTACTGGGGGAAGGGGTAAACAAAGAAAAATGGTAGTCAGGGAAGAGGGACTTTGATCTAGACAGTCACAGGCATAGTGAGTGGGATCTTAAGGGAGTAGACTGATTTATCCAATCCAAGAATATTTGAAGAATGAAGATGGAGAAGGTGAGTAAAGGGTTATGTGATTAAGGCAAGTGAGGAGGAGAGAAGGGAAGGGAAGTAAAGAAAGGTGACCAGGGCTTTCCTAAATAGTATTCTGGGAAAGGCCTCCTTCTGCAAGTAAAAGTAACTGATCTTAGCAACCAGTTAGTGAAAATGGTTATTTAAGATAAGAAACTTTCAGATGGTGAGTGTTCTTCCTCTAGCCGTTAGATCAGGGGTGGGGAATCTGCAGCCTTGAGGCCACATGTGGCCCTCCAGGTCCTCAAGTGCAGCCCTTTGGCTGAATCCAAACTTCACAAAGCAAATTCCCCTTAATAAAAGGATTTGTTCAGTAAAACTTGGACTCAGTCAAAAGGACACACCCAAAGACTTGAAGTTTGGAAAATGCGGGGAGGGGGTTTAACTCAGGGATCTAGTATTGTTAGTTACGGCTCTGATGGTAAAGGTCAAATTATTCTACTTCTATACCTCTAGGATATATAATTTCATCCATGATCCTTCTATCAACTCTGATAGCAAAAAATAGTCTCTACCTTTGTAGAGTTTATGATCTGGCAGGGAATATGATATATACAAAAATAATTATAATACAGGGCAGCTAGGCAGCACAGTAGGGTTCTAGGCCTGAAGTCAGGAAGACTTGAGTTCAAATCCAGTGAATATTTAGTAACTGTGTGACCCTGGGCAAGTCACTTACCTCTGCCTCAGTTTCCTCATCTGTAAAATGAAATGGCAAGCCAGTCCAGTATCTTTGCCAAGAAAATCCCAAATGGGGTCATAAAAACGCTGACATGAATGAAACAACTGAACAACAACAACAAACTATAATACAAAATAATATGTGGTAAGTACAAACTATCACAAAATTCAAGGGAGGAAAGACCACCATTGACTGCAAGAATCTGAGGATTTGGGAGTTAAAAGAAAACTTAAAGATCCAGTCTCTCATTTTATGGGTGAAGAAACTTGGAACCTGAAAGAGTTGTATCCAACTCTTTATGACCCCATTTGGGGTTTTCTTGGCAGAGATGCTAGAGTAGTTTGTCATCTCCTTTTCCAGCTCATTTACAGATGAGGAAACTGAGGCAAACAGGATTAAATGACTTACCCAGGGTCATGCAGCTAGTAAAACCAGATTTGAATTGAAGAAGAAGAGCCTTCCTTACTTCAGGCCTGGCACTCTATCTGTTGTACTGTCTAGCTGTCCTGCACATGCTCAAACAGTTCCCAAAGGTCAAGCCCTATGAGATATCAAGCACATGAATTAGACTCCTAGAAAGGGCAGCATTTTGAGCAGAGAGCTCAAAATACGTATCATATATTTTATCATAGTATATCAGAAATGGACAGGATTTAGAACAAGAAGACTTGGGTTCAAATATCAGCTCTGATCCTTATTAGCTATATGCCTAGCTGCACTGTAACTTCTGGTTATAAATTAGAGTTTGAAAGGACCTCGGAGGTCATCTGATCCAACCTCTTCATTTTACTGACCAAGGAACTGAGGGTTAAGAGTTTTTTTCAGGTCACAAAGATATCCAATGACAGAGCTGGGATCTGAACTCAAGTATCCCCTCATTTCTAATCCAGTCCTCTTAGACAGCTGCCTGGAACAATGAGAGGTTAAGTGATTTGCCCAAATTCACCCAGTTAGAATATATGTGTCAGAGGCTGTACTTTAACCCACACAGAGTCGACTCTGAAGCCAGTTTTCTATGTAATATAGCACTTTACAAATGGAATATTATTTTGTGTGGAAATTACAGTCTAACAGAGTTGCCCTGGGTCATTAAGAGGCCTAGAGACTTGCCCAGAATCACGAAATAATTGTAATTAGAACTGAGGCCAGTCCACTTTCTGCTAGGCCAAGTCATCTCTCATGTTATTAGTATTATTAATAGTAATCCAGTCCAATTTTCATGGAGGGCGGAGCCAGTTAGAGAATTTCAGTTGAATAAAAAAGAAAAGATTTCTAAGAAACATATAAAATTACTAGTCCCCATAACCAAAAAAGCATCTAACTGAGCCCTGCTTCCCTCCTCCTGAGCATCCTCCATTTCACTCAGAAAAGAATTTTTTTTAAGAGAAAGTATCAGACACAGTCTCATGAATGAAATGAGGGAAGATTCAACTTAAAAGAAAGATAGGTGCATAGTTCAGAGGACAAATTGAATATTTTTGTTTTCAATTACTTTTGTGTGTCCCCAAGGTGAGTCCTACCCTCCAGCGACTTTACTTAGGTAGACTTTTCTTCTGCTACAATGGATAGTAGGGATGACATGAATATAAACAATTTTGCACATGGGAACCATAAGGAAGGATCTGCCCTCTCTCTCTCCCAGCCTGGGGCTCATGGGAAAAATGGTTTGCTTCTCCAGTAGATCTCCTACGGCAATGGGATATTTATTCTAGCATCCAGGTAGGCTGATGTAACCATAGAAGTATGGCCCCTGGGCATCCCCAGATCTGGAGAAAGGCTTCAAGGAATGAGATTTCCTTCACATCTGAGATTGAACAATTCTCTCCTTTTATTTTTCCTTTGTTAAGTTACAAAAGAAATTTTCATTTGCAGGACATCTGTTATTTAGCAACATGCAAATTGCCAATAAATAATTCCAGATTTTTTTTTTGCAAGCAAAGCTATAAACAAACCCGGCCACATGCAGAAATGGAAGTCATTTTTCCTTTGAAAACTCATTAGGTTCTGCACGATTGGAAGAGATTTGGAAGAAAAACCCTTGCTTAGCAGATGCTTCAGAGTGTGTGTGTATATGTGTGTTTGTACACAAATAATAAAATAAAGTCAAAGGGTAGATAATTCTTTAGAAAACTTCAATGTATTACATTTGGTTGTCTTCTACTCGAATTTAGCTCCTCTAGCCACATTGTAGTTATCGAATAAATATAAAATCTCTTAAAAATCCATTTATTTTTAATAGCTTTGTTCCTTTTGCCAGGTTTTTTTCCCTCCAAATTATTCTCGCGGTCCTAGTAAACAATGGAGAACTATAAACAAGAATTACACTCAGCTAATGGCTTGTGTGTGTGTGTGTTTGTGTATGTTTTAAGTTTTGAGAATGTTTCTAAAAATTAAATTTCCTTAATGGTTTGCTAAACCTGTCCACAGGAACCTTTTCATGGAGATTCATTGTCCCTTGTGAAGTGATTCCACTGTGAGGGTGAAGAGATGTTGGAGGTAAAGAAGGAAAACCCATATTTTGAACAGAGCTGGACCACCAATGACTGGGTTGGAGTGCCCTGAACAACATCTGGGGCTCAGGGTGAAATTCTGAAGTAGGTGACATTCACAGAGCCTGGCACACAATAGGCACTTAATAAATGTTTGTTGATTGGTTCTTTTTGGTGCCTTCAGTCTATCCATCATTTGCTTTTCCTTTCTCTTGGGTCTCTAGTTCCTTCACACTTTTTCCTTACACTCATCAAAACTGGCTATTTCAGTTATTATCTTATTTCATAAGATCTTAATTTCCAACTGATAAGATCTTATGAAATTATATATTTAGAGCAGATTTCATAGGTTATTTTGTGCAACTCCTCATTTTACAGATGGGGAAACTGAGTCCCAGAGAAAGGAAATTACTTACCCAAGGTCATAGCAGGAGATAGAGTGTTGGGCATAGAATCAGGAAGATCTGAGTTAAATTTTACTAGCTGTGTGACCCTGGACAAGTCACTTTTCCCTGTTTACTTCAGTTTCCTCATCTGTAAAATGAACTGGAGAAGGAAACCGCCAAGCACTCTCTCTAGTGTCTTTGCCAAATAATACCCCGTCAAATGGGGTCGTGAAGAATTGGACATAGCAGCAAATGACTGAACAAGCTCTGAAATTGCAGAGAAAGGGCTGACCTGTACATGTGTAAAATTCTTACCTATGCCAACAAAATCACAAGCCCAATAAGAAAGTGCTTTTTCCTTTTTAAGTTACTTCATTTCATCTTCAAAGAAATTCTTTGAGATCAATAGGTCAAGAGCAGTATTTTTTATTTGATGTTTTACAGAGCATTTACATGACTAACTAAGCTTTAGCATCTACTTTAGTGACAAGACGGTCACCCCGGATGACTCGTCTTCTGACACGGAGGTATTTTTTACATTGCAGGAGCTATGTGCCTGTTAACCTTAAAGGAGTACACTGACTTCTTTCTCTTTTCTCTTTGTGATTTCCTGGAGAGCCTTTCCTGATTATTCATTCCCTGGGACAAATTAGCTTTACAGGTCAGGATAAGCAGATGAAATAATTTCTGAAAACGGGGTTATTTACGTGGTAGGGGCCTAAATGTTTCAACATCAGGCTGCCAAACACCAACAGATCCGTTAGGCAGCAGTTACTGTGGTTGGGATCCTCACACATATGAGACTTGGTTTTTCAGTTATGGTTTCAAATCACCGAAAAATGACTGTAGTGTTTATAAGTCCTGGGGGTCCTTACCTCAGTCCACACTCTCACTGGCAAGTCAGACCCTCAGAGGGAGCCAACTCTTCCCTCTCAGAGTTCTAGAAAGAATTATAAAGGGTCAGGCTGTCTGCTTCTATTGTCCCAAGGCCCCATTTCAGTGTACTCTCCTCAGTATAAAATGCAAGTTACAGTATCTCCCTTATACCATTAATTGATCCAATGATTAGCAAACCAATATCACTTAACCAATTAGTATCAATTACCTTTTTTGGGGGGGGGAAGGGCAATTGGGGTTAAGTGACTTGCCCAAGGTCATACAGGCAGTTTTATGTTAAGGGTCTGAGGTTATATTTGAACTCAGGTCCTCCTGACTCCAGGGCCAGGGCTCTATTCACTATGCCATCTAGCTGCGCCTCAATTACGTCTTACAAAGGGATAGTAGCTGCAAATATATAACAAGAACCAAAGCTCAAACTCTCCCACCTCCACCTCCCAGCCCCAGATCAGGAGGGTATACTCTGGTCCTTGAAGAGAGTGAGATCAAACGTAAAGTAGTTACTATCCAACATTACCCTATCAAGTTCACTTCCAAATGTAGATGAATCACTCCCCTACTGAATGAACGAATGAATACAGTATTTAGTCAGAAAATAAGCATTTATATATCACCTACCACTGCCAGATGTTGTGTTAATCACTATAAATCCCATCTCATTTGCCCCTTACAACAATTCTGGGAGGTGGGTGTTACTGTTATTCCAATTTTACAGGTGAGGAAAGTGAGGTAGAAGGAGGTCAAGGGACTTGCCCAGAGCCGGCTCATAAGTATCTGAGGCCTGATATGACCTCAGGTCTTCCTACTCTCTACAACGGCTCATCTGGCTGCCTCATTTTATTAAGTCTTTTCAGTTCAGTTGTTTTTCAGTCCTGTCTGATTCTTTGTGACCCCATTTGGATTTTCTTGGCAATGATACTGGAGTGATTTGCCATTTCCTTCTCCAGCTCATTTTACAAATGATGAAACTGAGGCAAGCAGGGTTATGTGACTTGCTCAGGGTCACACAGCTTACAAGTGTCTGAGATTGGATTTGAATACAGGTCTTCTTGACTCATAGCTCAAAGCTCTATTATCTGCGCCATCAAGCTGTCCTATTGCGTATTCACTATGTGGACAGAACTACACCAAGCACCAGACATAACAAAAAGAAAAGTAAGATCGTTTCCCCTTTCAATGAGCTCACATTCTAAGGAAGAGGCATCACACGCAGAAGGTTTCTCTTGCAAGGCAGATGGAAGGGTCCCAGGATTTTGGGGGGTCACAGTAGCAAAGCATATGGTAATGATGATATGCCTTTAATAACATTCGCACTGATAAAATGAACATAACACGGTATCCAGGGATGGAACATGTGGCTATCTAGGTCCTCAAGTACAGGCCTTCGGCTGAATAATTATTCTGTGAATTTTGGATTCAGTGAAAGGGCCAGACTTCAGCACCTAGAGAACCACATGTGGCCTCCAGGCCACAGATTCCCACCCCTGGTATAAACACTTTTTTGCACTTCATTTAACATATTAACACTTTGCTACCTCTGTTATCTATTACTTTAATAACATTAACACTGATAAAATTAGTTTCTGATACTGAAACATCAGACAGTGCCAAGGACTTGGGTAACAAGAACTCTTTTTTCTGGGTCTTCAGTATCTGTGGCTGTAGAATCTGCAGGAACAGTTTCTAGGTTATATCTCCATAAGCGCTGTTTCCCCAGATAATGGCTGAAAGCACTGGGCTGGAAGCATCGCTATTCCCAGGGCCATTGGGTTCAAAGTCTGGACGATCTCCATCTGGATCTGAGAGGAAATGATGGTCAAGGTGATGATGATGGTTTGACTTGCCTGTGATGGAGCTTCTTCCTGCCTTGTTGCTTCAGCTAGCCTGCCTTACTTGCCTTGTGAGTGATTGGTGGTTGGTGGCTGGTGGGAATGATTGACCCCTCCTCCACAGGAGTTGATTCCTGATGATGGCTTCAAAGGATGAATTAGAAGCAGGACCAGTGGTTTGGGAGGAGCTGCCACTCCTAGAGTTCCTGTGCCTGTCTAACTACTACTGGTATTTGGTCAGCAATTGTTAGTGATGGTGATGAAGAAGGTCGGTCTACTCTCTGCAATGATTTATCCCCTTCATGATAGCTGTAGGATATTGGCTAAAAACACGTCTGGTAGTTTATTGTGGGGGTAATTTATTGCTATTTCTAAAGCTCTAGGGTCCTGGGATACCCCCATCAATGCCTGAGGGGTGAAGATGGTCAAGTGGCTGGTGGCAGTTTAACTTGCCTGATATATTACACGCCGTGCGTGCTCTCTCTGTCTCTGTCTGTCTGTCTGTCTCCTCCCTCTTGTTGCTTCAGAAGGGCACAAAGCCTCAGCTACTGCTAAGTTGTCTCCTAAAGGTTGTCTTGTGGCTTTAAATGTGCCTCACCTAGCCTCCTCTCAGCAAACTGTGTTTCAGATTTACAAAGCACCTAACTGAAGGAAAGAAGGCACGAGCAGGAGGTGACCCCATTCAGACACAGGCTTGCCAAGGATGCAATTTACTAGTTTCATATTGACTCCAGAGGAGAGAGGATCCCAAGTCCCTTTCTTGCCCAGAGAACCACAAGCAATTTGTCCTCTTCATAGAAATGCAGTCAAGGAGAAAAGAGATCTAGTTGCCACCATGGGATTCTATTGCATCACATGCTCATTTTTGGCTCTGCAGCCCTTTGAAAAGCCTTTTCTCATCACACAGTAGGAAGACAGGAAACATAAAATCTGGAAGCAGAGCCCTTCTATTACATGTCATCACAACCTTCCAGAAGTTGGCTCTCCAAACATCCACCGGAGAGATTGCCTCAGGCAAAGCATTCTCCTAAATGAGTTTCTCCCTAGCCAGTCTCCTGTCACGCTACAATGGCAACTTCAGAAAAATATCTAATTAATTCTTAATATTAGGCTGATTTAGACAAACTTTCCTTTTGCCTTCTGCCGTCTTCTATAACTCAGCTTAAAACTGCTCTCTCCAAAAATCGCTGCTTCACTTCCTTATGCAATGGCTTTTTCTTAGTCCTCATCCTCCTTGATCTCTCTGCAGCATCTGACGGTTTTGACCACCCTCTTAGCCTCTATATTTGTCTTCTCTCTGGGTTTCCATGACACTACTCTCCTTGTTTCTAGATTGCTCCTTCTCAGACTCCTTTGCTAAATCTTCATTTCTATCCTACTTGAAAACTGAGAGCAAAACTATGAATCTTCTCTTCTGTCTACAAATTGTTCTCAGTGACCTCATCAGTCCCATCAATCACAGGAGATATCATCTACGTGCAGGTGACTTCCCTTTACCTAATTTATCTCCTGAGTTCTAGTTCTATACCATCAATTGCCTAATGAACATATCAAATCGAATGTTTTTATATTTTTGGTTGAAACTATTTTTTCAGTATATATCTCTTTGTAAAAGGCAGTTGGTATTCATTGGTGTTAATTGGTTAAGTGATACTGGGTTGCTAATCACTAGGCCAATCAGTAACACAGGGGAGATAATATAACTTGTATTTGAACTCCTCTTTCTTTCAAATCCTTCCCTTTCCAAATTCTCTTATTTCTGTCCAGCGCACCATCATTCCTTTCAGGCACCTAAATGTGCAGTTTGAGAATCTTCCTTAATTCCTCACTCTCCTTCAACCCACGTATCCAGTCAGTGACCAAATCTTATCAATTTAACTTTAACATCATCTCTTATAACTGTCTCTTCTCTCTTAATAGAGTTACCACCTAAATTCAGGCCTTCGTCAAGTCTCATTTGGGTTATTATAATGGCCTCTTAATTAGCTCTGCCCCCATCCATCCTTTACCCTCTTTAATCCATCCTTTACACAATTGCCAAAATGATATCTGTAAAGCATGAGTCAGCACATCCTATTCCCCTGATCAATAAACTCAAGTAGTTGCTTCCCTACCAGTTCAAGGATCCAATAAAACTTCTTTCTTTGTCTTTCATAATCTGTTTGGTCCTGACAATTCCCCCCTGCCCTCCTCTCTCATCTCTCTCTTCTCCTCTCTTCTCTCTCTCTCTCTCTCTTTCTCTCTATCTCTTTCTGTCTCTGTTTCTGTCTTTCTCCTTGAATTGGCTCCTTAAGAACTGATTGTAAAATTTTCCATGTTAGCATTTATACTTGAGAAATAAGCAAATGATACAAATCAGGACTTGATTTATTGTTTTGTTGATTGACTGAAGAAAGTAATGCAGATTAAACTTAATGATGTGTCAAGAGTACTTTTTTTTTTTTTTAGCCTGAGAGCATTTACCAATACAACCCTGGATACACCTTTCTATGAAAACCTTTGTTTCTTAGAATTGCACAGCTCATTCCATTAATCCAGTCTGAGACTTTAAGAAACAGGAATAGAGCCATACTCACCTTAAGTAGAGGGTTTATTAATCTCAGAAAAACTAGCTGTGGGGCACTAGTTCACACAGAAGGGGCAAAAAGATATCTGTATTTTTCTCACCGCCACCTTTAGATCTCATCTCTGTTGGGTTTGAGGAGATGCATTCTTCCCAGGGGATCATCACTCCCTCTTCCAGAGTCATCAGAGTCCAGTGGCAGAACAGAGTCAAGAGTCAAGACAACTGATGATGGCTCAAGATGTCTAACCAAACTCTAAGCACTCCATGGCACCTGCTTCAGCCTCCTTCATGGCCATTAGAGCAGATTGTTCTCATCTACCCATTCCACCAGGAGAAGTTTTCACATGCTTGGGGCAGTCACCCCCAACTCACCAAAAGCTTTGAGAATTCTCAGTTCCCCTCAACCTGGTTCAGCCTATCTGCCCAACAGTTTACCAAAGTGTGACCCCTGGACAAACTGCAGCTTTTCAGAGTGTAAAGCCAATCAACAGTAGATTCCTGAGAGAATGCTACTGTGAACAGCTTTTAAGATTCAGATTACACAGTATTAGTGAACACTCTGTTTATTCCATTACAAATCTAGATTCAGTACAATGTTCACAGTATCAACAATTCACA
>CM053594.1:172802395-172821124 GCA_028646575.1 Pseudocheirus occidentalis | reverse complement strand
TCTTGTCCAGTCCTCAAAGGAAAAACAGCTCCCAGGTCCTTGTCCTCTGTAAACATCAGTTTCGTCCAAGGGGAAGCCTTTTCTTCATTTTGACTCTGGGTGGTCTCTCTGATTCCCTGGATCCCCTTCCCTGGTTCCAGCTCCCTCCTGAATCTGCCAGACAATCACCTAGATTCAGGAGCTGAAAGCCGCTAGGCTCTCATCCAGTCCTCAGAGATGAACAGTTCCCAGGTCCTTGTCCAGTCCTCAGGTCAATCCCCGGGACACACTGAAGTTCACAGGGTTCAGCACACCTCAAACCCTTCAGCACTTCTCTTTCCTGGAACTCAAGAATCAGCCAGGCCACCAACAAATGAAGTTCCATCCTGTTCATGTCTTCAGTCAGCTTCACTGAGGAACCAAATCCAAAATCTGTCTTGACTCTTTAAAATTATTCCTTATAAGCACTGGCCTTCTCCCAAGTCAACAGGGGAGTTTCTCAGCCAATAGCCTTCTCCCACGTCAACAGGGGAGTGTCTTGGCCAATAGCCTTTTTCCAAGTCAACAGGGGAGTTCACATCTTTTCACAATGGACAGAGTTCTATACTTATCCCTAAGTTACTAGGTGCTACCTAGCCTTAAGTATCTGATCTACTTAGCCCTAAGTATCTGATCTACTTAGCCCTAAGTATCCTATCCACTTAGCCCTAAATATCAAACAAATTGATTACCATTACACAGAGCCACAGATCAAAGTTAGCGAATCAAGTGAACACCAGAGGTGGAAAGCAGCCCGGGAAAAGGGCTCAACAGCTCTCACACCAAGGGTACTAGTCTTCACCGAACACACCCTCTATCCCAGTCTTCAAGATGGGATGCATCTGAAAGAGTAACCTAATCCTTAGGCTTTTTGTTGTTGTTGAGTAATTTTTCAGTCATATCTGACTCTGTGACCCCACTTGGGGTTTTATTGGAAAAGATACTGGTATAGTTTGTAATTTCTTTTTCTACCTTATTTTACAGATAAGGAAATTGAGACAAACAGGGTTAAGTGATTTGCCCAGGGTCACACTGCTACTAAGTGTCTGAGGCTGTATTTAAACTTAGGAAGATGAATATCCCTGAGTCCAGGCCCAGTGCTCTATCCATCATGCCACCTAGCTTCCCCATAATCCTTAGACTACAGATGTATTTAAGCAACCTGGATTCAAAGCCTTTCTAGGTGACTAGGAATTATGACGTAGTTAATAAAAATAATGGATTTGTAGCTTGATGGGTTGAATTCAAATCCCAGGTCTGCTGTTTACTTTCTATACAACCTGGGATTAATCTCCCCCTCTTGGTGTTTCCTCTTCTGCACAATGAGAAGTTGAATTAGATAATAATATTACCACCAGTAACAACGATGACAGTTAACATTTCTATAGCATTCCCTGTGTGCCAGACAGTGTGTGTGCTGAGTGCTTCACAATCATCGTCTCAAAAATCTTCATGACCCTAGGAAGTAGGTGTAATTATTGTCCCCATTTTACAGATAACCAGAACAGGACTGAAGTTAAATGACTTGCCCAGGGTCATATAGCTAGTAAGTGTGTGCGTCCAGATTTGACCTTAGGCCTTCCGGATTCCAAGTTCAGCACCCTATCCACTGTGCCACCTAGCATCTTCAGGAACATTTTACATGCTTAAAAATTATTTAGGACCCCTCAAAACTTTTGTTTATATGGATCATGTCCCTTAGAATTTACTTATTAGAAATCAAAACTGATATATTTTTAAAATATTGATTTATTTTTTTTAAATGTATAAGCCCACTACTTGTTAATACAAATAGTTTTTTTTATGAAATATAACTACATTTCCCCTCCTCCCTGCAAAAGGGATTCCTTGAAAGGGTGTCAAAGACCCCTAAGGGTGCTTAGATAATACTTAGAGAGCTGGATTAGATGATCTTAAGTCCTGTGCACTATGGGAATATCCTTAATACACCCAAGATCACTTGTGCTCCACAACAAAGCAGCTGGAAGAAGCTTTAGTTGGAGGATGATAATGATGATGATATTTAAATGATCAGAAAGGTAAGAAGCTCATTTAAAAAGCAGACAGTTCATCAGACTTTTATTTAAACATTGAGATTGGTAAATTATGCTTTACATAGGTTCATTTCTATAGGACAGATTTACAAAACATTACTTTCATTTATAGTAATTCTACCCTCAAAAATATAGTTATAAAATGCTTATGCCTCCAGTGAAAAAGCAAAACTCTCTAGCCAATGAGGTAGGAGTTGAGCTCCCAGTCCTGCACTAAGAAAAGTCCTTCTTTTTCTCATTGTTCCAGGGGTGTGCTGATAAATGTTTAACTACCAACCTTGTGGGGGAGGGAGGGAGGGAAGATATAGATATAGAGATATAGATATAGATACGCACGATATACTTTTAAGCCTAATCTGTATATTACCATTTTCTTCATCTCTCTTCATCTGTTTTGATCACCAAAACAATAACTCAAACTTTGCTTTGTAGTGTTTGCAGATTTCTGAGGAGTAAATGCTTGTACAGAAAATTTAACAATCAGTTTTCACAAGTTGGTTCAAGCATCCTGTTGTATTATACAGTCATGCAGGAAAGAGACATCAGATAAAATAAAGACAGGGTCATCCGCAGGCATTTATGAGAAATAATATGAAACCCATAAATATATTCTTTGTAAGAATAAAAAAAAATAGGTAGAAGTAAGATGGAGGCCAGATAGAACCCACTCAATCCCCTTGGCTTCTGTGGATTGTCCATCTTTGGAATTTTGCCACTGGAATGAGTGCTTGCAATAAAAACATACAATTACACACTTCCAAATTTGTTTATTTAGACAGTGGTCATCTCTCACAGTCTTCTTTTAACATTAAAAATAAATTTTAAATTCAATTTTATTTTCAGTTACAAAATCTCTCCCTTCCACCTGCTCCTCCTTCATTGAGAACGCAAAAAAAAAACCTATTACAAATATGTATCATCAAAAAACACAAATTCCTCAATTTGGCATGTACATAGAGATAGAGATTCAGATAGATATAGATGATATAGATATATACGTGGGGGTTGTAGGTATGTGTGCATGGAGGTTGTATTAGGATAATATATAATAATTATATAATAACAATAATATTGTAAAGACAACTTTGAAAGACTTGGGAAATCTGATAAACGTGATGATCATCTGGAGGTGGATAGCATGTCTCATGATTACTCCTCTGTGATTGTGGTTGATCAGAGTTCTTAAGGCTTTTCAAATTATTTGGCTCCCTTGATTATATTCACTTTACCTTGCATCAATTCATACAATTCTTCCCAGGCTTCTCTGAAACCATCCCCTTCATCATTTCTTATAGCATAGTAGTGTTATATCACATTCATATATACCATAACTTGTTGAGTCCTTTCCCATTTGATGGGCAGTTTCTAAATTTCCAATTTTTTGCTACCATAAAGAGTTTTTATAAATTATTTTTGTATGTAAGAGTCCTTTTCCTTTTTCTTTACTTTCTTTGGGGTATAGAACTAATAAAGACACATTGCTGAGTCAAAGAATATATATGCACAGTTTGATAGCTTTTTGGGCCTAGTACCAAATTGCTTTCCAAAATTGCTGGTTTAGTCCACAGCTACACCAACAATCCATTAAAAGTGCCTGTTTTCCTATGAGTCTCTTATCATTTGTCATTTTTGGGGGTCAAATTTGCAAACTTATGGGTATAAGGCGGCATCTGAAAGTTGTTTTAATTTGCATTTTTCTTAATTATTAGTGATTTAGAGCATTTTTAACGATAACTATTGATAGCATTGATTTCTTCCTCTCAAAGCTGCCTATTCATATCCTTTGACCATGAATCAGTTAAGGGAATGATTCTTATTTTCATAAATTTGAATCAGTGCCCTATGTATCTTAGAAATGAGACCTTTATCAAAGAAATTCGCTACAATTTTTTTTTCAAATTTCCAGATTTTTCCCCTAATTTTAGTTGCATTGATATTGTTTGTGCAAAAGCTTTTTAATATTATACAGTCAAATAAGTTTTTATTTTACCCATTGTGAATCTAGCTCTTATTTATCATGATCCCTTCCCTAAGCCATAAATCTGACTGTCAAAAGGTTTTCTATGCTTCTTCTAATTTGTTGATATTTTTCTTTTTTTAATTCAATTTTATTTTATTTTCAAGATCTCTCATGCTTGTGACAGACGCCAGCAAGCCACTCCCACGATACTGCTATTGTGGAGCAGCTTCCACTCTTCCCTTTCCCTCTCCTCATTCTTAGTGATTATCTAGACTGAAGAATGTGATGGAGAAAATATTAATAATGAAGATTAAACTTTAAAATGTGTCATGCCTACATCCCCTCCCTCCCTCCCTGCCTCCCAGAGACCTGGCAGTTAAACATTTATCAGTACTCCACTGGCCTCAGAAAACAGAAGATTTAAATTTGGTCCTGGAAGTAATAGAAACTTTATTAGAAAGAATGAGACCCGATGCACATAAGTAATATCTAATTAACTGAAAAAATTATTCTCTTAAGGTAGATCACAGTTAGACTTACTAGAGAAAAAGATAACCAGATTTGCCTGATGTTACAGATTTGTAGGACATAAACATCCCTTTTGTGTAGGATACATTTCTCTGAAGTGAGCAAGTGTCGAATGTGCCACAGAAGAATGTGATTAGACCTGCTCCAGGCTTGTGGGCACTGAGTTCCCAACCTAGAATGTTTTTTGAAGACTGAGTATTTTATGACTATGAAAATACAGCTTCCAAATCCCACTAAGTGAACAGAAAGTTTTCAATAAACCAGCTTTAAGAAAATTAGTGTGATTCTATGTCTCCAAATAAAACAACTATTATTTTTTAAATGGAAGGGCAATTCTCATTAGGGTACAATTACAAATTGCTCACAAGCTACTCAACACTTATGAAACAATGAACAGATATTGTAGCATAAATTTAGGGCTTAAAGGCAGCTTAGAGGTCACGCACTGTCACCCACTCACTTTATTTTATTTATTTATTTTTGGAGTGTGAGACAATCAGGCTTAAGAGATTTGCCCAGGGTCACACAGCTTGTAAGTGTCAGGTGTCTGAAGATGGATTTGAACTCAGGTCCTCCTGACTCCCAGGCTGGTGCTCTGTTCACTGTGACATGTAGCCGACCCCACCCACTTGCTTTAAAAATGAGGAAGCCCAAACCTGGAGAAGTGATTTGTCTAAGACACAAGGTATAGGACCAGATTTGTGTCCTCTCCCCACCTCCCACCCCCTCCTTCCCTTATGCCAAATCTAGTATTCTATTGCACTATCCAGGTCTATTGCTGATAGAATAAAACATGCCCTGGGAGAATCTAACTTTGGTTTTAGGTGCTTTTATTTTTTTCTTTTTAAATGTTAAAGCAAACTTCTAGGCTTGCTCTCCCTTGAGTTTCAAATTACAATCAATGTTTTTAATATTCTTTAACTAGGAAACTTTTTTCCATCTTCTGTTACTTGTTCCAAAAAGAAAAAAAAATTGTTCAGTTTTTAGCAAATATTATTAGCTTTAACAGGGAACCAAGTAGCCATGGAGGAAAAGTTTACAAATAAGAATTCATCCCAGTTTTTGAAACAAACAATTTTTAAGATACTGCTAAATAAAATCACATTATGTGGTGTCTTTTCTTTCAACATTTCCAGTCTTTGGAGGTTAGTCTGAGCCCTCTTTTAAGGAAATAAAATATAGATCTTTTAAAAAGTTTTATTTATATGTTTTATTTTTACATTACAAACATTTATGCATCACTTCTACTTGATGAGAGATCTCTTGTAACACAGTAAGAGTTAAGTAAAACTAATAATACAGTTACCACATCTGAAAAGTGCATATAGTATTTCAAATCTGTAGCACACCTCTGTTTTTTTCAAGTGTATTGACATCTACTTTTCTCTCTCCCATTAACCCCCCCCAACACTATGGGGGGGAAGATATTTTTTTTATCATTCACTTTTCTTAGATTTTGAGTTCCAGATTTTCTTTCCTTCCTTCCTTTGTTCCTTCCTTTGTTCCTTCCTTCGTGCCTTCCTTCCTTCTTTCCTTCCTTCCTTCCTTTCTTCCTTCCTTCCTTCCTTCTTTCCTTCCTTCCTTCCTTCCTTCCTTCCTTCCTTCCTTCCTTCCTTCCTTCCTTCCTTTCTTCCTTCCTTCCCCTCAAGTTCTCCTCCCCAAGATGACAAGCAATCTTGTATAGGCTATACATGTACAATTATATTAAACATATTTCTGTATTAGTCATGCTATGAAAGAAGAATCAGAACAAAAGGGGAAAACCACAAGAAAGAAAAAAAAAGAGAGAAACTAGTATGATTCAATCTCCATTCAGACTCCATAGTTCTTTCTCTGGATATGAATAACATTTTTCGTCATTGGTCTTTTGTAATTGTATTAGATCATTTCATTGCTCTGAAGAGCTAAGTCTAACAAAGTCAGTCACGGACCAGTGTTGCTGTTACTGTGCACAGTGTTCTCCTCGTCCTGCTTACCTCACTCAGCATCAGTTCAGGTATGTCTGGGAATGATTTCTTTTAACAGATATGCAGTCAAGCAAAGCAAATTCCCTTAATGGTGGTATATAGAAATAAATACACCTCACCTACCTCCCAAATCTGTCACATCTCTGTTATGGATAGCATGCTTCATCATCATCCTCTGGTGGCATGAATAGTCTTTGTACTGATCTTAGTACTTACAGCTTTCAAAGTCGTTTAATACTTTGGTATTCATTATCCTACAAATTGTTTTGATTCTAGTCATTTCATTCACCAGTTTATAAAAGTTTTCCAATCATTCATTTTTATAACGTTGATGACTTTTTGCTTTCGAACTCACAGAAACTCTGGGGTGTGGGGAAGGATACAAGGACTATTCCTTCTGTTGAAGTCTGCCCTGAGACCCAGGAGACGGCAGCTGAGTTGCTTCACCTGTCACAGCTGGGCACCAACCCCTTGACACAGAAGGCCCCAATGAAACGTAAGACACATTTCCTGCTTGCCCCGGGGTCCAGTGAAAGCACAGCTAAGGATCTTCCCCTGTAAGAGATGTCGTGTATCAGGCCATTCATTATAGCTGTGGGAAATGCAGCTGGGGGAATCACTCTAGGGAACTGACCACGGACCACACAGTGAAAGAGGAAATCCCATTCACTGCTGTCACCAGGACCGAAGAGAAATTGAGGCTGACGTGACAATTTCAGCATGCATTAGCATGCATGTGGAGCAGCTTCTCCTTACTAGACATGAATGGCATAGTGTAACATACACCACAACAAAAAACCGCAGCACCTTGCAATTTGGCCGGACCTAAAGAAAAAAATAAACAAAAACCTCAGCAATTCAGCATCCAAGAACACCCTGAGAAAACGTTATTGGTTAAGTCACTTCTTTTTCTTTTCTTTTCTTTTCTTTGTTCTCTTCTCTTTTCATTCTTCTTTTCTCTTCATTTTTTCTCTCCTCTCCTCTCCCCTTCCCTACCCTCTCCTTTCTTCTCCTCTCTTCTCTTTTCTCTTCATCTCTTTGTCCTCTTCTCTTCCCCGGACTTATAATTTCATTGGTGTATGGAGCTCATGGTGAGGAAAACCCACTCCCTACACCCTCCGCTCCCTAAGTGTTCTGCAATTTGTAGACTTAAAGAATTGCTTGGAGTCCCTCAAAGCTTAATTAACTTGTCCCAGGTCACATACTCATTATGCTTCAAGGGCAGAACTTGAATCAGTGCCTTCCTGCTTGAGAAATCATGCTTCTCCCATGATTCAATGATTCATTGTGATTCAATTCTCTGTCTCTCTGCCTCTCTCTCTCTCTCTCTCTCTCTGTCTCTCTCTCTCTCTGTCTCTGTCTGTGTCTCTGTCTGTGTCTCTGTCTGTGTCTCTGTCTCTCTCTCTGTCTCTGTCTCTCTCTCTCTCTCTCTCTCTCTCTCACACACACACACACACACACACACACACACACAGTTGCCTAGTGGATGCAAAGCTAGCCTCACTCAGGTTAACTTGTCTCTGACACAAACTGGCTAGTTGACCTTGGACAAGTCATTTATTTCTCTGTCTCCCAAAGTTCTATCCCTGTAATTCAAAGATAAGGTACCAGTCTATGTTGGCAGAGGAAGTTCCAGGTCCCTATACTAATGAAATCCTAGATTATCCAAGATAAATCCTATCCAAAAGAAATAAACCATTCCCAAACATACACCCACAATTTAAATGAATGAAAAATTTAGTGCCACTAATCTCCTTTATAAGACTAACCTGATGTATCAGAATCCACTTATCTGTTGTGACTTGAAAGTGATAAGAAAGAGTACCCTGCCCCTCCCTAACATATCTCCCTTCTGTATCTTAGCACCTAAAATATCACCATTCTATTGATTTTGGGGGTGGGAGCTTTGTTAGGATTCCCCTGTACCTTCTCTATCCTAAGCACCATAATTAATAAAGAAAATGGGAGCAAGCCCAGTGGCTGCAATTCAGAAAGATACTAGCCTGACTCTTGATACAGACAGAGGAGCAGCAGCAGTTATCCTGTCAAGGAATAGTTCAGGAAAAGCACCAACACCTACATATGCTATACTGCCTCACATTCACAGACAAGAGACCCCAAACAAAAAAGGATACCTTTCCACTTCTCCTGACTTCTCCCCATTAATCACTGTTGTTAATACCCACACCAAAAAACAAAACAAAACACTTTTTCTCTTTCTATGCTCTGCTCATATTTTCTCTCCACCAAAAACAGCCTAAATCATTCACTTTGCTACAAACCAGCAATCTCTTTACATCGAAGGATTCAGAAACCCCCTGAAGAATTGCTTCTTTGGTGATGAGAAGAACCATGAAGAAAACTTTTCCTTGAACTGGCATTGTCTGCTTCTCCAACCCATAGTAGCCCAGTCACCCGGTACTTGGTGGCTTTTATGTTTTGCCTAATCCCCAAGTAAGACAGTACAATCTTTTCTTTGAAACTAATAAATATTTATTTCCACTGTTCCTTCCACCTCCCAGAAATATCTCACTATACAAACGACATTTTGGTTAGTTTGTTCAACAGTGTTTGGAAGGATAGTGGGAAGTATCTGGTGTTTGGGTGTTGCTTAGCCCTGAAAGCTTAACCATTCACAAAGTCACAGAATGTGGTGTGATCTTTGGTCCTCTGGCAATTGTTTTTAGTAGTGATACCCCTTTGGCAAAATAGGCTTTTCATTTCTTAGTATGCTTCTTATAAATCTTCAAGAACTCCTTCACATCCTCAGGAGACCCCAAAATCAGCGGTACTTTCTGATGGATTTCAGTAGGAACAATGTCCAGTATTGGCTCCTTTCCTGTGGTAGCCATTCCCCCAGCTCTTTCTATGATGAAGGCCAATGGGTTGCATTCATAGAGGAGTCTCAGCTTTCCTTGGGGTGAAATTTGATTGGCTGGATACAGAAAGATTCCTCCATACACCAAGGTCCTGTGCACATCTGCGACCATGGAGCCCACATACCTTGCAATATAGGGATCTGTATTGTCCTGAGGGTATTTCTTCTCTTGGAGGTACTCTAAGATGGCAGGCTCAAAGTCCCTGGTATAACCTTCATTGATACTGTAGATGTTGCCTCTGTTTCTGATCTGGATATCCTTATTGACTAAAATGAATTCCCCAATATCTGGATCCAGCATAAAGCAATGGACCCCACAGTCCATGGCGATCACCATCACTGTGGCACTGCCATATAGAGCATACCCAGAGACCACTATATTCCGACCAGGCTGCAGAGCATCATCCTGAGAAGGCTCACCAGTTGATGTCCTTCTATAGATGCCAAAAATACTGCCAATGGACCCAAGGCAGTCAACGTTAGAAGCACCGTCCAAAGGGTCAAAACAGACCACATATTTCCCTCTTTTGTCTGGTTCTATTATTATGGCATGTGCGTTTTCTTCTGACACAAGGACACATGTTGCAAAGGATGATCTCAGCATATTAATAATCAGCTCGTTGGAGAAGACATCCAGTTTCTTAACTTCTTGATCCATCACATTTGTGGGGTCGGCTCCATAGAACTGAACTATTCCTGCTTTACGCACAGAGCAGGAAATGACTTTGACCGCAGTGCAGAGGCTAGTGAGCAGTCGATTCATGTCGTCTGTGCTTTTGGCTTTCTTGCTTTTCTCCAAGGCAAAGCGGGTCAGGGTGCTGACTTCCTCTCGGAAGGGACCTTGGTAATCCATGGTCTGGTAACTCATGTGCATTACCTGAATGCCAGGCGCTTAAAAGATCTGAGAGCTTGGAGACAGCGGCCAAGTGTGTCTGTAGTCAATTCCCTACGCCGGGATGGTGACTGTTAGAAAGCAGCCAGTACCACACGGGCGCGGGGCCATTAGAATGCGGCCTGGCGGATCAATCACCTACACCTCCGTAAAAAATGGGGATCCTGCGGCGAGCGGGGATTACCTGGAGAGGAATAAGAACAAGGAAGAGAGGAAGAAAGGAAGGAAGGAAGGAAGGAAGGAAGGAAGGAAGGAAGGAAGGAAGGAAGGAAGGAAGGAAGGAAGGAAGGAAGGAAGGAAGGAAGGAAGGAAAAAAAAACACCTGTACTTACTTCACAATTTAGTCTCAGATACCTACCTTGACCTCTTAGAAGAGGCAATTCAAAGTCACTATTAGTTGGAGGATATCGTGTTTTCCAAATTGAATTGTTTTGTTCTGTTTTTGCTGTGTGCTGCCGAAGCAGTTAGAAAAGCCAACCTTTGGAAACAGAAGGACTTGGGTTCAAATTCTGCCTCTGATGTACAGTGGCTGTCAGGCAATCATCAAGCAATTATAAAACATTTACTATGGACCAGATACTGTGTTAAGTGCTAGAGAGATAGGAAGGCAAAACCTGGCACGGGTTAAAATGAAAATAAGGAGCCTCCCAAAAGTATAAAATACCCCAACTGTGAGAGGATCAGATCTTAAATAATCCAGTCTCAGAAAAGGAAATAGAAATAACTATAAAGAGACTGGGGGGTGGGGGGGAATCACTGGTCCTGATAGATTCATAGGAAAATTCTATCCTGCTGTTAAAGAACAATTAAAATCAATATACATAAATTATTCTCAAAAATTGAGAAAGAAAGCACTGTCAGATTCCTTTTATGAGATAAGTACATTTTATTACCTAGGTGAGAGAAAGAGAAAACATAGGAGAACCATAGAGCAATATTATTGTATTGCATCAAAAAAATTAAAGAAAAGCCTTTCAAACATAATATAATAATTCCTACTAGAAATCATTCACCTTGGCTAAGTTGGATTTAGATCAAAAATGGAAGCTTGTTTCAATGTTAGGAAAATAATTAAGATAATTACTCTTAAAAATAAATACATCCCAAAGTCTCATGAGCATCTCCAAAATGCAGAAAAAAGCCTTTGACAAAGTGCAATATTGATTCATGTTAAAAAAAAATCCCTAGAAGATGTAGGTATAGGAGGGATTTTTTAGTATCATAAAAATATCTATATAAAACTAAAAGCTATCCTCATATACAACAGGGATACACTAAAAACTTTCCCAATAAATACAAGAGTGAAGGAAGGATGCCTACTCAGTCTGTTATCATTTGATATAGTTCTGGAAAGGTTAACAATAACAATAAAAGGAGAAAAAAGTTAAAGACATAAAGATAGGTAAAAGGGAGCTAAAGCTATCCTATTTACCCATAATGATGATTTATTTAGAAAATCCTAGTGAATCAACAAACATAGTAATTGAGAGAATTCATAGGTCCAGCAAAATTGCAGGCTACAAAATAAAACTCTCAAAAACCCTACATTATAATAAGAAAATCCAAGAGGCAATAATATAAAGGGAAACCCTATTCCAAATAACTTAAAAATGCCTAAAATACCAGGCAATCAACAAAACAAAGTGTACTAAATACTTCTATAGATCTAATTGCAAAGTGCTTATTAAAGAAATAGAAGAAATAGCAACTTAGAGCAGTAATATCAAATGCTCATGACTGGATAGTGCCAATAGAATTTTCAAAATGACAATACTACCAAAGTTACTTTCTAGATTTAAAGCTTTATCAATTAAACTATTAAGCTATTCTTGACAGAACTCAATAAAATAATTTTTAAAATTCATTTGGAAAAATTAAAGATATAGACTAGGTGTGGGGATATAACATTGAGGCCATAGGTTCCCCAGCCCTGATATAGACTATCAAGGGAAATAATGAAAAGAGATAGGGATGATGCAGGAACAGCCTTGAGGGATTTAAAACTACATTATAAAGCAGCAGTTTTCAAAATGATCTGATACAGATTAAAAATGGAGAGGCAGATCTATTGAACAGACAAGTAAAAAGAAGTTTCTGCAGAAACTAAACGCACCCAGGACAAGGAGGGAAATGATCTCTGATAAGGGCCTGGTATCTGAGATATATGAACAATTTATATATGTGTGTGCGTGTATGTATATGTATGCATATGTATATATGTGTGAATGTATGTGTGCATGTGTGTATGTATATGTATGTGTATATATGTGCGTGTGTGCATATGTAAGTCAATAAAATAGCAAATATATATTTGCAGAATTTGCCTATATGTGTATATATGGATGTATTTATCTCCAAAAGCCATTCCCCAATAGAGAAGTAATGAAAAGCTGAGAACAAACAATTCTCTAAATAATTGCAAACTATTAATGACTATGAAATAATACTCCAGTTCACTAATAATCAGAGAAAAAAACAAATCAATGCATTCTGAAAATTAGAAAAAGATGATAAAAGATAGGAATAGTCGGTGTTGGAGAAGTTGTGAGATGATTGGCACACTAGTGTATTGTTGGTGAATCTGTGAATTAGTGAGACAATTTTGGAAAGCAGTTTGGAATTATGTGATCGTCATAACTAGAAGTGACTAGTCCTTGACCCAGAGATTCCATTACTGGAGCTTATCTTGGTGTACAATGTGAGATTCTCCTCTATATTTCTTCTCTGCCTGACCACTTTATAGTATAGCCAGCAGTTTTTCTCAAATAGTAAATCCCCAGTGTCTGGGGTGGGGGGAGGGTGTTGTCAAACATTAGGTTACTGTGTTTATCTACGCCTGTATGTTATGCACCTAATCTGTTTCATTGATCAGAATGTATTATTCTTGACAAAGACCAAATCATTTTGATGACGACTACTTTGCAGTACAGTTTGATATCCAGTACTGCTGGACCTTTTCCCTCATTATTTCCCTTGGGATTTTTGACCTTTTATTCTTCTGGATAAAATGCTTTATCTTTTTTCTATATATTTTATCAAAGCATTTTTATGTCTAATAGTAGATATTAATAGTTATAATTATAATAGCTAGCTTTTATATAGAGCCTACTATCTGCCAGATACTATGGTTATCTCATTTGATCATAATAATAACCCTGAGAGGTAGGTGCTATATTATTCCCATTTTAACAGTTGAGGAAACTGAGGCAAAGAAAGTTTTGTTGACATGCCCAAGGTCTCACAGGTAGTTAGTATCTGAAGCTGAATATGAACTCTCATCTTCCTAACTCCAGGTCCAGTGCTCTTTTCCACCTAGTCATCCAATCTATTAATATAATAATATGATACACAATTATATGTATGGTTTGTCTAAAACTGAACCAGCACTGCATTCCTGGTATAAAGTGAACCTGGTCATAGCATTTAATCTTTGTTCTATGTTGCTATAAAATCTCTTTGCTAATATTTTATTTTAAATGTTTGCATCAATATTCATTAGGAATATTGGTCTATGTTTTGACTCCCCATAGTTAAAGTGTTATGACCATATTTATATAATATGAAAGGAATATATATCACATATAATGAATTTTATAGAATTCCTTCTTTTCTTATCTTAGCAAGCTGTTTATGAAATATTAGAATTCATTGTTCTTTGAACTTTGATAAAATTAGCCTGTAAGTCTGTCTGCTTGTGGGTTAATTTCCCCCTTTTGGAAGTTCATTTTCGGCTTCTTTAATTTCTTTTTCTGAAATCTGATTTTTAAAAATTTCTATTGCTCTTTTAATCTAGGTTCTTTATATTTCTATAAATATGCACCCATTTTGCTCAAGCTGTTTTATTGGCATAAATTTGATCAAAGGAGTTGCTTATGCTATCCTTTATTATTTATTTTATTGTGAATTCTTTTTGCATTTTTGAGACAGGTAATTTGATTTTCCTCTTTCTTTTTAAAAACCAAATAGCAAATGGTTTAATCTTCCTCTAAAATAGCTCCTAGTTTTATTTATTAATTTAACTCTTTAAACTTTGAATTTTTATTAATATTTGTTTATTTTATAATTTCTGTTTTGATATTCTAATGGGGCTTTTAAGTTATTGGTTATCTAGGTAAATTAGTTGCATGCCCCAATTTGTTGATCTGTACTTTCTATTTTGATGAAAGTATTTAGTGACATAAAAATCCCCCCTTAAACAATGCTTTGGCTGCATCACCCAAGATAATTGTGTTGTTTAATTATTAGCATTATCTTTAATGACATTATCTATCTTTCTTCTGATTTTTCTTTGACTCATCAGTGTTTTAGGATTTAGATATTTAGTCTCCAGTCAATTTTTAATCCTATCTTCAATGGTTCTTTGAGAAAATTTTATTGCATTATCATCAGTTAAAGATGCAGCTAATATTTCTGCTTTTTTGGATTAATTTTGAGGTTTTATGCACTAATCCATGGTCAGTTTTTGTACAAGTGCCATACACAATGGAGAAATATGTATATCCTTTTCTAATATCATTCTATAATTGCCAGTGATCTATCACATCTAACTTTTCTAAAATTTGATTACATTCCTTAATTTCTTACATTTCTTACTTTTTGGTCAGATATTTTGTTGTTGGTTGTCCTTCATTCTCGAAGAGGACCATGGCATCAGAAAGGTGATTCCATGACATGCAAGTTAATTGAATTTAAGTGAGGGGTGGGGGCTGTAAAAAGTCACCAGCCTCACTCTCTCCTCTGGAACCACTTGGGTCCAGTGGCAAAATATAGATCGGACAAATAGAAGGACATACCTCAGTGACAGGACTGGAGTATTAGACCTGAGCCAAATGAAAGAGCAAGATTAAGAGTCAGAAACCTCAATTCTTGCACAGGAAGAAAGTAAAACCCATTTCTTCTCTCCAGGGAAGAAACATGCCACCTAGATACTGTTATCATGTGGATAAAGCAAGCCCTGGTTATCTGATTTAATTACTGATGTGCCTTTATCAAAGCCTCCTCTTAAGAATGCCTCTCACACTTGAGCACACTAATGTATAAATTAATAAAAATTGCTTAAAGTATTAGTCTTCTCTATGATATTACATTTCAGTAGTGATCAAAGTCTTAAGAAAAATATGACAGTTCTAAGGGGAAATTTTCAAGCACTAGCCAGTAGATTGCTCATGATTTTTTTTAAAGGGGAGCACCATAGGGTGCCTATAAAATCCTACAGGTTCTTTATTCACAAGGTAAACATTAGTGGTAGGGATGAAAGATGTTTATTCAAGGATCCTTGATCACATTATTGCTAAAAATCACTTTGAAATTCTGCCTGTGCTACTGTCAAATAAACAAAATTCTGTTAACTGCCTTGCATGCTGATGAGAAAAGAGGTTGGACCTTTTCTTCCTATCTGCCTCTTCCCATTTCCTCTTCCTACAACTGGAATCTTGCTGCAGTGAAATAAAAATATAGATTTACCATAATTCTTTTAACTTAGACAACTCTGCAACTGTTGCTTAGGAACAGATAAACCAATGATTAATAAACAACAACAACAAAACCAACTCTTTCTTTGCATGATACTCAATTGAGCAACCAATGTTCTAACTAAATCATGAATTTGTTTTATCCTAACATGCATTTCCGTATAGATAATGCATTTACTATGTGCAATATTATCACATAAGAATGGAGATCCTCGGGGGCGGAGTCAAGATGGCAGTGTTGTAGCAGGAGAACTCCATGGCTCCCACCATAACCACCTCAAATACCTATAAAATATGACTCTAAACACATTTTACAGCTCCAGAACTCATAAAATGATAGAGAAATAAAGCTCCCACTGAAGGCAGCCTGGCAGGCAGACAGGAAGGGTTCATCACAGCATGCTGGGAGCAGAGCCCAGGCCCATGTGGTTTTAGCCCCAGGCCATCCAGGAGAAGCCCAGGCTGGAGCTTTCAGGAAACTGAATCACCAGCAGCTGTGGTGGTTTCCAGAGTTACCAACCCATAAGAGCCAAGGACAAAAGGAAAAGGGTCAGTGGAATTCGCCTAAATTTGGGGGAGAGGGTCTGGCCAACTTCCTCCAGAGCTATAAGGAGTCTGAAGTGGTAGCCGTATAGCTGCCTCCGTGTGGATGCTTCAGAACTCATGGCCTACAGATTGCAGGGGGGCCAAGTGATCATTCAGAGGCCAAGTGCTCTTGTCCTGAGCTGCCTGGATTGGGATCGAGGTCTTGGGTGGTGGTCCTGAGGTGTGTTTTTAGTGAGCCAAAGCTGGTGGAGGTTGCAGAGAGGGCAGCCCCCTAATAGTTTCAGCAGCTGTGAAAATCCCAGCAATTTGGGCAGAACTCTCCCCTCTGAAAGCAGCGTTCTATTGAGCCCAAATGTCAAGTACTGACTGGCAACATGAGCAGGCAAAGGAAGCAAAGAAAGCTTGGCAATCTGACTTTAGATCCTTTTGGGTGGACAAAAAGCATCAAAACATGGAATGGGAGGAAGACAACATAGTCAAAACTCCTGCACCAAAAGCTTCCAAGAAAAATGTAGATTAGTTACAAGCTATAGAGGAGCTTAAGAAGGATTTTCAAAACCAAATAAGAGAAGTGGAGGAAAAATTGGGAGAGAAATGAGAATGATGGAAGAAAATCATGAAGGAAAAAATGGGAGAGAAATGAGAATGATGCAAGACAATCATGATAAGAGAGTCAACAAGCTGACTAAAGAAAATAACACCTTAAAAATAGATTAACTCAAATGGCAAAAAAAGGCCCAAAATCAAATGAGAAGAATGCCTTAAAAAGTTGAATTTGCTAGATGGAAAAAGAATCTCAAATGCTTTCTGAAGAGAATAATTCCTTCAGAATTAGAGTGGAGCAAATGGAAGCAAATGACTTCATGAGAAATCAAGATACTATTAAACAGATCCAAACAAATGAAAAAAAATAGACGGCAAAGTGAAATATCTTCTTGAAAAAACTACTGACCTGGAAAATAGATCCAGGAGAGACCATCTAAAAATTATTGAACTACCTGAAAGCATTAATCAAAAAAAGAACCTAGAAATCATCCTTCAAGAAATTCTCAAGGAAAATTGCCCAGATAGTTTAGCACCAGAGGGCAAAAGAGAACTTGAAAGAATTCACCAATCACCTCTTGAAAAAGATCCCCCCAAAAAACTCCTACGAATGTTATAGCCAGGTTTCAGAGTTCCTAGATCAAGAGGAAAACATTACAAGCTTCCAAGAAGAAACAATTTGAATACTGTGGAAACACCATCAGGATAACACAGGATCTAGCAGCTTCTACATTAAGGGATCAAAGGACCTGGAATATGATATTCTGGAGATCAAGGGAGCTAAGATTAAAACAAAGAATCACCTATCCAGCAAAATTGAGTATAATGTTTCAGGGGAAAATATGATCATTAAATGAGGTGGAGGACTTTCAAGTATTCTTGCTGAAAAAAAACCAGAACTGAATAGAAAATTTGACATTCAAACATAAAAATCATGAGAAGGTAAACGTGGAAAAGAAACCATAAGGAATTTATCAAAGTTGAACTATTTATATGCCAACACGGAAAAATGAGAATTGTAACTTATGAAACTTTTCTCAGTATGAGTATCGGTGAAGGGAATATATGTGTGTATGTGTGTGTGTGTATGTATATACGTATATATACATACACATTTATATATACATACACACATACACACATATGTATTATACGTATAGGAGGGTATATATGCATATGAAAACATATGGGAGTGTGTGTATATATGTGTACATAGACAAGAGGGCACAGGATCAATTCAATAGGAAGGGATGATATTTTAAAAGGTGAAATTGAGAGGTGGGAGAGGAATAGAATGAGAGGAGACAGGGAGAGACATAATGAGGTCAGCCATTTCATATAGAAGAGGCAAGGGATAACTGTTAAAATGGAGGGGAAGAATAGGAAGGCAAAAAGGGAATGGATTAACCTTACTCTTATTGAATTTGGCTTAGGGAGGGAACGACATATACTCTAAATGGAATATCTTGCCCTGCAGGAGAGTAGGGTGAAGGGCATGAGAGGGGGGATGTTGGAGGGGAGGGCAGGTTGAGGGTGAGGGTTGTTAGAAGCACACACTTTTGTAAAGGGACAGGGACAAAGTAGAGAATAGAACAAGGGGAGGGCAGGATAGAAAGGAGGGAAATATCATCAGTGTTACACAATATACCCATTGTGGAGATGTTCTGCATAACTACACATGTACAGACTGTATTGAACTGCTTGTCTTTCCAGTAGGGGTGGGTGACAAGGGAGGAAGGGAAAGAATCTAGAATTTAAAGTTCTAAAATAATATATTTTTAAAAAATATACATTATTATTAATTGTTATTATTATTATTATTATTTACATGCAACTGGGAAATAAGATATACAGGCACTGGGCTAGGGAGAT
>CM053594.1:172738985-172801895 GCA_028646575.1 Pseudocheirus occidentalis | reverse complement strand
CTATACAGTGGCATTGTTGTTTTGTGGGGGTGGATAGGGGAAAGATGGGGAGAAAATTTGTAACTCAAAATCTTGTGGAAATCAATGATGTAAACTAAAAATAAACAAAAGTTAATTAAAAAAAGAATGGAGATCCTAACTGGCAGGCACTGGGAGCAGAAATGTTTAGAAGCAACTAGGTGGTACTTTTGATAGAACTAGAATCAGGAAGACCTGGTTTCAAATCGCAGATGTTATATACAGGTCCAGGCTATGCCTTGCTTAAGCAGAACTCTTTTAAATATATATATGTGTATATATATATATATATATATATTTACTTTTAGCTTACAACACTGAGTTCCACAATCCCTTGAGTTTCAAATTTTCTCCCCCTTCCTTTCTTCCATCCTCCTTCCTCCCCCATGGTGGCATGCAATCAAATATAGGATCTACAAATACCTTCATGTTGAACATTAGTCAAGTTGTAAAGAAGGATTATAACCAATGGAGTGAACAATGAGAAAGAAAAAAGAAAAAAAAGAGACAGAGCAAGTAGTTTGCTACAATCTGCATTCAGACTCTGTAGTTCTTTCTCTGGATATGGATAACCTATTCATTCATGGGTCTTTTGAAGTTGTCTTATAACCTTGCATAGCTGAGAGGAGCCCACTCTATCAAAGTCAGTCATCACACATAAGATCTGTCTGTAATTGTACACAAAGTTCTCCTGGTTCTTGAGCAGAACTCTTAAAAGCAGCATTTTTGTTCTACTGAGTCAGATGTTTCTTAATAGTTCACAAACAACAAACATCGAAGTCTTGTATTCTATGTGCCCCCTACAGTCAGCTTTATAACTGAAGATGAGATCTACTATAGAAAATCCCTTAGGAAAACCTGAAACAAATGGACTGTTCTTTTCTTATATTTTCATCAGCAATATTTTCACTATTTGTGTAAGGATTTTGAAAAGGTGAGAAATACTGCTTACAGGTCAATGTTATTGATTCTTTTTAGCGGGTAATGACAATATCCATGACTTTTTCTACTCATTCAATATCTTCCTCTTATAGATATATGAGATCATAGATTTAGAGATGGAAAGGACCCTGGAGACGATCTACTCCAATCCCCTCATTTTCATAGATGAGGAAACTGAAACAAACAGAGATGAAGTGACTTGCCCAAGGTCAAGCAGCTAGTAAAATCTGAGGCTAGATTTGAACTCAAGTCTTCCTGACTCCAGGGCTCTATCTACTGTGCCACTTTGCTACTGTATGCTGTACATATGTATGCATATGTATGTACATGCATGTGTATATATGCATGTGCAAGTGTATCTGTAGTATACATGTATTATATATACATATATGTATGCACACACATATACATATGTATGTACACAAATTTAATGTAATCAAAGATTAAAAAACAGTTAACCTTTTTCCTTGGAGTACAATGTTAGGAGTTAGCTAATTGCCCCCTGAGCTTTTGGAGAACTTGGTATGATAGTTTCTTTCAGTCATATTCATTTACACAGGCAAGTATTTGTATAAATGTCAATGTTTCTGTCAGTAAGAGTCTTTAGGATTTGGAAAAATGTGCATCTATTTAGTCTAAGATGACATACCAGTTATAGGATGAAGAAAATTAAACAAGCACTCCTCAGATCTCTGACCTCGACCACAAACTGAAATCCCAACAAGAGTCATTAAATTACAATGTGTACTTAAAAATAACAAATTTGAAATCAAAATGTTCCAAGTCATTAAACTTCCAAATGATCTTTGAATGAAACCCCTTCTACA
Organism: Pseudocheirus occidentalis; assembly: GCA_028646575.1. Classification (NCBI taxonomy): domain Eukaryota; kingdom Metazoa; phylum Chordata; class Mammalia; order Diprotodontia; family Pseudocheiridae; genus Pseudocheirus; species Pseudocheirus occidentalis. The sequence continues at coordinate 172,800,108 of CM053594.1, read as the reverse complement.
TTTAGGTTCTGGACATCATTTTGGCTCCCACCAAAGCATCAAGGGAGAGATCGGCAGGGGGTCCTGGGTGGGAATATAAACAGGCATCGCTGAGTGGGAATATAAACAACCCAAGCAGTCGGGGTCCCTATGGGAAGCAGCATTCCTTTTGCATAGTTTGTGTGGACATCAGAGTCCAGAACTGGCTTCAAAAACCATGGGCAGATTTTTAGAGTGAAAAGTACATTCAATTTCCTGGAAACCAAAGCACTCTTTGCAAGAGGCCCACTTCTGGAGAAACTCCAGGTGAAGAAGGAAGATAATGATTCAGTATTATTCCACTAAGCTTGCAGTTGTATCCCCAGAGTATGCTAGGGCTACTTGGGAAGATCTGGGGACCCAGACCACATAAAGGAGAAGGGAAAGGAGGACTTTAAAACAAGGGGAGGAGGAAGAGAAGGAAAGGAAAGAGGAAGAGGAGGAAGATATTCCTAAAACCGTGATCTATCAAGGTTCATTAAACTCTAGTGGCTTCCTGTTGATTTGAGGAGCAAATATAAACTCCTCTGTTAGTCATTTAAAGCCCTGCAATCAATTGATCAACATTCATTAAGCGCTACCTATGTCCACCACACCAAATACTGAGGATAGACACAAAACCCAAATCAGTCCCTGCCCTTAAGGAGCCCACATTCTAACCAGAGAACCAACAGGCAAAGAACCAGGTGCGCCCACAGAAGAGAAAGGATAACTGGAAATCTTTGCAAGATAGGGAGGCACTAGTGGATGGGAAAGGGATAATGCCATCTAGAGAAGGTGCCTCTCTCTTGAGCTGGGTCTTGAAGAATTCAAAGGAAGCCGAGAAGTGGAGGGGATGGGAAAGACCATTGGGGTATGACGGCTCCAAAGAAAGGAGTGTACTGTTTCAGGAACTTAAAGTAGGCCGGGGTAACTGGAAACCAGAAAGACAAGAAGTGACTAACCCGCCTTTCAGCTTTGTTGTATGTGAGTCAGCTTCATGTGCTCCTCTGTTTGGCCAAACGGACCTTGCTGTTTCTCACACTCAACATCCTATCTCCTCTGTAGGTTTGCACAGGGTGGGCCTCACTCCTGGTGTTCCCTACCTACCTCCTCACCTTTGCCTCCTCTCAATTTCCGAGCTCAATTCAAGGGCCACCTCATACATGAAGCTCTGGCTAATTCCTTCTGCCCTCTTCCCCAGGTGCTACTGTCTTCACCACCACCCCTCCTCCCAGCCTAAAAAATTGACCTCGTATTCATTTGTTATTGTTGTTGTTGAGTGTGTGTGTGTGTGTGTGTGTGTGTGTGTGTGTGGCAATGGGGGTTAAGTGCACAGGATCACACTGCTAGTAAGTGGCAAGTGTCTGAGGTTGGATTTGAACTTGGGTCCTCCTGACTCCAGGGCTGGTGCTCAATCCATTGTGCCACCCAGCTACTCCCTTGTATTCATTTTTTTCTGGTGTATATTATACTTAATATGTGTACCTATTGGTAGTTTCTGGTAGAATGTAAACCCCTTGAGAGCAGGAATTGTTTCATTTTTTTCTTTTTATCCCCAGTGCCTAGCATAGTGTCTGACACTTAGAAAGTACTCAATAAATATTGCTTGGGTCAAATTGTTATGCTTGTAGTACTGGGGACCTAGCTCAAAGCTTTGTCCACAATGGGTACTTAAGAAATACTTATTGTTTGATGGAGGAGGAGGAGGTTACAATTGTCGTTAGGATGCAACTTTCTACTCCCTACCCCCTATTCCCTTCTGGGTCATTAAGGAAGCCTTATCTAACTTCTTTCTCTAACCCTTCTGGGTCTTCCATCATTACTCCTTCCACTGGCATCTTTCTCCAAAGCCTTGCCCTTGCCCTGGCTCTCCTAGATCTCTCTGGCTGCGGTCATGCCCAGTAGTGCACAAGCAGAGAAGTGTTGTGGTGTCTGATGTCCACACTCAGCTTGGGAGTTCTCTCTCAGCTTCTGGCTACAGAGCTGTGAAGACCACAACTCTCACAGACCTTTCAAAGGATACCGGCGGGGGAGTGTCCACACTGTCCAAATCAATCCTCTTCACAACCTTGATTATATCTTATTTATTATTATTATTATTATTATTATTGTTATATTATTTATTTATAAAATATTTATATCTTATACATATAAAATTACATGACCACTGTACTGTGGGACAGAGCTGCCTGAAATAGTGATTTTAACTAAGTTTCACTTTTGTAGAAATGTTAGGAGGAACCCTCTTCCACCATCAAATGTGATTTACCCTGGGGCTCCTCTAGAAGTGGGTCTTTTTGTAAGCCACAAGTATATTTCCTTCTGCCAAAATAGCCTCATTTGCCTTCTACAGGGCATCCTTCACTTTCTCCCAAACTAGAGCCTACTAAACTTTTCCCTTTCTTCTGAACTGTGTGGTCAAATTCCTTATTGTTAGCCAGTCGGTAGAAAGATAATTCCTTGTGAGCAGGGAATATTCCACTTTGGGGGTTTTGTTTTGTTTTTTGTAGCCACAGTGCCTAGCACAGTGTCTGAAGCCTATAAAGTTTGTTGATTGGATCATATATGCCTAAACCAGGATTTCTTAACTTAGAGAACATGGATCCACAAGGTGTCTGTGGATAGATTTTAGATGGTGTGAACTTCCATGGGGAAAATGACATCTTTATTATCATCATAATGAATAAACTAACACAATTGGTTTCTTGGTAATCCTATATATTTTATTATATGCATTTAGAAACTTTGAGCTTCACCAGAGTGCTAAAATGGTCCATGTTATAAAAAGCTTAAAAGCCTCTTATCTAATTTCCATTATTATGGGCTTTGTTTTGTTTGTTTTTGTTTTTTTGGAGGGGGAAGGACTGGCAGTTGGGGTTAAGTGAATTGCCCCAGGTTACATGGCTAGTAAGAGTTAAGCTTCTGAGGCTGGATTTGAACTGGGGTCCTCCTGACTCCAGGGCCGGTTCTCTGTTCACTGCACCACCTAGCCACCCCCATTATTATGGGTTTCGATGGGGAGGAGATGAGAGGAGAGAGGATAGAAATGCCAGTGTGGAAGAAGAGAGCTCTGGTCTGGGGGATGGCACAGAAGGTAAAGTGAATATCTGCCCCCAAAGCCACCCTTACTAGTAGTAGACATAATGGAAAATATAGAGAATTTTAGTCACACCAGAAAGATTCTCCTCATCCAATCACCTGCATACCTCCTCCACTTGCTCATTGGTGCTTGAAGTCTCACAAGTAGAGATTCATGACCTTAATTAAAGTTTCTAGTCAGTCTGTTGAACTGTAAAACCACAGAGGAAAGGTTATGCTTCATTCCCAACCTGATATTTTCATCTTAGAGTTACTGAAATTTTCAATTCCTCACCAGTGAACAGGTAAGGAAAACAAGAAGCAAACACATAGTAGCTAAGGTCCATGTGGGCATTGGGAGGCAAAAGGAGGGAATGTGCTCGTGCAAGGAACACAATGGCCCTGAGCACAAACTTGGCTACCTGCCCTATTTTGCCAAATGTGGCTACTGCTTACCTAAGAGACTGGGAATATGAAGATGTCCTGTCTCCTTAACTTCTCTGTCTTCCTAAGTATACACCAGCTGAATATATTATTGAAATCTTTTATGGTGGATAAGGAAAAGATATGCATATATATGTGTATACACACACACACACACACACACACATACACACACACACAATGAACTAGCGAAATTAGGTGTCATTCCCAGACCATACAGATAGTAAGCAGCAGAACTGGTATCCAAGACCAGTTTCTCTCATTTCTCAACCTGTGAACCATACTACTACCTTTTTTTGAGATGAAAAATTGGGGGCAGCTGATTTTTGGCAATCAGTTCTTTGGCCAGGACTAAAGGGGAATGTCAATGTGATAAATAAACAAAATGAAGGTTGTATGGGACAGCCATGGTAATCTCTAATTTCATCGGAAAAAAATGGGCATCTTTGACTTCATATATACAAATATACACACGTAACTATGTACAATATATTATAAGTGTGCGTATATATACATGTTATGTTATATAGCGTATGTGTACATCTGCATATATTGTTTATATATGTGCATCATGTTGTATAGTGCACATGCATGTATCTTGTGTTAGCTGTATGTGTGCATGTATGTCACATAATATATTGCATATGTATATACCTAGCTGTTCTATAATATATGTGTATATGTAATATTATATAACATGTATAATATATAAGTATGTTATATCATATATGCGAATTAATGCACATATGCTTTATATGTACATTGTGTTGCATATACACATCGTTATATATTATATGTGTGTTTCATTACATAGATATTATATATATGCTATACACATGTTATACAAGTATATATTGCATTATGTGTACATGTATCCATGTGTCACATGCTATATGTGTATATATATTTTGTGCTATATAGTACATATTTATGTATGTGTTTAATGCATGTATGTAGATACACACAGGCAAATGCATGCTATTACCCTCTATGGAATGTAAGCTCCGTAAGAGTAGATTCTGTTTCCCTTTTGTCTTTATATCCCCATTGCCTCTAAAACACTGCCTAGAACATAGTTGGTGCTTATTAAATTCTTGCGGATTGACTGATGCACCTTAGGGGAGAGGACAAGAAATATACACAGTTTATGGGAAGGGAAAAAACACAATAGAACAGCTACCTGGATCCCATAATTTTTTATAACTTTGGAGAGGAAGGGAGGGAATGAATTGGGAAGATATAGATAAGGAGGACTAAAGAACTGTCTTCATCAGGAAGTGGATGACCAAGGAAGAGAGACATCTCCCTGAGGCAGCCTGGGCACAGCTCTGCTTGGGTGAAAGTTGATGAGTTAGATGGGCTTCCAGTTCTGATGATGTCTAGGTGCCAGTCTGGACCCAGTCTCACCAAAATTCATAACAGAAGCTTACTTTGCCTCATCAAGCTCACTGTTCAGTTACCTCACCTCAGTTACCTGAACAGAATACAACTGATAAATCCATAATTATTCCTCCATCACCAACATTAGCTCATTTGCATTTTTTCTCTTAATCCTCTGTTTTAAATTCTTCTTTAATTCCAAGTTTTGCTGATCCTTTCACATTCTTCCTGGAAGGAACAAATCCACCCACATTTACAGACTTTTTCCTGCCACCTTTCCCATGCTTACCTGCTTTCTTAAAGCCTCAAACTTGTACTTGTCTCTAGTATTTCTAGACTTTATCCTTCCTCTCTCCCCTACTCCAGTCCCCTTTTCTTCCTTCTCACTGAACTGTAAGAAAATCATGTCAGAGAATCTAAGAATTGGAAGGGAAGGGACCTCAGTCCCTCAGAAGTCATCTAGTCCAAGTTTTACCTGAAGAAGAAAAGAGCACTAGATTTAGAGTCAGGAAGATGTGGGCTCAAATACCAGCTCAGACACTCACTAGCTGCATCATGCTATGCAAATCATTTTATTTCTCTGGGCCTCAGTTTCCTCACCTGTAAAAAAGAGGAAATTGGCCTTGATGGCTTCTGAGATCCCTTCCAACCTCAAAAGCATAATCCTACAATTTCCCTACAGCAGGGCTTTTTTTTTCATCCTTTTCTGTATCCTAGTCCACAGAGGCAGGCTAAGGAAGTCTATAGATCTTTTCTCAGAAAAATGTTTTTAAGTGCATAAAATAAACTATATTGTGTTATGTAGGATAACAGTTTGTAGAGGACCACAGGCCAGTGGGACTCTGACCCTGATGGCTGAACAAGCCCCTCTCAGGTAAAGAATCTGTTGATGGGCCTGGATTGGTTCCCCATCCCCAGGAAAGAGCTCAAACACACAGGTGTAGCAATTATGTCCTTGAGATACTCATGGCTTATACACCCATGGCCTGGGAACAAAGAAGTATGCAATGTCTGCAGGGGAAAACAATGAGGATGGAGATTTATGGCTCTATAAAGCTTGTGCCTGAAAGAATAAACATTGGCTCTCTATTTTCCACCATTCCCAGAGCCCCATCTCTTTTTATGTACCCATGCACAATCTCTGGGCACGTGATTCTTTCTCAGCCCTGCTTGGAGATGGGAGGGCTCCCATACTTTCTCAGCCCTGCTGCAGAATGGCAGGGCTCCCCATGACTGGCTCCCTACACCATTTCTAATGAAAAGTTATAAAAATGTTTTTAAAACACACAGACCCCCAGGTTAAGAACCTGTGCTATACATTTTATACATAAATGATCATTCCAGTTATCTAAGGTCATCCCAACCTTCTAAGAAATCAGTTCTGGCATTTGGAAAAAATTGTTAATTCAGCTAAGTTTGTTTTTAGTATTATTTCTTCCCAACCACCCCCACTGGCATATCCTTTGCTTGATAACTTCCAGTGGGGGTGGGGGAGACCACAACTTCTTCAGAAAAAGCATTTCACTTTTACTCACCAAGATGCTTCAGTATTATTTCATATTATGTATATAGTCCAGCCCCATGCATAAGAATACCCTCTTGCTATTCCTAACAGTGGTTCATACAACCCAGGTGAAAGCATGGTATATTAAGGTTTTCATACCATTGGATGATGGCCTTGAGAAGGAACAAGCACTTTGAGAGTTCAAGAAAAAGGATTGATAGTTGTCAGAAAACACTGGAGGGTGGAATAGATGGCCTCAGAAATACCTTCTGCTTCTAAATTTTCTGATTGTGAATCAGATTTGAAGAACTCTCTATTTGACATGTTAATTTGTGGGTAGGGATGTAGTGCCAATTCAATATTCACAGTGGCCACAAGTACTATAAATATACCCCCATGGTGCTTGATCACCAAACTATAGCACACTCTCCATATAGAAGACAGAAGTAAATCATTTATTCAGACATCAGAAAACAAAATCCCGAAACCAATAAGCTGATTCCATTATAGTAGCAAAGTTAATAAGCCATAACAGCACAGAGAGCCACAGCATCCATTAGCCTTCCCACAAACCAATATTTTTACTCACAAGCCTGACTGACTCCCTGGGACACATGCTTTCCTCCTCCCAGTCTAGCTAGCTCTGACTCCCAGCTTCCTGTGAGCTCTGCTCCACCCTTCAGCAACCTCCACAGGTTCCATCTGATTATATTCAGCCCATTACAGAGCAGAAAATATTTTCAAAGCAAGGAGGGTCTTCAAATTCCCTTAGGCTTATTAAGGGGCAGGGAAGATCTTCAAATTCCCATTACCATTACAAGGGAGAGGGATAGTTTCAGTCTTTCTGCTGTGAGTTCTTTCAGTATGAATCAGGGGGCTCCCTGCAAACTCTGTCCAGCCAATGTTCATGCAAAACAAATCAAGTTCACCAAAACAATGTAAATAACCATTAATTCAATCCATTTTCTCTCATCCAGCATTGATTAACCAAGCAAACTTCTTCCTGAGCCACGTACGTGCACAGTTCAGTTGTCTTTGTTACAAAATTAACCAGTTATTGGGAAAATCCATATTCACCTTCATTTTAAACGGAAGAAATTGATCCTATTGCAAATCCAGATGAATAGCACTTGCAACACAAACAGGAAGTTATCTCAGTGAGGGGATGTGTTCTAGACTTTATTTAAAACAGCTCAGATACCACAGAATATTCTGGAAAACCTACAAGTCTTTATTTTGTTGGGGTTTCTAGGAACATTTGTTTGTATCAGCAATCAATTCCAAAGCAATTTAAAACTCTTATAATAAAGGTAAATAGGAACATGAGTTCTTTGGTCAGCTCACTGGGGGAAGTGGCCAATAATCTAATAACTAGTCTGGATCCTAATTAAGGAGAGGTCAATGGGAATGGCATCTTGGATAGAGGCCCCAGGTTACCTGTGGCTGGCAAATGCCACTATTACCACTTTTTTCCTGAGTATCTCACAAGTATCCCCAAGTGAGGAGTCCCACACACAACATGCACTGATTGAATATAGGCCTTGTAGAGCAGTGGGATGGGATGAGGTCAGTTCAATGAATAAAGCTTAAAAGCAACAGGATCCATTGGTGCCACAAGCTTGGAGTGAGGGGAGGGAGGACAGGGCAAGCTTCTCTCTCCTAGAGCATCTGTTCTCAGGGAGCCTGCACGTTCTCTTTGAAGCACTCTCGTGTGTGTCATAGTCATTCACAGCAGGAGGAAGCACACCTTCTCAGATGTCAGCACCCTCAGAAAAATACCAGTAGGCCTATGCTAGTTTTGGCTGTCCTACTTAGATGATTTTTCTCAGTCTCAACCCTACTTCCTCCCTAGGTCAAAACTGCCCTTTTTTTCCCAATGAAATTAGCAATTACCGTGGCTGTCCCATACAACCTTCAGTTTATTTATCACATCAACATTCCCCTTTAGTCCTGGCCAAAGAACTGATTGCCAAAAATCAGCTGCCCCCAATTTTTCATCTCAGGAAAAGGTAGTAGTGTGGTTCACAGGCTGAGAAATGAGAGAAACTGGCATTGTATACCAGCTCTGCTGCTTACTATCAGTGTGGCCTAGGAATGCCACCTAATTTCAATGGGTCTCAGTATAATCAGTTATAAAGAGGAAACTAGATTAGAAACTTGCAGAAGAATATACCCATATACATGTAGACAATTCCTCAGTCTACACTGCTTGATAAAATATATTTTGATTTTAGGTAATGTGTCATCTAACCGACTTTGTAAAAGGAAATACACTAATAGGCGCTTGTTAACTATGGTTTTCAAGATTAGGATGGCTTTAAAGAGGGGACCACGTTTTTAATGGAGACCCTGAGGACTATAACTACATGACCCTTAAGATTCCTTCCCACTCTATGGCCTATAAACTCTATAGACTATAAAGTACAGATGTGTAGTGTTTATCTTACATTTGAAACTATAATTCAAAAATACATAATTTATATGAGAGCATACCTTTAAAAAAATTATTGGGGCAGCTAGGTGTTGCAGTGAATAGAGCATGGACCCTGGAGTCAGGAGGACCTGAGTTCAAATCCAGTCTTAGACACTTGACACTCACTAGCTGTGTGACTTTGGGCAAGTCACTTCACCCCAATTGCCTTGCCTTTCCCCCTCCAAAAAATTATTTATTCATTTATTTTTGGTTTTCAACATTAACTTTTATAAGATTTTGAGTTATAATTTCCCCCTTCCTCTACTCTTTGCTCCCCAAATTACGATATAATCTGATATACTATATACGTATATGATCATATTAAACATATTTCCACAGTAGTCACATTTTTAAAGAAGAATCAGAACAAAAGGGAAAAACTATGAGAAACAAAAAGCAGTGAGAGAGAGAGAGAGAGAGAGAGAAAGAGAGAGAAAGAGGGGGGGGAAGGGAGAAAGAGAGAGAGAGAGAGAAAAAGAGAGAGAGAGAGAGAGAGAGAGAGAGAGAATAGTATGCATCAATTTGCATTCAGATGCCATAGTTCTTTCTCTGGATATGGATAACATTTTCCATCATGAGTCTTTTGGAATTGTCTTGGATAATTGCACTGCTCAGGAGAGCTAAGTCTAACAAAGCTGATCATCACACAATGTTGCTGTTACTGTGTACAATGTTCTCCTGGTTCTGCTTACTTCAGTCAGCATCAGTTCATGTAAGTCTCTCTAGGTTTTTCTGAAGTCCACCTGCTCACTATTTATTATGGAACAATAGTATTCCACTACCCAATTGATAGGCATCCCCTCATTTTCTAATTTTTTGCCACTATAAAGAGAGCTTCTATAGATCTTTTTGTACATGTGGGTCCTTTTCTCTTTTATATGATCTCTTTGGGATACAGACCTAGTAGTGGTATTGGAGAGCATACTTAAAAAAAGTTTTTATTGATGTTTTCTGTCTTTTCACATCATAAAAGATTTCCCCATTATCCCTCCCTCTTCCCCTGTCTGAGAACCATCTCAGATGCAGTGGATAGAGACCAGGCCTTGAGTCAGGAAGACTCATCTTCCTGAGTTTAAATCTGGCCTCAGATATTTCCTAGCTGTGTGACCTTGGGCAAGTCACTTAACCCTATTTTCCTCAGTTCCTCATTTATAAAATGAGCTAGAGAAGGAAATGACAAACAACTCTAGAATCTCTGCCAAGAAAACCCCAAATGGGGTCATGAAGAGTTGCATATGACTGAACAACAACAAAACTTTTTAAAAGTTTAAAAAAAAGAGGAAAAATCCAGTACAACCTATCAATACATTGACAAAGTCTGAAAACATCACACCTGTGGACTTCCCTCCTCCACAGAAGGGTGGGTCGGGACGTCCTCTCATAGTGCTTCATGTGAATCATGCTTGATCTTCGTAATTTTGTTAAATTTAATCTGTGTGTGCATATGTGCATGTATCCATGTGCATGTGCAGCTGTGCAAGCGTGTGCGTGTGTGTGTGTGTGTGTGGTCCTTTCATTTGCATTATTGTAGTTATTTTATATATTGTTTTCTTGGCTCTGCCTCGTTCTGTATCACATCATGTAGATCTTTCTGTGTTTCTTTGTATTATCACAAAAGTTATTTTCTATAATTTCTTTAACCATTTCTTGACATCTATGGGTATCTACTTTGTTTTCAATTCTTTGCTATCAAAAAAAGTGCCACTATAAATATTTTGGTATATATGGATACTATCTTCTCATCAATGACTTCCTAGGAATTTGAGCTCAGTAATGGAGTCTCTGGCTCAAAAGGTCTGGACATTGTAGTAACCTTATCTGCAACATTCCAAATTGCTTTCCAAAATGATTGTACCACTTTGAAACTCCACCAACAATGTATGGGTGTGCCTAGCATGCCATAACCCCTTCAAGATTAACTGTTGTCATTTTTTGGGGTCATTTTTGACAATTTGCAGTATGTGAGGTAAAACCTTAGGGTTTTTACATTTGCATTTCTTTTATTATTAGTGATTTAGAACATTCTCTCATGTGGTTGTAAATACTTTGTAATTCTTCCTTTGAGAAGTATTTGTTTATATTCTTTGACAATTTTTCTACTGAGGATTGGCTCTGTGTGTGTCTATACACATATATACACATAGGTATACACACATACATACATGTGCATTGTTGTTTTTATGACTTGGATACCAGACTCTTATTAGATCCATTTGACCCAAAGATTTTTTCCCATTCTACTACTTCTCTTCTTATCCTAGGTACATTAGTTTTGTCTGTAGGGACAGTATACTCTTATTCTGAACATCTTAACATTGTCCAAAATAATATTTTTGGAACTTTGAAGGGGAGGATTCAGTTTCAAAGGAAATTAACAAACCGTATGAGAAAATTACTTTATAGCCACAACTTGTTTTAGACCCAAGCCATGATTATTCAGCCCGATCACCCACCTTATCTACCAGACTTGATTCTACATTGCTGTTTCCTAAACTTCATATGAACTCTCAATGACTACAGATCGCTATAATTGATGATACTAAAAGAAATTCAGAGGAGGCTTTACAGAATTATAAAGGAGGAAGTGCATGGGATAGGTAATGCAAAGGCATGAAGACAAGAGATAAAATATACTTTGTGAGGAACAAGGAGAAGGCCATTTTGGCAAAATGCATCTGCGTGAGCCAAGAGAAGAGGTTGGATGCGAGAGATGTCATAGAGGTAGAAATGACACCATTAGGCAACTGATTGAGCATGTACAGTGAGGGAAAGGGAGGAGTAGAGGATACTGATAAAGCTACAAAATTATGAGATTGAAAGGATGAGTTGTACCTTTGACAGAAATGATAGGTAGGTGTGGAAGAACTTGGGACCACCCACGATAAGAGTATGATATGGATGAAAAACCAGAGAAATAAACTAAGAGAGAGTAGGCAGGTAGGACACAAACCAGGAGTTCATGAAAAGCCAGAGAAGAGAATGTCTGGGAGGACAGAGAGGCCAATAGTGCCAAGCATAGCAAATAGATTGAGAAGGATAAGGACTGGAAAAACACTGTCAGATTTGGTGATTAAGAGATGATTGGTTTGCCTTCTCAATGGGAGGGGGGAGAGAGGAAAGGAGAGAATTTGGAACTCAAAGTTTTAAAAGCAAATGTGTTGAAAAATGTTTTTCACATGTAACTGGGAAAAATTAAATAGCAAATAAATGAAAAAAATTAAAGGGATGATTGGTAACTTTGGAGAGAGCAGTTTCACTTGAGTGTTGAGACTGGAAATACAGTTACAAAGGGTTAGTGAGTGAAGGAGAGAAAAGAAGAGGAAGTAGTAATTGTAGATTTGCTTTTTCAAGGACTTTGACTAAGAAAAATAGGGAGTATAATACATGGAAACTTGGTAGAGTATAGTGAACCTTTTTAACAATAAGGGAGATGTGGGCATGTTTGAAAGCAGAAGGGAAGGAAAGAATCTTTTGGTAGAAAGAAGTAGAGGAGAAAGAAAGAGAAGACAGAGACAGAGGGAAAGACAGAAAGACAGAGAGAAAGAGACCAAGAGAGAGGCAGAAAGAGAGAGAGACAGAGAGACAGAGATGGAGAGATGGAGAGAGAGAGAAAGAGAGAGACACAGAGAGAGAAAGAGACAGAGAGAGAAAGGAAGAAAGGAGAGAGATCAAAAATGCAATCTACTGAAAAAGACAAGCGGGGATGAGGTCAAGTGCAAAGTGCATATGCAGAAGTGTTGGCCTCAGGAAGAAGGGTCACCTCTTTGTCAGAGACTAGGAGAAAAGAGGAGACATGATGTCAAAAGGATCTGAGATGAAGAAATAGAAGAGCTTATATCAAATGGTCTCAATTTTCTCAGTAAATAAAGGTCAAGCTCCTCAGCTGAGGGAGAGGAGGGTAAAAGAAGTGTGGGGAAACTTGGGGAGGGAAAGAGAATGCTTAGAATAGCTTCTGTGGGAAGTAAGTTAGGCTGTTAGTGAGGGAGGAATAAAAAGATAGCCCTGTTACAGTAAGGGCCTGGTTGAGGCTGGATAACATGAGTTTGTGGCCCACTAAATATGGTCAATCCACTCTGGGTTATTTATTCTGAAACTTCCTTTCCTGAGAGGCAAACATCATTTCTAACACTTTATTGCATGAGCCCAAATCACCTGAGACAGAGGCACCTGTATAGAAGACAGCAGACATTTGCTCCTAGGGGGGAACATCCTATGCTCCCCCACCCAAGAAAGAAATATCAACCTCTTTCCATTGGTTGTGCCTTTAAAACTACCAGACTGGGACAATCTCATTCTTTCTGGTAACATCCAAGGGTCCTGTTCACCTAGTGCCACGTACTGAGCTGGGAGGAGGGAAGGCCCACATACTTGCTCTTTCTTTTGGCCCCGTAGTCCCAAGATATGAGTTTGGGTTTTAGGTCTGTTTTATTTCCATTTCCAGGCACGATTAGTGGAGTCCATGGACCAGGAGTACTAGTCATGGCTTTCTTGGAGACAAGATCTCAGGTCAGATGTTGCTCCAGCTCAGCAGAGAAACCTGGAGGAGTCCAGGGGTTGGGACACAAGTCCCAGGGGACTTTAGACTCAGAATTTGGTGGTGCCAGGAGGTTCACTAAACTATGAACCCAATTCCCTTCTCCTTCCCAGCGACTGAGGTATGAGGCGGAATTATGCCTTTCAGGTATTGGAGGGGGGGGGACGGTGTGTGTGTGGCATTTGTATGTTTCTCGCTTTACAACTGAATTAAATATTCCTTTGTAAAAGCTAATCTTACTGTTAAGAGGTAAATGGAATTGGGGTACAGGATACCCCTAAAATTGGGGGAATACCTGACAGATATACTGGACACCCTCCAACTACCCTAATGCAGCTGGAAAACCAAATATAACATACCAGATTCTCAGGCAGTGGGGACCAGGGTAGTCACTGTTACATATAGTAATTCCTTTTTGCATCAAAAAAGGTTTTTCATTACCTAAATGTGATATAAAGATAAGGTCAGTTAGAAATAGTCTGTCATAATTTATGAATTTAAGAAGATAAGAGTGTGCTCTGAAGAAATGGCCTCTGTAATTTCTCAAGTTCTTATTTTTTTTCTTACCTCTCTTCATCATTGCTCTACAATTATTATTTTTTACATCATACTTCCCTCCCAAAAAGTATCATGGGATTCTGGAATTTGGTTATTATAAATCTTGTGTCTTCTTTCTCTTCTCTCTCCCTTCCTATCTAGCCCAGATAGTTCTGCATATCTATGATGGATGAGAAATCAGTAATCCACCGTTATCTCCTCTTTTGTCATCACCTTCTCCATAGGTTGTACTGTGGTGAAAAGCACTGGATATAGAAGTCAGAAAACCTGGGCTTGAATCCAGACCCTGCTATTCACTAGTGAAATGAATGTAAGCAAGTAGTCACCTTTAAATGTCAATTTACTCATCTGTTAAATGGAGTTGATAATATATGTACTACCTATCTTACAGAGTGGTAAAAAAAAAATTTTTACTTTGTAAAGTAATGATAAATGGAAACTATTAGAATATCGTGCATTCTGAATACTTTGAAAGGCTAATTTGGCCCCTTGCCTTATTCCTTTTGACTAGTATCTCTCTTCTGAAAGTTAGTCTCAGGGGTCACAGTCTCCTGTGTCTTTCAAATGTGATTGATCAAACAAATTTTTGTATATTTTGAACTATAAATCATACTTTCCCTTGTCAAATTTCTTTTCTTGCTTCACTAGTATATTCCAATATTTCTCTTAAGGTGACTAAATAGTCTTCCCTCTTCCCTTATTTAATTTCACACTAAATCTAGGGTTGGACTTATAGACAGATAGCTACATGGAATCATTTCAGGGGAAGAGAGAAGCCTCCCTCCCCTAACCCAGAAAAAGAACCCAACTACCCATGACCTGCTTCCTCAGACCAGAAACTCCCTTAGGAGATGAAGATTTTCATTCTTCGATGAAGCCGAAAATTAAAATATTCTGTCAGTGTTGACCTTAACTTAAAATTCATACTAATGTATAATTGACTGAAATAATATCCTGTCCCCAAAAGCAAGTTTTGATAAAAGGGAAAGTTTTGATTTAAGGCCTTGTTGTTGTTGTTGTTTGTCCTTCATTCAGGAAGACGGTGTCATGACTTGCAAGTAAATAAGATTTAAGTGAGGAAGGGCTGTGCAAAGTATCTGGCCTCACTTTCTCTTCCATATGGGCACAATGGCAAGATATAGATCAGGACGACTGGAGATGGCCCCTCTAAGCCCTTAAAGCTACCTGAAAGAGTGGCTGAGTGATAATCACAGAAAGAGGGAGGGAATATTGAAAAGTTTGCCTGGGATTCTCTAAGATAAATGTCATTTCTTTTTATCATTATGTTTGAAGTTGGTCTGCTTACAGCCATTGTGTAGTTCGCATACCATATTTGCCCGACTTTACATTCCATGGCCTCAGTGGTTTCTTGGAAAAAAAAAAAGATTGTATCTGTTAGACTGGCTCTCTCTTTCTTCCCATAAGGGAATGCTGTAGTTGGCAGTCTGATTTGGGATAGGAATCTTAATCACTACTTTCTTAAAGTATCCAAAAGCTCTACCTCATAAGTGGTTTCCTTTGGCTTTACTCCATCATATCAATTTTGTCTGCAACACAATCACCTTACAACCATGTTATCTCTAGCAACCACTTCACATTTAAATAATATTTAAACGAATCCTATCTTGGTATTTTTAATGGTATTAGCGCAAAGTCCAGCTGTCACATTTCATCTTTTTCCCCCTACAGATTGTTCTTCCAAAATAAATCATAATTTGCTCCACTGTTACAGCTTATGTCTTACTCTTTCATCCCTAACATCTGAATCACTAAATAAATGTCTTTGTGAATCCTATCCAATGACTTTTATTTTTTTCCAGTTCAATTCAAGAAGTACTTATTCATGTTCAAAACACCGTTCTAAGCTTCTGGGAATACAAAGACAAAAGAACAACAATAATCAAATTGGTCCCTGCTCTCAAGGAATTTACATTTTACAGCCAGGATAAACCAATTACTGGGATAATTAAATAAAATATAATTTGATATTCCAATTACTTTAGAATGGAAATTCCCTTAATATAATCTTGAGATGAGACTTGACTGGTTCTTTCTTTGAGTCTCGGCCATAATATGAGAATAATTCATTGAGAGCCTGAAACAAAATGATATGTGTAAAATGCTTTATATGCAATAAGTGCTGTATAATAAATGCCGGTTGTTGCTCTTGTTGTTACTTTCATTGTTTCTGACAGTCATGATTTATTTGATCTTAAGATCTGTCCTCTTTCTGTTCTTCTTTCTCTATCTACTATTCTTCTTTTACCCACAGAACTTGAGGGCAACCAACACATGCCCCCAATAGAAAAAAACCTGTTGATCCTCCTCTCTCTCCTTCCCTACTATGATATAGTTATATAGTGGGACTATTCTGGCCTCCACAGCTAATGTAGATATCTAGAATGTCTTCGTTACAGTTGTGTTTTCACAACTCCTTTTTCCTCCTTTTTCAACCACTTATTTCTCCTTATTTATTTGTTCGTTTATTCATCTAGCCATTTATTTATTCATTGATTTATCTATTTATTTAGTTATTTGTTTACCTTTTTCCTGCCTCTCTCCTCTCCAACTTTTTGTCTAAAACCAGTGTTCACCAAATTCAAAATATATGTTTCAGACTCTGCAAATGCCCTAATCCCTCTTCTATATCTCAGTACTGTTTCTTCTATCTTCCCTATTCATGAACTTACTCTTTGCTCTCACTTCATGAAATTACTTTTAAAGTCCCCTCAGAACACTCCCTCTATCCTGCCGTGGGAGAAATAGAAGACTACTTTGCTTTAAATGTGGCTGTTTGGGGGTTTGGGGTCCAGTAACCCTGTGATGTGAATAGAGGTTGGTCTGATCATCCCTGTTTTTCAGCTATTACAATTGGGAAGGAGAGAGACCAAATAGCTTCCTAAGATCATACAAATGATCAAAAATTGATCTAAAACTATGCTCAGAGTCTCCTAGCATTCAGATTATCCATCTGTAAGACCAAGTATTAACAAGTGGTTATTGCCATAGTCTAATTGGGTATGCCAGGAATGGGGGTGAAGGAAATGCGGCACACTGGTAACTGCTATAGTAAACCATAAGGCTAACTTCATCCTTGCTACCTAAGAAACAGAGGTGAACAAAGAAGACCTGGGGAAATATGGGTGGGGAGAGGAGAGAATCATTCCCAATCAGTGATCTGTAAAGTATAAACAGCTCTGGTTGAGCAGGGACCATGTGGAAGGGAATAATTTAGCTGTGGGAGAAGAGTTCCAGACCTATAATTTCATCAGTGTAGGGACCACTGATACATAATGATAAATATATCTGTAACTTACAGTGTTAACACAAACTGCCAGGGCACTGCTACGTTAAATTCTTTGCCCATGTTATACAACAAGTATATGTGAGAAGCAAGACTTGCATCTGGCTCTTCCTGGCTCCACCTTCTACTCTTTATCGTCTCTTCCACCAATGCCTCTCAATAAAGTGAATCTAATAACCATTAAGCTAATGGAAGTCTTATTTTTTCTTCAGATGTTTGAATTATTTTAAATAGAAAAATAATTTTTATTTTTTAATTTTTAAACTTATGCTAACTTAAAAATACACTTTTTAAAAATAGTTAATTCTTTTGGGATTTGGTTAAGATGCTTTGCAAATCATTTTTAAAAGTCCTAAATCAAATTTTTCTTTGTACTTGAGCAGGTCTGTATGCCAATTATCAAGGAATTTGAAGGAATAGATATACTTACAGAAATATATGTACATCTACATTCACATGAACATTTTTATATGATATAAAGATATTAAACACCTATATCATCACATATGTATATGACATATATGAGTATGTAATATATATGTATATAACAATAAAGGCATAGGTTTATAATATGCATTCATATACATGTGATATTAACATATAATCATGCACATGCATAAATGCCTATATAATATGCATATACATACATATCAATTTCTCACTATATTTGGATATGCAATTTGTTTATGTCTGTATATTATAGCTACAGTCAAACTATAGATAATGTTGACATCAACTATAGATGTTACTCTGATACCACATTATGCCACAGAAGTGACCCTGGGATTTCAAAGTCCCCATCATCAGAACACAACTTCTGTCATGCTGTACCAACCTACAAGATCTTTAGGTACAGGTCCAGAAAAATATTGCATCTTCTCTCTGAAGACTAGTTTAAGTACAGAATGCTTCATCACTGGCATGCTGACCACGAGGTGATGATTTTTCTTGGCTGCAACAGCCCATGCAATGCTTATCATGTTTAGCAATTCAGCATTTCTGTGGTTTTAAGTTAGGTGTAAAAAATAGGGTTTGAGTTATGATTAGATGATAGTTAGAACTTGTCCTGTATTTAAGTATTTCCCACCTATCATTTTGGTCTTCAACTGTCCATTTTGATTAATATTGAAACAAACCTACTAGAGACAAGATTACTCATTTACAGGTCACAATGACTGTATGATATTACATTTCAGTACATTGGGTATTTATAAATGTCTATACAAGAATGATTCCTTCAAGTAGTTACTGATTTCCCTGTCTAATGTTATCCATTCCAAATATTCTAAGATAATGATTACCAAAACTCATCCTAGCTATTCTTTTTATTGTTGATGTTATTTTGTTTATTGTTTATTGTTATAACCCAGATGTCTCAATGACCCTTCAGGTTTACTGCAGCCAAAGATAGATCTAAGATCTTTCTCCAAATACAGAGAAATATTCTTCCTGACTTAACTTCTTTTGTCATTGGTTTCATCCACTGCCATATTTGAAATATTGACCCCTCTCCCTATCTCTCATATTCATTGTTGGCTTTTTGCCAGCTTCAGTTTATTTTTTATCTTTGCGCTACATCCCATATCCTTCTTCCTCTTTATTCCCACTGACATCACCCTGGTACAAGCGCTCATCGTCATATCCTGGGACTACTGCTATAGCTTCCTAACAGGTTTTCCAACCTCCTCTCGATATTTTTTCCATTCACTTTTCATAATAACAACAACTAATGTTTATGCAGAACTTTAAGGTTTGTCAAGCCTATGCACGTTGTCTCATTCAACCCATACACCTCTATAAGACAAGGGAGGCAGAGTGATTTCTTCATAGTTACACAGACAGAAGAAGGGTTCAAATCTGTTTATCTCCTAACTCCAGGTCTAGCACTGTTCCACATTTAGTACTACATGTTTTCCTAACAGGTTTACAAATGTTCTTTGTCTATGAATCTAACCACATCACTCTCAGCTCATGACCTCAGCGTCTCCCTGTTTTAATACTGAGTAAAGTTTAAACTCCTTTCCTCAGCACTCAGGGCCCTTCACAATCTGGTGCCTCTTAAGCTTTCTGATTTCTCTATTTCCATACTACACATTCCTGTCATACATGATTGTTTGCTACTTCTTCTTTCATGTGCTCTGTACTTTCCCATCTCTGTGCTTTTATTCTGTCACTGGAAAGCTGTGTAGCATTCAAAGCAAGTCATTTTATTTCTCTGTGCCCAAATTTTCTCAATCTACAAAATTATGGGGTTCAACTAAATCATACCACCTCTAAAACTCTAGGATTCAGTGCTTACTATCCCTGGAAGCCTTCTTGTATCCTTCTCAATACTCAAGTTTCAAGGAGAGCAATGATAAAAAAAAGAACAGACACCCCCATAGATATCAAAATATTTATAGCACAACTTTTTTTTGGTAGCAAAGAACTGGAAACAAAGTAGATGCTGATTAGTTAAGGAACAGCTAAACAAGGTGTAATGGGATATTACTGTGCTGTAAGAAAGAAGGATTATGACAAATACAGAGAAACATAGGAAGATTTGTTTATAGGAACTTATGCAAAGTGAAATAAGTAGGTTCAGGAAACTGAATACATAATAAAACCAACAATGTAAAAGGAAAGAACAATGAAAAAACAATTGAACTTGAAATGTTCTGAAATTTTAATGACCAAACGTGGCCTAAAGGAAGAGGGATGAAAAGACATCATTCTCTCCTTTTTACAGTTGTGGAAACTATCCATGTGGAACACTACAGATGATGTCAGACTTTTTTTGATGGTTGGTTAGTTTTGCCAAACTCTTCCTTTCACTTTTCTGTGTTGTTGTTTTCTGTTTTGGTTTTTTTTTACATGAAGAATGGCTCTTTGGGAAGGGGAAAGAGGGTGGAATACATTGGAAAATTTAAGTGATGTAAAGATAAAATAGATCAATAAAAATGTATTGGGGAAAAATACTTGGTATGTATAGCCATAATTCTTAAGACTGACCCAACTCCTTTCCCAGTCATGAATGACCTTGGTGATAAATTCTCTGGTAACATATTTATACACTTTTTGCTTCCTCTTCTTTGCCCTTTGGGTCACCATCAGTACTGATTCATTCTAGATTGTGGCATTCCATGATTTTCAGTCATGTAGCTTCATTGCTTCACAAAACAGACAACATAATAAGGAAAAAATGATTACGGAAGGTTATCATGGGACCCAAATAAGGCAAGGACATTTATAGATATAATTGGTGGTACCTACAACGTGAAAGATTTGTGAGTAATTCTATATCATCATTATACATATGTGTTATTTTGCATTCTAATTATTCATAAATGTGTTATAACCTTCTCTCAGACTCTAAACAGCATAAGGACAGAGGTGCTTTTTTCTAAAATTTATACTCCTTCAGAAGTTTGCCCAAGGTTGCACTTCTATTAGACACTTAGTGGATATTTATTATATCAATTTGAAATGCACAGTGTGACTATTAAAACATGAACTAATTCTACAACTGATATGTGTAAATCAGTTCATTATAATATTATAATCATACACCTTATGGTGTTTCTCACATTCCTATCTTTCATATACATGATTGTTTCCTTAGTTAACTTTATATTACAATAATACATTCTTTTTAACATAATGACAAATGACCATGCAATTCAATTCACCAGATATTCACTGAGTTCTTACTATGATGCTACTAGGGGAAACAGGATTAAGAAATGGTCCCTGTCTTCAAGAAACTTATAATCTTGTATTCAAAACAACCCTGAGGTACCACATCTCACCCATCAGGTTGGCTAAGATGACAAAACAGGAAAGGGATAAATATTGGAGAGGATGTGGGAAAATTGTAACACTAATGCATGGTTGGTGGAGTTGTGAACCAATCCAACCATTCTAGAGAGCAATCTGGAATTATGTCCAAAGGGCTATAAAAATGTGCATACCCTTTGAACTGGAAATAACACTTCTAGGACTGTATCCCAAAGAGATCATAGAAGTGGGAAAAGGACCTGTATGTACAAAAATATTTATAGCAGCTCTTTTTGTGGTGGCAAAGTATTAGAAATCAAGGGGATGCTGGTCAATTGGGGAATGGCTAAACAAGGCGTTGTATATGAATGTAATGGAATACTATTGTGCTGTAAGAAATGAGGAGCATAGGTGGCTAGGTGGAGCAGTGAATAAAGCACCAGTCCTGGAGCCAGGAGGACCTGAGTTCAAATCTAGCCTCAGACACTTAGCACAAAACTAGCTACGTGACTTTGGGCAAGTCACTTAATTCCAAATGCTCTGCCCTCCCCCCTCAAAAAAAGAAGAAATGAGGAGCAGACAGACTTCATAATAACCTGGAGAGACTTATATAAACCGATGCTGAGTGAGGAGAGCAGAACCAGGAGAACTTTGCACACAATTACAGACACATCATATGCATGACAACTAACTTTGATAGACTGGGCTTCTCTAAGCAATGCAAGGTTATAAGACAACTCCAAAAGACTCGTGACATAAAGGGATATCTACATCCAGAGAAAAAACTACAGAGTCTGAATGCAGAATGAAGCAAATTACGTGGCCTCTCTCTTTCTTTTTGTTTAGTTTAGTTTTTTTCTTTCTTATTGTTCATGCCATTGGTTCTAATCCTTCTTTACAACTTGACTAATGCTTAATGTGAAGGTATTTGTAAATGCTATATCTGCATGCCACCATGGAGGGGGAGGGGAGAAGAAAAGGAGGGGGAAAATTTTGAAACTCGGAATTGTAGAACTGAATGTTGTAAAATAAAAGTAAATAAATATAAAAGTAAATAAATAAATTTTAGTTTATTTTTGCAGGGGGGGAGGTAGGGCAATTGAGGTTGAGTGACTTGCCCAAGGTCACATGGCTAGTTTTTGCATTAAATGTCTGAGGCTAGATTTAAACTCAGGTCTTCCTGACTCCAGGGCTGGTGTTCTATTCACTGCGCCCCCTAGCTGCTCAATAAATAAATTTTAAAAAAAAGAAGAAACTTACAACCTTGTAGAGTTGATAAGATAGGTACAGATAAATATAATAATTTTAAAGCATAATTTAAATTTCATTGTGAAAATCCATGAGAAAGGTACAAAAACAGTATAAAGATTGTTAAAAAAATTTTCAAGGAGATAACATTGAAGATGAGCCTTAAATGATAATATGATCTCAAATAGTATGGATATGGAGCAATGTTATTGAAGGGATAGAGAATATAGTAATTATAAGAAGACCCACTCTTATATATATATTATAATATATTATGTTATAATTATAATATTTATATTATAATAATTATATAATTATTAAATCGTTAAATCATATCAAATAATTATATAATATATATTATAATATTATATATATAATTATGAGAAGACCGAGGCTCTTAACCCTGTTTTCCTTAGTTTCCTCATCTATAACATGAGCTGGAAAAGGTAATGGCAAAACCCCTGGTTCAGGATTCTGGAGCATCCTTTCCCACTAAAAATTCCCAATTTTAGATTCACATAAACCAGGTTCAATCCTGGGGGTTGTCTGAAAGCTTTTAAGCTGTGGAGTGAAATCATCAGAGCAATCAACTACGCAAATAAGTCTGGCAATATTGTACAGGAAAATTAAAATGAAGAAAGATCGGAGGCAGGGAAATCAGTTTGGAAGCTACTGCAATAGTAGAAAGCAGAAGAAAAGAGGCCGTGAAAGTGTGAACAGAGAGGTGGGACAGGCAAGCACCTTTACAATGCCTCCCCGTTCATTGCATCACCACACTTGCACAGTGCAATCCATCAGTGAAGTCAGTCCATGAGCCTGAAGCCAAAGTAAATTTACTCTTTTCCCTTCCTTTTCATACAATTGTGCTTCAGCTGAAAATGAAAAGGATTTCTCAAGCAATCCCAGGATGATTAATGTTAGTGTTTAGTCCCCTGAGATTCCGAGGCAAATTTTACAAAGACATAAACTCTAGCAGGTCATGTTTATCTGTGTGCATTACCTTTCCCTGAACTCTGGAGCATGGTACATAGTGTCCTTTGGATGGAAATGTTCCTCTTGAGGACAGGGCTTAGCTCTGAAGGATCAACACATGAAAGGACAATGTTGCAGTGTTTTGACATCCTTTTAAAAGGTAGTTCACCCTCCACAGAGACCAAAGGATACAGATGTAGGGTGAGAGGCTAATATTCTTAGCCATGAAAATGAAGAGGAGAAGAAAGTGTTACCATGATTAGGGAGGAAGCACAGCTGATTGTGGGGGATGGGGTGGGGACAGCCAGGCATCAACTGTAGCCAATAACCTTAACAAGGGCACCTACCTGTGATGATAATGACAACGACAGTGGCAACCACTAGCATCTGTATGGGTCTCTAAAGTTTGCCAAACACTTTACAAATATTATCTTATCCTGGGGCGGCTAGGTGGTGCAGTGAATAGAGTACCAGTCCTGGAGTCAGGAGGACCTGAGTTCAAATCCAGCCTCTGATGCTTAGCACTTACTAGCTGTGTGACCTTGAGCAAGTCACTTAACTCCAATTGCTCTGCCTTCCACCCTCCAAAAGAAACAAATATTATCTTCTCCCTGGGAGGTATGTGCTATTATTATCATCATTTTACAGATGAGAAAACCGAGGCAGACAGATTAAAAGAAGTGTCCATTAGATGACTTACCCCAGCTAGGGTCTGAAGCTGGATTTCAACCCAGGTCCAGTACTCTATCCACTGTACCTCAAAGCTGACTCTCTCCTCGCTCTGAGGCTGTTTTGGGGGAGCACTTAGGGGGCCTAAAGTGATACTTAAGCTTCGGAACTGACTATATTGACAGGGAGAGGGCAAGAAAAAGAAGGAGGCCAGACTCGTTTCTCATAAAGCAGAGTGGCTCTACTTTTGCCAAGTGCTTGTTTTCATTCTCCTTGTGTTCCATGTGTCTGTGGGGAGGGTCTTGTGCAACAATGGGCTACGCTGGAAGCTGCTGGAAGGCTTGAGACACAGCACATACAAAGGGGCTTGGAGGAATGAGTACGGTGTCACAAGGTCATCAGCAATCACTTCTCCAGGATCTCCTTCCAGTTCTCCTGTTCTAGAGGTCATTGGACCCAGCAGTCACAGGTCAAGGGTCTCTCAAAGAAAATTAAGACAGACCCCAGGACAGGCCCAAAAGCCAGATAAGGAATCAAATGAAGAGTCTGGTCTGAGTGGACTTCCACGCAGCAAACAACAAAGGATCAGAACCAAGCAATTAACTGGAATATGCTTGAGTATGAGCATCTAGACAAGTACTATGTTCAGGGTCTGACTTCATGGCTAGAGGATATTTAAAGGTTTAAATTGGCATCATAGATCAGGGAAGAAAGCAGGTCTGGCATTCAGAGAGATGACCTGCAAGTCTAGGAGACTGGACAATATGAGATCAGTATACAAAGAAATAATTCTAGAGCCTGGCCAGCAGGTTTAGGATAAAGTATCAACAATGAAAAAATACTGATCCTGAGGCCATATTTGGTTTCAGCCTAGAAGGGGTTTTCTGTTTCTGTTTTCTATTAGGAGAGGAACCATTCCCCATCATGGGGCCTTCTGGTAAGGACAAATAGAAGCACCTGGCTGAAGTAGAAAGAAGAGAGTAGGGTGGGGACAGGGCAGTCCTCATAGTTCATGAAAATTTGAGGCTACTGACTTTAAAAGTCTAGGCTTAAATCTATTGGTTGTCAAAACCGTTATGACCAAGGCCTCTCAGACTCAAGAG
Organism: Pseudocheirus occidentalis; assembly: GCA_028646575.1. Lineage (NCBI taxonomy): Eukaryota > Metazoa > Chordata > Mammalia > Diprotodontia > Pseudocheiridae > Pseudocheirus > Pseudocheirus occidentalis. The sequence goes on along the minus strand of CM053594.1, from coordinate 172,775,085 downwards.
TCAGAGAGTCTACCAACTCCACAATCAATCAATCACTCAATAAACCATGCTAAGCATTGGGGATACAAAGAGAGGCAGAAGACATTCTCTGCCCTGAAGGAGCTTACAATCTAATAGGTTAGGTAATCTGCCAACAAATATATATGAAGTTATATAAAAGACAAATGAGAAATAATTAACAGCAGGAAGGCACTAGAACTAAGAGGGGTTGGGGAAGGCTTCCTATACAAAATGGCTTCTCAAAAAGGATAGTAGCGTAGTTTCAAATGGGGCTTTTCACACTTGCACTAGAATGGCTGAGTCATTCTTTCTGTGAGGCTCAGAATGGATAAATCCAGGCTCATATGAGGGGGGAAGAGGAAGAGCCATCATTCTCCAGTGAAAATCTTCTAGATCCACTGATGATAATAAAAACCAGAAGACGGTGTAGCTAGATTAGCATTTCCATAAAAGGACAATCTTGGCCAGAGAGTGCAAGAGACAGACTCGCCTCATGCCACTCCTTTCATTGGCTACCTGGAACAGTCCTACTCTGATCTCTTTTTTATGATCCCTGCCTAGCTCTTGGTATTTCTTTACCCTGGTGAAATCTTTGACGTGACCCTGGCAAGGCATTCTGACTCTCTTCTCATATTTGAATAAAGGGGACTTTTTATTTCCTCATGCATGTTCTCTCCTTCTGGGCCAGTTAAGTACTCTTAATCACCAGCAAAAGTCAGCCTTATCCCCAAAGACAGATGAGCACTAACAAAGATGTTGGGAAGATGGCCTTTTTTTTTTTACTGTTATCTCCAAATTAATTTTACTCATTTTAAACATTTAAAGCACCTAAGAATTTCATTGAACCTAATAAGTGTGATGTGAATGCAGGAAGATGAAAAGAGAGAACCATGGGACCTTGTCTAGATAAACTCATGAAGATGAGTTTGCCTGTTTCCAGGGCAGGAGCAGTACTACTGTGCCGCCTAACTGTCCTTGACACCCCTGCTCCTGACCTCCTAGTCACCGAACCTTACCACTATTTTTCTATCCTAATTCTCATTTGGATCCAGAGACACCATTCTTCTTAATCTCTTCCTATATCTCTAATGAATCTTTCTTTGTCTAAACTGTCTCCAGATTGTATTCCTAACATCTTACTGGGCAATTCCCAAGTTTTTGTTTTTTACTTTCTTTTCTTGTCTCTCTCCATTCACTTTTCCCCTACAGTTTCATTCATTCCCATGCTTCCTACTATTACTGCTCCACAAATAACTCCCAAATCAACAGCAACAGCTCTGATTCCTATGTTGAGCTATAGATTAATTCACGAAACATTTAATAAATATCTACTAAGAAGAGCATGGTGTCAGGGGCTAGATTAGTTAGGTACATAAGTCACAGTTCCTGTCCTCACAAAGTTTACAGTCTAGCTGAGGGATAAGAGCACAACAGAGATAACTATAATATACAGTATTACATGATAAGTGCATTGGAGACATTTTTTAAAGAATACTACATGAGTTATGAGGAGAAATATTGCTACTAAAAGAAGGGTGCACAACTTTGCACTCCATCCTTCCCCCACCAAGCTCACCATCCTGCAATATAACATCAACCCTGCTGCTCATGTGTCATCAGTATCCTTTGACCCTCTAGGAGCCACTCTGATGGGAAGACTGACTGAGCAGAGAGCTCTTCTTAAAATCTCCATTTAAGGAAGGAACCCAAGGCCAGCCATCACTAGATTTCCCACCTGACTGTACTGTTTTGGACTATTCTATCCTGCACCCAGCATCAGGTCCCTTCCCTTCCCTTTCCCTTTAAAACTTCTTTTTGTGTATTGTCTTCTCCTATTAGATTGTAAGTTCCTTGCGGGCAAGGACTCTTTTTTTAAGATTAGTACAGCCAGTACTTAGCATAGTGCCTTGCACATAGTAGGTGCTTAATAAATATTTATTGAATGGCTGATTGATTAGAGCAACATCCTAAAGGATGTAGGAAGGATTGGGATAAAGGTCATACATTTAACCTTAGTCAGGATTAGGGATAGTTCTTTTGTGAGCTGAAAGAGGAAAGTTGGTAAATGATTATGAAATTTTTTGAGAGATAGAGGGTGGTGAGAAGATTTTTAAATAAACTCAAGTCAGTTCAACATTCTCATTAGAGACTTGGTCAACTCTTGGAAGTGTGGATGGCAGAGATGTGGTTGGGGTAGAATGAACTGATGGGAGAAAAGAGTTTGGATTATCCCCTGTGGGGAATTAATTAGAGAGTCAATATAGATAAGATAGACAGATAGCTGAACTGTTGCAAAAATCTGCCTGAGATGATGTACCATAAATATCTATTTAATTGAATTGAATTCACCAAAGTGGAAACTGGCCATTGGTGTTACTTTCTGCTCTAATGAAAGACACTTTTCAAAGCCATTTTCAATGTGTAACACACATTTTCATTTAAGAAGTAGCGTAAGACAGAACAGCTGGGGTTTTTGCTTTCCTTGCCACCATCCAAGAGCTCTCTTTCCTGTGTCCTTGGAAAAAGTTACAAGGTTTGGGAAGAGGTATGTTTGACTGGGTAGTACAAAGGACTTTGAAGCAAAGGGGTAGTGGTTTTAATTCAAGCCAAACTGTTGATTCACTGCATAACCAGAGGCAAGTCAAACAATTGTCATGTGCAACCCAGTTGGAAAATCATCTATAGATGAGGAGTTCATTGAAAGCTGACTCTGTCATCAGAGCCAATTTTTTCTGAGTGAGTGCCTTTAAAAAAAAGTCAAATTAAGCCCTATTCTTCTTTTTAATACTGTGGGCCAACTTCTCACAGATGCATCTAGCTAGGGAACTCACCAGTTTCAACTGGGAGGACCTGTAAGGTCTGGAGCCTTGAGAATTGCTGAGAATCCCAATGTAATTATCTGGAAAAGCAAGAGTATGGGCACCATCTGTCTCTTCAGCACAGAGATGAGTGTCACGTGGAATATTAAGTGAGCATAAGATATTAGGATGAAAGGAATAACTGATTACTCAGCTCTCTGTCTTAGAAGCCCAAGGCACTGATAGACATATAGGACAGGACTGGAGCTGTATGATACCTCCAATAAAGGAAAATTTACAATCCTGCTTCCTTTACCTTTTCACAGACTACAGCCATGATTTTCTATAAGTCTATCTGATTTTCCTGAGTCTTCTCATTTCATTGTATATTGATTAGCCACTCAACCTCTTTGTAATTCTCTTATATCTCTCTTCAATATCATAGGCAGCTATTATCTCTGGCTTCCATTAAAGGTTCTTTGAGAATACCCCTAGATGTAGTGCAAAGTATCATAGATAAAGCATTAGACTTGGAGTCAAGAGAAATCTTCAATGTGATGCAAGCTTTGACACTTATCTGCATGACTATGGGTAAGTCACTTAGCTTTCTCTGAATCTGTTTTCTTATGTTAAAATGGGGATAATAAAACCTACTTCAACACTATGTTGTGAGGTAGAGTGCTTAGCAGAGTGCTTGGCACATAGCAGGGGCTTATTTCCATCCCCCTTTCAAAGGATCATACATTTATTAAGCTTCGACTATGACCAAGCATAGGAAGACAAGGCCCTGGGATGGGAAGGAGGTGGGGCGGGATATGAAGACAATGAATGGAACTACCCCTATTCTCAAGGAGCTTGAGGAAATCTAGCCTTACTTATAATATCCTTCATAAGCCCTGGTGACCAGAGGTGAACATTGTTATCTGTACTCGTGATCCATGTTTTATACAACTATAAGATAATATCCATTTATTCCCCATCTTCTTTGTGATATCTACGCCCAGTACTTTCTTGGTAGTGGGTCTGTTGTCATTGTTGCTCTGTTGTATTTTTTCGTCATAGTAGTGAGTTGGGCTGAGGTCTTGAGGAAACAGACTATGACAAATACTAGATCCCTTTCCTAGAACAGAAAGGATTCATCAGACTTGGATCCGTGCAGCCAGCATTTCTTCAACACCTGCTGAGTGGGTCAGAAGTGGTGGGTGCTGAATACTAAAGATATAAAGACAGGGCCCAGCTACATGGTGCAGTGAATAGAGCACCGGCCCTGGAGTCAGAATGACCTGAGTTCAAATTTGACCTTGGACACTTGACATACTTGCTAGCTGTGTGACCTCAGGCAAGTCACTTAACCTCAAATGCCCTGCCTTCCCCTCTCAAAAAAAAAAAAAAAGGGAGCAATTACTGTATTAAGGGAATTTACACAGTTATGAGGATAATCTAGTAAGGTGGTTGGTATTGTTTGACAGGTAAACATAGTAAAATGGAAAAGTTGTCAACTTGCAGTCAGGACAGGTCTGTGCTCTGATTTTGTCTCCCTAACTCATTAGCTGTGGGACTAAACTTCACCTTTCAGATTCATTCAAGGAAGAACAGTAAATAAGCATTGAGAAAAGCCCTGTCCTTTCTCTGCAGAAATGCACGGGACACAGCACTAAAGAAGGTCTTGGGGTCCTGGCGATAGCTTGCAGTGGGGTCTCCCACTTTTTCACCCTCTTACCCTTGTAACTAGTGTTTGCATTGGTTAGCATGAGAGAAAAGGGCACATAGCTCTTAACCAACTAAAGGGAACTTGTAATTGACCCCATGGCAAATGTGGCATTAAGGTGTGAAGCAGGAATTAGTTGCCCTTGCCTCTCTCCACACCCCTCCCCCCCAATGTGATAAAATTCAGCTCTTAATTATCTAACCAATGAAAAGCAAGAGCATGGAAAGCTCATTCATGTTTTGCTTTGAAATTCATTTGATATGTGTGGGGCTCCCTTTCTATTTATGCTCTGATACATTCCCAGACCGCATACTTTGCTGCTGGTTTATCTGGGAGGCAATTCAAAGGTATACAGGAAGCTAAGTGCTGCTGAAAAATTAGCTTTTCATAATCCCTAGAAATTCTCCATAAGGATAACCAAGAACTACAGAGCCATTGTGCTGACCTCATTGTTGTATGCCTGTGAAAGCTGGACAGTATACCAGCGTCATGCAAGGAAACTGCATCACTTCCATCTGATTTGTATTAGGGAGATTCCGAAGATCAACTGGCAGGATAAGGTCCCTCAGATCCACTGATGTCCTTTCTCAAACTAACTGCCAAGCATTCAAACTCTACTGCAGAGAGCACAACTCCACCAGACTGCCTAAAAAGCTATTTTATGAGAACACACAAGGAAAATACCCACATGGTGGTCAGAAGAAACAACACAAGGATACTCTCAAGATCTCTCTGAATTATTTTGGAATTGATTGTGTGACACAGGAGACATTGGCAAAGGATTGCCCCAATGTGGGGCACATCACAGAAGGCGCTGTGCTCTCTGAGCAAAGCAGAACTGCAGTAGCTCAAAAGAAAGGCAAGATGCACAGATTTAGAGAACCCCCTCCGAATGTTCACATGGACTATTTGTTCCCTATCTATGTTAGAGCCTTCTGAGCCAGTATTGGTCTGATGAGCCACAGCAGGACATACTGTAAGTTGACTCTAACATAGTGATGTCCTTTTGGTCCTCTTTGAGAAGGAAGGACAACAATCAGACAGAGAACAAAGACCTATATCTACAGGCAGTGGAATGCCCTGGACAGAACACTAGGCTTGGAGGAGGCCACGTGGAGGTGTGGATGAGTGCTAAATCTAGAGTCAGTAAGACCAACATTCAAATCCCACCTTTCACACTTATTAGCTGCACCGCCAGGGACAAGTCATTAGACCTTTCTGAGCCTCAGTTTCTTCATCTGTAATACCTACCTCACAGGGTGGTATTAGACCCAAATGAAGATATGCAAAATGGAAGCTAATAGCTAGAACACCTGGCTTTCAGTTCTGTCTTGGATACTTACTAGCTATGTAAACTTGAGCAAGAAATGTAAACTTTGGGTGGCTAAGTAGTGCAGTGAATAGAGCACCAGGACCTGAGTTCAAATACGGCCTCAGACACTTGACACACTTACTAGCCCTGTGACCTTTGGCAAGTCACTTAACACCAATTGCCCTGCCTTCCCCCTCTAAAAAGCAAAAAGAAAGAAAGACAGAAAGAAAAAGAAAGAAAGAAAGAAAGAAAGAAAGAAAGAAAGAAAGAAAGAAAGAAAGAAAGAAAGAAAGAAAGAAAGAAAGAAAGAAAGAAAGGAAGGAAGGGAGGAAGGGAGGAAGGGAGGAAGGGAGGAAGGGAGAAAGAAATTTAAACCCTACAAATCTCAATTCCTTCATTAATTAAGGTTGAACTGTGTGATCTCTAAAATACTCTTCCTATTCTTCCAGTGGATCCTAGGATCAGAGATATGGAAGGGGCCTCAGACATCATCTGGCCTAACTCCCTCATTTAACAGATGAGAAAACAGAAACCCAGTTTGGTTAAGAGCCTTGTCCAATGTTATTTCGATTTTATTAAGTGGCAGTGCCTGGGCTTTTAACCCAGGGACTCTTGACTCCTAATCTGTCTCTCTTTCTGCTGAACCAAAAACTGCATACTCTAACATTCCAGGGCAAATGGGTCTAATTACCTTTGTAACATCAACTGTGCAGGTTTGTTGATGGGAAAGCTCTTTCCTATGTATAAACCTATGCACAAATCTTCAAGCACCCTATAAATATGGGCTATTGTAAAATATCCATTAAAGGACACTACTTTTTGTGACCCCCTGAAGCTGAGTCCAGGAGTCCCTCCTCCCCTCTGGCTCCATGAAAGTGCTTCCATCAGATATCTGACTGGCACATCTGTTATAAGCACTTCTAGAAATTCCCTAATGAGATTTTTCACCCCATGAATTATCCTGCAGGAATGTTATTGTGTAGTCTGAATAGTGAAAAGTCGGGTGAAATGTCAGTCACTAAACAGTAATATTTCCATACTGAGAGGGCTTTACTTTCGTGAGAAGAGAAAAAGTGTTACTCCGCTCTGTTATTAGGCTATCCCCACCCCCCAAGCAGTGGGGGTCACTGGATACATGGTGTTGATTTCCCGATTAAAAGGAGGAGATGCCTTTGTGGCTGGCTGTGGTAATCCTTGGCCACACAGCTCCATTGTCCCACTAGAAATGGGGGATAAGCTTCTCCCATGAGCTCCTTCATTTCCACAAATGCTGAAAAAACTCCCTAGCAACTCCAACGCAGCTTGGCATTGAGTTGGGAGGATTTGTAAGGTCACTCTCCTCCCCTTCTCTCAATACCACCCCACCTACACACACACACACACACACACACACACACACACACACACACACACACACACACACACATACACACACACACACTCTTTCTGTAGGGATTACATGGCAGGCAGAGAAAAGAGCAGAATAAGCCCAGATGGGACGAATGAAGAGTGAGGCCCAGTCCAGGACACTTTGTCCCTAATTGACTGCGCAGGTTTCCCTTCTTCAAACTTGGAATAAGGGGATAGCTACACTCCACCTGTCAAAAGAATAATGATAATCTTTGGAACCTTTGAGCCCAGGAACCTAAAGGCAGCTTCCCTCAATTAAAAAAAAAGTAAAATAAAATCAGGGAAATGCTCACCTCCTAAAAGTTCGTGCCTCCAATTATGTTTTTTTAAAGTATAAAGTCATGTCTTGGGGCAGCTAGGTGGCGCAGTGAATAGAGCACCAGCCCTGGAGTCAGGAGTACCTGAGTTCAAATCCGGCCTCAGACACTTAACACACACACACAAAAAAGACTAGCCATGTGACCTTGGGCAAGTCACTTAACCCCAACTGCCCTCCAAAAAGCAAAAAACAAAACAAAACAAAAACAAATAAAGTCATGTCTCTGAAAATATAAGCTTTCCCTCACTCTAACTCAAGCAGCAGTCATCTGGGGCCAAGTAGGGCAGGCCCTACTTAGCAGTCAAGCCAACGGCGCTCTATGTTTGAGAGGCACCAGGAAGATTCTTCTTCCTAAAAATAGCTCCTTTGTTGACCTGTGATGGCTGAAATTCTCCCATTAGAAATCCATTTCTCTGTCTAAAGCATTGTCCCTTTTTAAAAAGTACCCCAGGAGTAGAACATATGAAACTTTGAATACGTAAGTGTGAATTATTTGACCAAGTGCGTTTTCTTCCTAATAATAGTTAGTACTTATGTTATACAAGATCCTTTTCATGTTAGCTCATTTGGTCCTAACAACTTGGGTGGTTGGTACTGTAATTATCCCATCTCACAGATTGAGAAACTGAGACTGAGAGAGGTGTCCAGTGTCACACAGATAGTAAATATCAGAGGCAGGATTTGAATTTAGGACCCTCTGGCTCCAAATCCAATATTCTCCCTACAGTTTCCTCTTATTACCTGAGTAGAGGAAGGGTACATTTAAGAACACCAGAAAACAAGGGAAGGTGGAGGGAAGGGATAGCAAAGTGAAACGGAAAGACAGAAGAAGAAGAAGAAGAAGAAGAAGAAGAAGAAGAAGAAGAAGAAGAACAAGAACAAGAACAAGAACAAGAACAAGAACAAGAATAAGAACAAGAAGAAGAAGAAGGCAAGATGGTATAGTGGAAGGGTGGTGGTAAACATTTCTAGATTTGGAGTCACAGGGCCTGAATTCAAATCCTGCTTCTTATCACTTGTGTGACTTTAGGCAAGTCAATTCATTTTCCTATTGCAGCAGTTCCTCATCTGTAAAATGAAAGGGTTAAACTAGATGATTCTCTAAAACCTCTTCCAACTCCAAATCCTATGATCCTAAATGCTGGATGACAAAAAACAGTTCTCTCTTACTTTCATAACTTTGATTAAAACTGGCCCCTTGTGAAAGTCAGGGTTGTAGTAACTAAGGAGATGTCAGTAAACACAAGGTTACTCATTTATTAGGGAAGAAGGGAAATTCTGTAGGTTATAAATGTCCATCATTTCATTATGTCATACATATTATCCCAAGGACTAATTAAGAGAGTAGAAAGTGGGGGGCTGAGTACTGTTTCCTCTGGAATTCTGTACCTTACATGAAGATCTTTCTCTTATGCTCACAAGATGAATGCTTTAGGGCAAGAGTTTTTCATCTAGGGTCTTCCAGTAGAATTCAGGTGGGGTGGAGTGGTTCATAAACTTGGATGGGAAAAAAGAACAACTATGTCTTAATCTCAATATTATAGGTTTTCTTTGTAATCCTATGTATTTCATTTTATTAAATTTTTTAAAGTAATCTATAACCTTCACCAAACTGCCAAAGGGAACCATGACATACAAAAATACTAGAAATTCCTGGTTTATGGAATAGATTTTAAAGTAAGCATTTGTGTTTCAAGAAGAAAAAAAAATTGGAAACTGAAATCGATTGAATTTTTATTTAATATTCACTTCACAATCATTAAAATATTGCAGCTTTGAGGTTCAGATCTTTTTATTGTTCATTTCAACCCTCATCCTACACATCTGAAAATACTCTCTATCACCAATCCAGAGACTATCATTCAGATCAAAAGGAAAAACTAAACTGTGAGAGAACTTTTTTTTAATGTTTTGTTTTTACTTTCATTCTTTTTTTTTTCAGTGCAGAAATTTAATAAAACCTGACATGGCCATTCGTTGAACTTAAGAAACATTCTTGATCATGTATCCAATAACCATTTTGTTAAGTGATATAAGCTACAGATTCTGGAAATCAAAGTGCTACAACATGAACATTTATCATGATGATTAGTGGGATTTTAGTTCCTGACTTTCTGACCATCTAATTATTCGGTTGTTTTAACTACCTTCCTGCATCTGGGAAATCTTGAACAGCCTCACCTTTTGTTTGGATTTGTTATGCCTCATCAAATTCATTATCAAGTCAGCAATTTGTTTTGAGAAATATTTGGAATCCAAATGAAGAAGAACAAATAAATGGCAGCCAAGAGACTGAAACAAAGTCCATGTAATTATTGATGGCAATCAAAAGTACACTGGCTATCCCAATGCATTCCACCTAACTGTTATGGGATTAGCATTCTTAATGAAATCAAAGAGGACTAAGAATTTGGTTCAATGGGATTTTTTTTTTAATAGCTTTTCAAGTTCTATAGGGATGCATATCTCAAACAACCTTCAGAAGGCTGACATATTCAAGAAGCCAAATTTTGATATAACTCACTGCCAAGTGGAAAAACTTAATAATCAATTCGATCTTTGGCAAATAAGAAAATAGAAATGCACAGAATAGACTGGTCAGTCTTGGAAAATGGGAATGCTGTTAGGTGGGAAGGATCATCCATTACCCAAGTCTTTGAGCAGAATATTCTTTACACTGTCTGTGACTCAATTGCTGATACTATAGGGCAGGAGTCTGATGGGTCCATACACTTCTAACCACATACCCCTACAATTCAAAATGGCTCTGACCATTATGAGTGATCATAGCCCATAACCATATAGCCAATTGGCAGGAGGTTTCCCCTGCTGCTAGTTTTTTCTTTCTCAGTAATCAATGCCCTCTCCCATGCCTCACTTCTATGTAGCATTTATTCCTCACATGGTGGTCATATGTCCCAGTGTGCCCAGTTAAATGTCAATTGCCTTGGCAGTAGCTGTCTCTCCCTTCTACTGATTGAATTTCAACAATTTAGTGTCCATTCCTTCTCTTCCAAATGTCTGAGTCTGTGTTCCTTGTCTGGGGCTGGGATTAAGGTAGCCATTGCCCTGTAAAACGTTCAACAGGAATGAAATCTCTTCTATAATTAGGAAGAAAAGTCCCACTGTGCCTTGGAACCCTGAGACTTTTAGTTCAGAGAGGAAGAAAAACTAATGGAGAGACGGGCAATTGATAAACTTTTCCTGAGAAAGGAACAAGTCTGATATCACAGAGTATCCACTGGTAAAGAGTAAATAAAAGGGAGGGCTGCATTTGATGTTTCTTTGGGGGCCATTTCCTGGTGCATTCTTAGAAGCCAACCAAGGTGTGAGAACCAGATGTGACATCGAAAAATTCAAGTTCAAATCACGGCCTCTGACACTTAGTGCCTCTGTGAACTTGTGACTTCACCTCTATCTATCCTGGAAGAGCAAGATGGGTCGGTCTGCTAGTAAACATTTACAAGGGAACTAGCTAGCACAGACAGTGTACAGTGGAACTAGACCTAGCTCTATATGAGATATCCAGAACATTTGGGGCACTTTTTGCCAACATTAAGGCTGAGAAAAACACTGATTTTAGCGACTCTTCAGTCCTGTGGTACAGTGGAAAGAACGATTGTTCGTAAGTCAGAGGATTGGGGTTCAAATCCTGTTTCTACCTGTTAAGATCTTGGGAAAGCCATTTAACTTCTTTGGGTTTCAGTTTTCTTATCTGATTAACTAGAGGAGTTGGACAAGATGGCCTCTGAAGTCCCTTCTAATTCAACATCTATGATTACCACTCCCTAGCCACAAACTCCTCTGAGATTAAGAGTAAAATTGTATAGCCACCATGGACAACCAGGCTAGATTTTCATGTTGTGAGAATCTCTAGCTTCCCAGCTCTGTTATTTACTCTTGGTGTGAATCATTCCCTTGTGCAAATTGCTTCACATCCCTCATAATTTTCTTACCTGTAAAATGAGAGAATTCAATTCAGCAAGAATTTGTTAACAATTACATATCAGAGGGCAGCTAGGTGGCCAGTGAATAGAGTACTGGCCCTGGAGTCAGTAGGACCTGAGTTCAAATCCAGCCTCAGACACTTAACACTTACTAGCCCTGTGACCTTTGGCAAGTCACTTAACCCCAATTGCCCTACTTTACCCTTCCGAAAAGAAAAAAAACAAAAAACTACATGTCAGGAACTGTTCTAGATGCTAGACATGCTAAATCAGAAATTCTATGTGTCTATAACCCCACTCACAAATGAATTTGGGCCCAAACAGGAGAGTAGCAGAGTGTGTTTACAATGCACATTGTGGATATTCTTTTGCTCTCCTCTTTTTGTTAGCAGCGTATAAAATGTGTGCAGGTAAGGGGTGATCAAGAAAGGAAGGCCCTTCAGTTGGTTCTCATGTGTGGCTGATGCATTAGTCTGTTCTCCAACAGGAGAAAAAAAGTAACCCAACTCCCTCCATTCCAAGGGAGTCTGTGCACATTCCTTGGCATGAGGGACAACTTGAGGTCATTATCAAGAAATTTCAGTTAAGCAGTGACTTTCTTATTTATTCAGATTTGCAAAGCCCTGGTGATTTGACTAGGTGGTGCTAACTCAAATTCTTAAGAGACAAAGCATACAATATACATCATCTTGTATAATATTCAAATCTACAATGATCAAGAACAAAAACCAAAACCATACAGACGTGAAAAAACCAACAGGGTATTAAAGAAGCACAATGTCCAGGAAGAGTAAGGGATCGGTTTTTGTGGAGGAGAGAGAAGAGAGATGTTCTCAGAGCCTGCCTGTAGCATGCTTCCAGCTTATTCCTTGTAAACATCTTGGGAAGAGGAGGCCAGCATAACATCCCAGCACAGCCAGGGTCCAGAGCACAGTCAGCAATGCACAACCTCTGACTACAGGAAACCTCACCAAAGGAGGCGGGGAGTAACACCCCATGCAGTTTTGACATCAAGGACTTTACTTGGAAAAACCCCAGCTGTGTACTTTTCTTTTGACTCTTCAGCACTTTCAGCCTGGATTCTAGTGGGCCTTGGATCCATTGTTTTTAAAGTAAACTAGGAATCAAAGTTTTAAACATTTAGCGGAAAGGAGAAAGGCTTAAGACATCTCTCAACTCTGGCAATGTTCACTGAGGGCTTAACCTGCATCACTTTGTCAACCCCACCTGCTTCTTTGTCTGCTTCCTCAGGGATGATGGTTTGTGATGTCTGGTTTTATGACTGTGTCAGGAAGAATTGCTGGACATAGACCTGGTGACAGCAAAGTCAGCATGCACATCTAGAGTTTATAGCAGTAAGTACCAACTGCTATTCCCTTTATTATGAAGGCTATAAACCATTCTTGGGAGTAGAGTGGAACACTCACTTTGAAGAAAAATAGGCATTCATTTCAATGATAAAAATTCAAAAATGGTGTTCAGCTATTATTTACTGAAATAGCCACAGTATGAACAAACATAGCTAGCACAGATGAGTTGTTTCTGATGAGCTATTTTGCTCTCTGTCTCTCATTGTCTCTGTCTCTGTCTCTATCTCTCTGTTTGTCTCTCTCACTCTTTCCATCTGTCTCTCTCTGTGTGTCTGTCTCTTCTCTTTCTATGGTGCTGTGTCTATATTTTTCTCTTTCTCTTTGTCTAGGTCTCTCTCTGTGTGTGTCTGTGTGTGTTTCCCATGAGAAAAAGAAAGGATGAGTCATTTGCAAAACTCTTCTTTCATGGTAGAGCAGGAATCATTCAGAAAAGCATATACATATACCATGTGGGAGAAGCTCTTTTCTAAGGAAGCAAATAGAAAAGGGGATACATCCTCAGGAAGCACTTCCCATAACTGGAAATGTCTAGTGCAGTGATTCTCAACCTTCCTAATGCCACGACCCTTTAATATAATTCCTCATGTTGTGGTGACATCTCAAGCCTTAAATTGTTTTTCATTGCTACTTCATAACTGTAATTTTGCTACTGTTAGGAATCGTAATGTAAATATTTGATATGCAGGATGTATTTTCATTGTCACAAATTGAACATAACCCACAGGTTGAGAACCTCTGGTCTATTGTCACCCCAATAAAGAAAACTAGTTATAGAGAGGAATCAAAGGTGACATTTGTTTAGAAAGTTAAAAACTTTATTCTATTTTTCAATACCTAAAGAGATCCAAACCCAAGGTTCCTTCCTGTCTGAAATAGAGCTTTCATTATTTTCGTGCAAAATACTGATTTCCTGATCCTTAGGAATGATGGAGTATTATGAATGAATGAATGAATGAAAGAAAAAGCAATTATTAAACACTTGTTATGTGAATAGCAGCACCACACTGAGTGTTGAGGTTATGAATAGAAGAATAAGACAGTCTCTAATTTCAAGGAGTTCACTTTATAATTGGGCAATTCAATAATATATATAGGAAGGTTTGGGGGCTTTGAGGGCTGATAGAAAGGCTACTGGCCTGCAGATCACTGAAGTAGTCCCTCAGTCTCCCTAATCCCAAACTCCAGTCATTACTGTTACACTCTGTTCCAGAATACAGTTAGTATATTTGAAATTTTTGAGACTGATTCTACTGTTCACGGAAAAGAAAACATTAGGCACTTGAAGAAAAGGAATAGTAGTATGAGTGAAGAAGTCCTGCATAAAGGTCTTTAATTTATATTGCATTTTAATGTTAGCAAAGTGCTTTATATAGGCACAATCTCATTTAATTTTTTTAATAACCCTATGAGGCAGGTACTACAGATGCTACATTATCCCCATTTTACAAATGATGGAACTGAGGCTCAGACTGTTTCAAAGAAAACTGAACAAGTTGATTTGCCTGTGGTCACTTAGCTAATATGTATCAGAGAGAAGATTTGAGCCCAAGTGTTTCATACAGAAGTCCAGCATTCTTATCCACTATATCATGTTCAGTTGTTTCAGTTGGCTCTGACTATTTGTGACTACACTTGGGGTTTTCTTCACAAAGATAGTGGAATGGTTTGTCATTCATTTTGCAGATGAGGAAACTGATGCAAACAAGGTTAAGTGACTTGCCCAGGGTCACACAGTTAGTAAATTTCTGAGACCAGATTTGAACCCAGGTTGAGTCTTCCCTTATTATGCATAAGAAATCCTAGAGAAAACATCCAGTTTCTTAGACTGAGAATGGGTAACAATAATTAAACTCACTTTTGTGTATTTGTTTGGTCTTTGTTCTTGCCCTAATTCCCTACAGTTATGTATGTCTGGTGCCTCCTCTGTAACTTTTTGTCTTGTGAGTTGTCTGGGAATACAGAGAAGTTAAGTTTGCCCAGAATCACAAAGCTAGTCTTTTTCAGAGGACTTGAACACAGGGCCACCTGACTCCAAGATCCATCCTCAGACCCCAGCAGCCATTCTGCCTCTCTCACAGGGATTTCTATTTTACAAAGCACATTAAAATCATCACACTTTACAAAGTGTATTCCTCATAGCAAACCCTGCTGTAAACTACTAAGTGCAGTTTTATGATGAGGAATTTCAGAGGTGATTTGCCGTTGGTTACATATCACAGACATGACAAAGTCAGGGCTCCAATTCCTGTCTCCCCACCTGGTTCCACATTCCCTTCATCCCATCAATCTGTAATTGTAATTCCGATCTACTGCTAAATGCAAGGGGAGCAGTAAACAAACTGATTGACTCACCCCTAATTGGAAGTCAGCTTTGATCATCCCCTACAGGGTAGCTAGCTACATGTTTACACAACAAAGGAAAACAAGGCCTTTCTCACTCCTTCTATACCTATTCCAGTGGGCTGTTCCTCCAATTGGAGCAGGTATCTAGGCAAAATAGTCCTAGGCAGAACCAGTATTAAGTGAAATTGGGAAAGAAGGAAGGAAGGAAGGAAGGAAGGAAGGAAGGAAGGAAGGAAGGAAGGAAGGAAGGAAGGAAGGAAGGAAGGAAGGAGGGAAGGAAGGAGGGAAGGAAGGAAGGAAGGAGAGAAGGAAGGAAGGAATAAAGAAAGAAGGAAGGAGACAGTTGACAAAAATTTGTCTTCAGTGCACAGCATCTCTCCCCAGTCCACACCAATAACTTCTCTTCATTCAGTCAACACATATTCATTAAGTACCTGCTGTGTCAGGAGCTGCACAAAGCACTGGGGATACAAAGAAAATTTAAAAAAAAAATTAAAAGACAGTTCCTGGGCCCGAGGGGTTTACATTTTAATGGGGAAGACAACATGTAAATAATGACTTACAAACAAGCTATAATCAACAGAGCTAAGGCACCAGAATTAAGAGGGAGCTCAGCTGGCGAGGCATCCTGGTTGACTTGTGTTAGGTGGGGATTTCTGTGTGCCCCAAGGGTGACCTAGTCTTTCTGCTCTTGGTAAAAAGATGTTAGGGATGCCTCTCCTTCATAGGGCTTATAGAGAGGATGAAAGGTAAACAAATGGAATAGAAGATATAACAGAGAAATGAAGAGAAAAGGCTTCTGATGTGAGGGAAGAAAAGCAGATCCAGTGTCAAAAAGGTGATAAAGGAAAAAGCATGACACTAAGGGAAAGAAACACATCTTCTACCTAACTTGAGGATACCTGAAATTCCTTTAATCCCAGATAAACCATTTGTTTCTACAACTAGTAGTCGACTTTAAAATGTAAATACACCCCAAAAAAGTAACCGATTTAAATTTATATCCAGTGTCTACGACTGATTTGAAAACAACTAAAGGGTAAGGTTTTTTATTGTTGAGGAAGGGGAGAGTGAACAAAGAAAAGTATCGGGAGTACAAGATGAATTAAACTGGACAGCAAATGCCCTTCTTTACTGGAATAAATAATGATGATGCTGATAGTCCAGACAATACTAGCCCCTCTGGTGTTGGGGCTTGCTAAGCCCTTTTTAGGGCTGTTCATCTACCATTGGTGTCCACCTGTCACCCAAATCTCACCTGTGGCTCCAAGAAATTGAAACATGCACTAGCTACACCCCATGAAAATGTTTCAGGAGATGGACTAAATCAGGTTGAAAGTAACTAACTGGCAGGCCTCAAACCCATCCGTGATTTAGGGAGATGTCTACCCTAAGGATGTGGAGCCTTCCCCCAGAACAATGAGAATAATTTGTTCCAACAGTCATGAAGGCAGCTGAAGCAGGCACTGTGGAGCTCTTAGAGCCTGATTAGACATTGAAGATACCAAGGTAATCCATTGTATTCTGGGGCCATTGCCAGTGGTCCTGACTTTTATCTTGCCACTGAACTTGGATGACTGTAAGAGAATGAGACTGACAACTTTGCAACTCTGTCTCTCTTAAAGCCAATTCACGGGCAAGTCAAGACATCACCCCATGATGTCTTTGGTCCTCTTGGAAAGGAAGGACAAATAATATAGCACTATATATTTACAACCACTTTCCTCATAATTACCCTAGGAGGCAGGAGAGGGGCTGGACCTGTGATTTCATTAATCTAGGGATCTATCAGATGAGGGAACCCTTTCTACCAATACAAATCAATACTTTCTCTGCAACTTGTTGTCTAGAACACCGAGAGCTTCTATTATTTGCCCACTATGTGTCACAGACTGGATTTGAACCTAGGCCTATACTGGCTCTCAGACCAGGTGTCTATCAATGGTGACAGATGGTGACTACAATTTATTTGGTACCGATATTATCTCCATTTTACAGATGAGGAAACTGAGGTTCAGAAAACTTGGCATGATTTGCTTTAAGCCATGGAGTTAGTAAGAAGGCAGAAATAGCACCCAACTCCAGTTCTTCTCACTAGAAGCCCAGTGCCCTTAGCCATATGGTTTTTGCAGAGAAGACAGTACGGTGCAGTGGTGGGGAAGGAATAGTAATTGAGGCAGACCATTCCTGGAACAGAGTTAGTGGACTCCCAATTAATACTTCCCTGGCTGCCACCAACCTGACCAGTTGGGCATTCCTTTTTGGATCTTATTTAGGATGGACAATACACATAAGCACACATGGAGACTTTGGGGTCTGTAATCCAGACAGCTTAGAAAGGAGGTGGTTGTTAAATTAAAAGCCTCTTTTGCAGTTAAAAGAATTAGTATTTTGACAGGGAAAAGTTCTCAATGGGCCCTAAAGGCTTTTTTTTTCTCTTTTAAAAAAATGTTATGGATTAGTTGAGATCAGCCAGAGTTGCATCCAGCCTCCTTTTCATATACAGATGTGAGTGATCAGCCTTGTAAATAGCTACTGACCAAGTGGTAACAATTTAAATCAGGTGACCAAGAAGGGAGTTGGGCGGAAAGAAAGAGGTTTTCATCTTTACCCAAAGTCAACTTTTGACCTTCTGTTTGAATGGGGAACAGAAATTGCGAGGGTAATGGAAACCAACAGACATGCCAAAAGCTACAACCTTTGTCACAAATCTTTACTCAGGCAAGAGGCAAAATTCACCACCTTGAGTTTCTAGCACTATTCTCCTCTGCCTACTCTTTAGCTTAAAGGTTGATGCCCTTGTGTTAATGCGTTAAGGCAGGTCCAGCAGCAGAAGGAAGAAGGGGGAGAAATGAAAGCCTAGGCTGTTGGCTGCGAGGACCTCTGCAGACAACTATCACCATCACCAAACATATTTTTGAAGTGCTTTAGAATTTGTAAAGCATTTTCAGAGATGTAAATCTAAAATGCCTAGGAGAAGAGATTGGACACTTTTTTGAACAGTTGTGGATTTTTAAAATTAGCATACAGATGGTAGAAAGAGGAGAGGTGGGGAGATTCAGTTCTAGCTTTACTTTACCACTAATTAGCTGTCTGACTTAGAGCAAATTAATCAATATCTCAGTGCTTCAGATGTCATATTTGTAAAATGAGGGAACTAACTGGATACTATTCAAATGACATAATGGATGGGTAGAGAACCAGACCTGGAGTTAGGAAGACCTGAGTTCAAACATGAACTCAGACACTTACTAGCTGGGAAAGTACCTGAGCCCTAGCTAAAAATCTTTGTCTGCCTCAGTTTCCTCATCTGTAACATGGGGATGATAATAAGCCCTACCTCCCAAGGTTGTTGTGAGGTTCAAATGAGATAATTACTGCAAAGCCCTTAGCTCATAGCGCCTGGCCCGTAGTAAGCGCTACATACACATTTGCTATAATTATTATTATTACTGCCTGGGACTGCTATGATATAAAACGAGATGTTTACATGGGTCTATACACAAAAGAACATGCCCCCACCCCTCATAGACATTGAAATGTCCTATTGCACCCTAAATCCCCCAAATCCTAAATGGCCTTGAAACAGACATCTAGTACCTTCCCTACATCTACCTTTTCCATCCCCATTTATATGGGGTATGTTGGCTGTCATTTCACACAAACACAAAAGCATGCACACACATGCGCGCGCGCACACACACACACACACACACACACACACACACACACACATGCAAGCACATTCCCCATGCAGACCCAGAGATAACATGGGTCTACTTGCATGAACAGAGTAAGAGCCACCTATGTGGTGTGATGAAGAGAGAGAAAAGAAAGAAGAGTCTTATTTCTTCCAAGAAATAAGACAAGCCTGCCCTGAAAGTGGAATTCTCATCATCTCCACCCTCTAGGCATCATACCATTAATGCACATATTGACGTATGGTATAATGGCCTTGTGGTCAGGAAGACCCTTTTTCAAATCCCATCTCTGACATATCCTGACTGTGTGATCCAGAGTAAGTTACTAAATGCATGAGCATCACCAGGCAACTTTCTAAGACTATAGCTTAAAAGGAAGTCCTTATTAAAGATGAGTGGAATTTGTTTCCATATTGAGAGTTCCCTACCCTACTCTGATTCATTTATATATAAGGACAAAGAATTTCTCCGAACTCACCTTTTTAGAACAATATGGTGTCAAACTTGAATAGAAATGGGGGTCACTAAGCCTTACATAAAGATCAGTCCATCCATACATACTCATCTACTATGTGCCAGTCATTTTGCTAAGTGCGGGGGATACAAAGAGAGGAAAAAGACAATCCTTGCCATCGAGGCACGTACAATTTAGTGGGGGAGACAACAAGGAAATATGTACAAACAAGGTATGTATGGAGTAAGTGAGAAGTAAATAAGAGAGGGAAGGCACTAGAATTCAGAGCTACTGGAAAAGGTTTCTTGCAGAAGATGAGATTTTGGTTGGGACTTAAAGGTAACCAGGAAAGCCGGTAGGTAGAGATGAGGAGGGACAATTTTCCAGACATGGGGGAGAGCAAGAGAAAATGTCAGGAGCTGAGAGATGGAGCTTATTTGTGTAAGGATGAACCAAGCCTGGAGTCAGGAAGACTCCATCTTCCTGAGTTCAAATCTGGCCTCAGACACGTAGTAGCTATGTGACCCTGGACAAGTCACTTAACTCTGTCTCAGTTTCCTCACCTGTAAAATGATCTGGAAAAGAAAATGGCAAAGCACTCCAGTATCTTTGCCCAGAAAACCCTAAATGCGGTCATGAAGAGTTGGACATGACTGAAATAACTGAACAACAACAAGAAGGCCAAAGAGTGTGTGTCAGGGAATATGGCATAAGAAAACTGGAAAGCTAGGAGGGGTTAACTAAAATCCATGGGAGCTGATTAGATTTTTCAAGGGAAGCAGTTTAGAGGGAAAAGAGAAGTTGGCCCAGGACACACCCCTTCAAAACTATGAGACAACTACCATTAGAGGGCATGATCTGGATGAAGATGCAGCAAAGGACACTGAGGAGTGGTCAGATAGGTAGGAGAAGTCCCAGGAGAGAATGGTGTACTGAAAACCTAGTGAGAAAAGAGTATCACAGAGGAGGTCAGCAGTATCAAAGGCTGCAAAAAGGTCAAGGAGAAAGAGGACTAAGAAAAGGCCATTGGATTTGGCAGTTAAAAGACCACTGGTAATTTTAGAGACAGTAGTTTCTGTGAAATGATGATGTGAGAAGCTGGATTGTAAGAGGTTAGGAAAAGAGTGAGAGAGAGTTGAGGCAGAATAGATTGCCAATTCAAATCTAGCCACAAAAGGCAGAATAGATGTAAGATGGCACTTAGCAGAAGATGAGGGAGATGTGGACATGTTTACAGGCAGGAGGGAATGAACCAGTAAACAGGGAGAGATTGGAAATAAGTGACAAAGTGGGGATGACAGAGGAGCAATCTGTTGGAGGAGACAGGATGGAATGAGATTCCTGGAGGTGACATATTGATTTAGAAAAGCTCATATTAACATTATCTACATTCTATTGTACTTTTATTTATCTTGTTCAATGTTTTCCAGTCACATTTTAATTTGGTTCAGGTGTACTGGCATTGCCAGCTATGTGTTTGACACCACAGCTTTAAGACAAAGAGTTTCCCTCACAGGAACACCACCAAGCAAGTTTTATCCATTGCATTTTATCCATTTTATTGAAGAGGAAATTGAAGCTCAGAAAGGCTGTGCTTGTCCCATGGTCACACAACTAATCAATGCCTAGAGCTCATGTATGAGCCAAGCTTCTCACTCTTTTCATTATACCATCCAGTGTCTCCACTGAGTCCCATGCACTGAAATATAGAAAAGGCACTGGAGAATGAGTGGTGTGGACTTGTGTTCTGCAGCTTCAATGAAGAGAAATTCTGCCAAGCTCCACCAGTTCAATCCTGGCCTGAAATCCTAACTGAGTGAGCCTGTGCCAGCTTCCCATTGCCTGTGTGTTCAGACTTGGTGGATATAACATTCCTCAAATAATTTCTTCTCTTTTTGCCTGCAAGACATTGCTCTTCAGGGAGGGAACACAGAAAGCCTGGTGCTCTCCACTAGATTTAACAGCTCTGATTAGCAGAGATTCTGCCCCTCCTCCTCCCATGACACACATGCTTTTCTTCTTCTTTCTTTCTGGACTGACTTAGAAGCCTATCATTTGAAACCAAATAAACAAAAGTTCGTCATGGATAGCATCTTGATCAAACTGGTCTCCAGGAAATCCTGCATCTCATTTGCCTTTCCTAAATGGAAAACTTCCTCATCTTTTTGTTGTTGTTGGTAGGCTGAGAGCTTGCTTTCCTCAGACTGAAACTCAGGAGAACACTATTAATGGTTGATGACTTTTTAAAAAGGGGAGAGATCCTTGCATGCCACAAGGATGTTTTCTAATATTTGCGAAACTGATCATCTTAAAAGGGCAGAGCAGTAGAAATCCTAGTGGATTCATTTAGGAAAACCCATACTCTGTCTTGGGTCCTAAATACAGACTACCTAGGAGCAGGTCATGTAGTTAAGGGAAATGTTTCTCAAAGTGTAGTCTGGAGACCCTTTGAGGGCTTCTCCCCTCTCTTAATAATATTAAATTGTTTTACTTTCTAATAAAGATTACTAGCTATAACCCACATAAACACAAGCTCTTGAGGGGGTTCTCAGTAATTTTTAAGTGTGTAAAATCGTACTGAGACCAAAATGTTTAAGAATAAAGGGAAAGGCCATTGAACTGGTAATAAGGACAGCTAAGGTTTGACTTCCAGTTCTGTTATTATATGGCCACATAACCCCAGGTCAGTCCCTTCACCTTTTTGAGACTCAGTTTCTCATCTGAAAAAAGGGGGATGACAATAATATCTGCACCATTTGTTTCACTGAATTATGTTGAAATTATATGATGAATACAGACTGCTTTGTAAAGCATGAAGTTAGGCTATATAAATGTAAACTGATATTACCATAGAACACAGACTGGTATAATGTCTAGAATTGTAGGCTGAGATGCAAAGAACAGTGGTTCCAATCCTAATTCTGCCACCTATTAGCTATGATCTGGAGCAACTCACCTTCCCTGAACCTCAGTTTTCCAATGCATAGGAAATGAGCATGCCGTGATTGATGATCTCTTGGGTTTCTTCTGATATTGATCTTCAATGCTTCTCTTTCAACTTGCTAAAAAGAACCAGGAATGCTTATTCTTTTTCACAGAAGCCTCCTACTTGTTAAACGGGGAAGTACTTAGCCTCCCTCAATCTTACTTCCACCAACATGATTCTAGCTTGAATGAAGTTGAATTATATGTGATAAATATGAAGCCAAATAATTTTTTTCTTTTGATCCTGTTGTTTACTTTTGAAGTTTTCCTGGATTACAACCTATTTGACTTTAGCAACTCTTGGTCCCTGGAGTCCTTTCATCTGGAAATCTCAAGAGCATATTGCAAGCTAAGCTGGCTTCAGAGAACTGTGATATACTGGATATTAATATACCCATTTTCCAAATGGTATCACAGTAGATTCTTTGAAGTTAACATTCAAAAGCTTTGAACAATTACTTTAACTATAAATGACTGTTTTGATCTTGGGAGTTACCCATAAAGAATCTTAGGAGCTAATAGCAATTGGTTTGCAAAGATGAGCACAAGGTAATTGCTCCTGTGCAGGGTTCTTCATGAATGCTATAATTTTGCTGAGGTGATGAGTTCCATGCTCCGACTTGAGTATCTTCCCCATGGCTGAAAATTCTGGCTCTCCTATCATTAGGCAATTGTTACACACAAAGATTTCAGTTTTCTTTTCATGTCTTATATTTTACAAAAGATCTTGATCCTTCTAAGATTCTGGCAATCCACATTTCATCATCACATAATTATCACCAGGAGACAACTAGTGTTAAGAATATGAGCTTTTGGTACAAGAAAGTCTGACCAAGCCACTCTTATGTTAAATAAACTTGAATGACTTCCTGTTACCTTTAGGAGCAAATTTAAAGTCCCTTGGTTAGGCGTTAAATACCAAATAAATACATCCCAAAGAGGAGATATGAAAAGACATTCCCACCCCCGACTACTTTGCAAAACTGGGAGGTCCATGAGTGTGGTACACTGCATATTTTTAAAAGACTTTTTTTTGATATATTGTTCAATTTTCCCAGTTTTTTTCTTTTCTATAAAAATATCTTATATGAGATGATCTGAAAAAGGGGGACCAGATAAGGATACCAGGAGAAATATTGATGATGTAAAAAAATTAATTCCAAATTTTTTTTCAAATAAGTTTTGCTGCTTACTGTGTGAACCCAGAAGTCCACTTTGTGGACCTCAGTTTCTTCCATTCTAACATGAGAGTGTTGGTCTAAATATCCCAAAGATCTCTTCAAGGTATAGATCCTATGATGAGTTATGTCTCCTAAATTATTGCACCACTTTTAGGTCCCTTTTATTGAAATAGAAAGAACATTCAGTTTAGAGTCAGGAAATCTTAGTTCAAACTCTAACTCTGACACTAACTGTGGGATAATGAGCAATTTGCTTAACCTGTCAAGGTCTCAGTTTCTTCATCTGTAAAATGGAATTATTTGAAGAACCTATTTATCAGAGTTGCTGTGAGAAAAGTGTATGAGTTATTGTTGCTGCCGTTATGTTGCTAATAATACCTACACCTTGCCTCTTTGGCCAGACTGTAAGCTCCTTCAGGGCAGAGACCTTGTCTAACACATCTTGAAATCATGTGAAGAATCTAGTAAGTATCACGTTTTAAGTAGATAGTCCATAAATAACAACTTGTTGTGTTATTAAAGTCATAACTTGTTATTTGCAGTGGCAGCATCAAAATCCCACTCATATGTTTTTCATTTGGTCCATTTCCCGGACATTGGTGTGACTTCAGGTCAAAGGGGCAACAATAGCCAAAATCAAGCCTCCAAATGTCCTCAAAAATGTGTCCCTGGATCTAGAAGCTTCAGAAGGATCCCTGTACTGTTCGGAGGATGGGCAATAGAGCCACTTTCACCTGCAATAACCCTGGAGAATGAGAAATCTTTGCGAGCACAGTAATAATCCCTGCCTGTTCTGGGAGGTGGTGATTGGATCCTGAGAAATCGCATTACCCATAAACATCAGAGCTGAAAGATATCTTAGAAGCTCTTGACCAAATCATACTTGAATAGGAATCTACTCTACAATATCCCTGACAACTGGTCATCCAGTCATTCCATGAAGCCTTCTGGTGAAGGGAAACCTACTGAGTTCAAGGGTAGCTCATTCCACTTTGGGAAGTTAGAATGGTTTTCCTCATACTGAGCTAAAAATCTATTTCTGCAACTCCCATTACTCTTACTTCTGCTCTCTAGGTGGAGCAGAACATGTCTAATCCCTTTTTCATAAGCACTCATAGCTGTCATATTCCCTGAGCCTTCCAAGTTGTCTCTTCTTCAGGCTAAAAACATCTTTGTTTTTTTTTCAGCTGATTCCTTTATGGCATGATCCCAGGATCTCTTTACCATCCTAGATGCCCTCTTCTGCTAACACTCCAACTAATCAACGTGTGGCTCAATCTGAACAAAATACTTAAGATGTGCTCAGCAAAGAGTAAAGTGTAGGACTGTCACCTCTTTGGTCTTGAATACTTGAATTTTTGCCTTTTTTTTGCTTTTTGTTGGCCTTTTTTTTTTTTTTGCTTTTTGGAGGGGGGAGGTAGGGCAATTAGGGTTAAGTGACTTGCCCAAGGTCACATGGTTAGTTTTTGTGTTAAATGTCTGAGGTTGGATTTGAACTTGGGTCCTCCTGACTCCAGAGCAGGTGCTCTATTCACTGCTCCACCTAACTGCCCCACTTTGTTTTTTTCCATGTAATCTAAAGTCACATTTGCTTTTTTTGGAGGTAACCATATCATACTGTGATTGTGTCATGCTTTCAGTCCACTGTAACTTGGAGTCTTTCAGATGAATTAGTCATGTTTTATCCATCTTGTTCTTCTGAATTTGATATTTTTAACCTAAATGTAAAACCTTCCATTTATCCCCATCAAAATCTGTTGTACTAGATTCAGTCCCATGTTCAAGCCTCTTGAGATCTCTTTGGATCCTGATTGTGTCTTCCAAAGTGTTAGCTGTCCCTCCTGGAATTGTATGATATATAAATTTTGTAAACTTAACAGCTGTGTTTTTATCTAAGTCACTGATAGAAAAGGCAAATGGCCTAGAGTAGATTTTTGGGCCACTCCAGGAAAGGAGGGGAGGGGAGGGGAGGGGAGGAGAGGAGAGGAGAGGGAAAGGGAGGGGAGGGGAGGGGACAGAAAAAAATTGGAGTTACCCAGTAATGACCTGTTCTTGATCAAGACATCCTAGCTTTTGATCACCACTTTCTTTGTTAGAAATTCATAAACGTCTCTAATAATGCATTCTAGAATTTGTCAGACATCAAAGTCAAGCTCTTTGGCCTGGAGTTTCCAGATGCTGTTTTGTTTCCATTTTTGAAAAGCAGAACAACCTCTGCCTTTATCTAGCCATGTGTCACATCTCCTATTCAGTGATTACGTTTACCAGTTCTTTCCCCACCCTTGGACACAGCTCATCCGGGCTTGCTGATGAACTCTGCAAGGAAAATTAAGTGCCATCTTATCATCTTCCTACTAGGGTTTCAAATCCTTATTTGCCATTTTTGTTTTGTCCTTTTGAGTAAAAAAAAAAAAAGGCATTCTCCTTGGCAAAGGAAGCAGAAGCCAAATGTATTAAGAGGTGCTACCCCCTCTGTCTTGTCTGTTATCATCCCACCCACCCCAAGCAGGAGTCATAGCCTTTGCTGAGCCTTTTCTCTTTTCTAACACAGCCTTTAAAAATTGGTGGGGGTTTTTTTTTGGTCCCTCTTAGCATCTCTCATTGACCTCAGCTCATTATGGACTTTAGTGTACTACCTCACTTTTCTGAAAAGACCATGCTGTTCTTTTGCATTCATCCTTCATTACCTGCCCTTGTCTCTACTGTAAATATTTCAACCCTAACAGTATTCCTGAACGAATTCTTTCCCTCCTTCCCTTATCCTGGGACCTAGTGCACACTTGGAACAAAGACGCCAGGAAGAATCTGAATTTATGTTAAGACAAACCTACACACTTAGAGTGTGTCTGGGTTCCCAGGACCATGGAAGGTGTGCAGTAAGGTGAAGTCTAAGGTGGTTAGCTTGGTTGAACAGTTTTAGGCCTCAGTATTAGCAACAATAAGAAACAGTTACTAAATACTTAATCTGTGCAGAAGCCTCTGTAAGGCATTCAAAGAGAAACAAAGTTTAAATATCTCAAGTATCTAACAAATAGAGTAGGGGGATAGTAACAATGTACATTTCTATAATGCTCTGATAATGTGCAGCTCACTTTTCTAACAATAGCCATATATCTGGGATACATGCAGTGAAAGCATTATTATCCCACTATTACAGATGAGGAAGCTAAAACTTAAATCAATTTAGTTCCTACAGTAATACAATTAGTAGAATCATGATACAGATTCAAGTCTTCTGAGTCCACAAGCAAGGGTTTTTCTTTGTTTTGCTTTGTTTTGTTTTTAATTACGGCATAGCATTCTAAGGGCAGCTAGGTGGCACAATGAATAGAGCACCTAGCCTGAAGTCACAAAGATTCAACTTCCTAAATTCAAATCTGGCCACAGATTACTAGCTGTGTGATCCTGGACAAGTCACTGAACCCTGTTTGCCTCATTTTCCTCATCTGTAAAATGAGTTGGAAAAGGAAATGGCAAACCACTCCAGTATCTTGGCCAAGAAAATGCCACAAGGGACCATGAAAAGGCACACGTGACTGAAATGATTGAACAACAAATCATTCTGAACTGCCACACTGAAACCCTCAACTCTCTGAGTCATTGAGACCCCCAATGGTGCTTGTGCCTGGAAGAAACATGACATTCTGATAAGAGATTTTAATTACTATGGATCCGATGATCACAAACTTCAAATAGGTCTTAGAAATCATCTACTCCCCTCCCTCCTTCATTTTACAGATGAAAAAACTGGGACTGAGAGGGTTTGTTGGAGCTGTACAAGGTCATACAGATAATGATTGAAACAGGGTAAAAAAAACCAGTCTTCATATTCACAATTCACATCTGGACAATCACATCAACTACATTCAATAATGAATTTGTGTATGTATGTTCATATGTGCATATATATGTGTATTACATTATACACAGACTGTCTTCCAAAAGAATATGCATGTTCATAGTTTCATACACAATAGCCAAGTATTCCTTTTTTTTAGCCCTGTCTTTTGTACCAATATTTAATAGCTTTTACACGGTAAGGGTTTCTTGAATACCTAGCAGATAAACACAGCCAGTACCCAAGACAGCAACTTTCCTCCTCTCCCCCAGTCCGAGAATTTCCCAGCTAAATGTTAAATCTCAAATGTATGTTTGAAATAATATCAGTATAATGTCTGGACTAAATACTAAATTTAATACTAAAGTCCTTTGTGCCAGGTAAAATTCAGACTCCAATAGGCAAATATTAAAAATTCTGAGAAGGAACCCAGATCAATATTACCTGGCATTCTCTCCATCACCCCCCTCCCCCCTTGGATTAGACTCAAAGGGAACAGACCAGGAAATACCAGCTTTCACATATATGAGCTTGGTGGGTGGTTTGGGGGGGTAAAAAGAACTTGGGGCCCCATAGTGGGGGACAGATGCTGCCACTGATTTACTCAGCAAGTACGTGGAGCTAAGTCTACATCTGTAGCAACTTTACAAAGACCTATATGAGTGGTAAATAAAAAATTGTGAGCAGCTGTTAAGTCAAAGAGCCCCAAATGAAAAGTTAGCCAAGGTTGGTGAACCAGACATGAAAGCCCAGAAAACTGAAGCATGGAATCAATTTAGGTTAGGAGCACAGATTTGGATGTAGAAGGGATCACAGAGATAATTTACTTCCAACTCCCTTATTTTACAGATGAGCAGAACTCTGGCTCTAAAAGTTAAACCTTACCCAAGGTTGAACAACCAGAACCAGGACTTGACTGAGCCTTGACAGAGAAAGACCTCTGAGCACTGGGTTTCCTTCTTACAACCCAGATGCTAAGAGGTCGGGCAGAGTTTCATGCACCTAAATATATTCTGATTGACAATGTGAGTATCAAGCAGAGTCCTAGGAAAAGCATAACAGTGTCAGCTTTTCCCTAGAGCACAGTAAAGCATTTTTTCTGCTGGTCTGTGGAAATAACTGTAGTCTGAGACACTTCTTGGGGGTGTTCTTGTACATTGGGAAGGGGATAGGAATTTGCTTGGCTTAGTAATGTCTAATCAGTACCTCCTTCACTAATGCTGCACATTGAGAATACTGGTGAGCAGTGGATGGTTGGTCCTACAACTGGCTTCTCACTTTCTACTTTTCACTTTAGGCTATAAGCTAAATATCCTTGATGTGATTGGGGGGAGAAGCTATATTAGAAAATCTGAAAATATTATCCTTTCCAAAGGTTTCTTTGACCTTGGACCCAACACAGGCAAATATTTTTTTAAGTATCTCAGGTGAGACCTGAAATTCTAACTGGATACAAAAGGAAATTTTTAAATGATATTTTAAAGAACTAGATGAAATTATAACAAATCTCTTTGGAAAGCAAAACAAAATCTAGAAAACCATGGAAAAAGAATGAAAAAAAAGTAGGAATGAAAGAAGAATATCACTTTCAGACTTCAAGCCCTTTTATAAAACAGTAATAATCAAAACTATTTTGTTCTGGTTAAAAAGTTGAAAAAGCAAATCAACAGAATAGATTAGACAAGGAAGAACCAGAAATAATTAAACTGGATTATCCAGTGTTTGATCAATCCCAGAAACAGATTACCTAGAGAAAACTTCCTATTTTACAACATCTATTGAGAAAAAGTAGAGAGCAATCTGGCAGAAATTAAATCAAAACCAAAAGCTTACACCATACACTACAACAAACTCAAAATAATTGGTGTCCTGAATATTAATGATAATACCATTTTTAAAAGTTAGGAGAGAATCTTTCACGGCTATGCCTAGAGTGCAAATTCTTAAGCAAATATGTTGGGGGGGGGTGTTACAAGAGTTACAACAGGCACTTTCATCTGTATGAAATAGTAAAGCTTTTAGACAAACAAAACTAAAACAGGATAACAGGCTAGGTGATATTGTAGATAGAGTGCTAAGCCTGGGTTCAGGAACACTTGTCTTTGTGAGTCCAAATCCAGTCTCAGACACTTACTAGCTCTGTGACCCTGCACAATTCACTTAACCCTGTTTGCCTCAGTTACCTCATCTGTAGAATGAGTGGGAAAAGGAAATAGTGAACCATTCCAGTACCTTTGCCAAAAAATCCCCACATGGGGTCATGAAGAGTCAGACCAGGCTGAAGAATCACAGCAAACAAGGGAAATGATTTACTGAGGAAAATCTTTCTAGGCACTGTATCTGCCTGAGGTCTATTGTCCAGTGTATGTAGGCAACAAACAGAAATATGAGATAAAAGGACGAAATATAAGAACAAAAGCCATTCTCAATAAGAAATTATCAAATGACAGTTTTCATAAACAATAACAAATTCCTAATGACCATATGAAAGTAAGCCCTGATTAAGAAGTACAAATCCAAACAATTTTGAGGTTTCTCCTTATGCCCAGCAAATTAGCAAAGATGATAAGAGACAAGACTAATCATTGTTGTGAATGACAGACAGGTACATGAATACATTGTTGGTAGAACTGTGAATTAGTCTAAATATCTCAGAAAACAATGTGAAACCATGCAATGGAAATGACTGAAATGTCCATATTCTTTGACCTAGGGATCCCATTGCTAGTTATACACCCCAAGAAGATTCATGAGAAAAAGAAAGGCTTTATTCACACAAAAACTTAGCACTCCTTTTTGTTCCAGCAAAAAGCCAGAGACAAAGTTGCTTAGCCCAGTGCCTAGTGCATAATAAGCATCTATAAGCACTTATTGATTGACAAAATGCCTATCAGTTAAGGGATAGCTAACAGAATTTTGGTTAAAGGAAGTTGCATTCCCAAGGTCATATGGGTAGTAAGCATCAAAAGTGAAATTTGAACCCAGGTTTTCTGATTCTAGAACCATTGTTCTTTCCATTGCACCAGGCTAACAGGTAGCAGGGCCATAGAGGGTTTCACTAGTGAAGAATCAGAGGGTGCCAGAAAGAAATTGTAGAGGACACCCAGATGAAAGAAGTCAGCATAGAAGGAGATCAGTGGGAGATGCCTCTCTACCAGCCTTACTGAAGGCCCCAGTTTTCATCCTTCTCTAATCTTCCTTTGATGACAGAGGTAGCTTTTGTGAATTTCACAACTCTCAATACCCAAGGATCTCCTTGGAATATTGAGACTGGACTTGTATACAGATGCGTATGCTTTAAACGTCAACAATTGCCTTCCTTCACGTTTTGAAAAATAAAGCGTTTTTAAACCTCTCCAAAATAAGCATGTTTCCTCATTCACATGCCCCTTTGCCTGTATACAATGTTTCTGGCACATTTGGTCCTCTTCAATTTTGTTTTTGTTCAGTCATTTCTCAGTTCTGTCTGATTCTTCATGACCCCAATTTGGGGCTTTCTTGATACTAAAGTGGTTTGTCATTTCCTTCTCCAGCTCATTTTCCAGATGAGGAAACTGAGGCAAGCAGGATTAAGTGACTTGGGTCCACTTGGGCCTGAGTGTCTGAGGCTGGATTTGAACTCAGGAAGATGAGTTCTCCTGACTTCAGGCCTGGCACTCTATTCACTGTGCCACCTAGCTGCCCCTCTTCTTCAAGTACATGTAATTTAATTATCCACTTCTTCAAAACTAGTAATGATTGTCTCAATATTACTCAAAGAAACTGAAGTCTATCTTTGTTCTAAGGGAGCTGCTTAGTAAAACCAAAAGGTACATCTGGGCTGTCAGTTGTGTGTGCAACTTGGAAGCCCTTTGAAAATCTGGCCCAGGATGCAGATGAGGAGGAGGAAAACTTCCAAGGATTTCCAAGTTGGCTTCAGTTTATTTATGAAGCCCGCCTTTCAGACACTTGTCTGTAGCTTCTGGTCCTCTCTGAATATTCAGACACCAAACTCCAGCTCCACAGCCCCATTCCCACTTTATGCTCATTCTCAATTTTTTCCTGCTGCAACTCTTCTGTTTCCTTAGGCAGAGGCTCACTGTCTCTACCTTATACCTTATAACACCATTCTGTTTATTGAATTCCTTCTCTGTCATAGCTCTGAGTACAGTCTATCTTAGCCTGCCACCAGGAGAACTATTTGTGAACTCCTATGTGGACTCCAGAATAGTTCCTTTTACACAAAATAGCTGGGCCTTCTCAGAATGGGTCTTTCGCAGTAGGCATGTAAATTTGATCTGTTTAATTGAATGTATATGCATACACACACGCATATGTATACACATAAACATATATATCCATTGGCATATATATCTGCTGGGTTAAATATTATTCAGGTCACCCAGTTTAAAATATCTCATGAATGAGATTCCAGTGGAACTATCCAGAAACTAACTAGTAATATCTCTTCAAGAATGAAACTGCAGATGAACCTAAGTGTTTGTTCTTCATATGTGGACCAGGGATGACAGATCACTCTAACAGTGGTATGCATTCTGTTGTATAGCAGTCTTGCTGATTTATTTCATTTTTTTGTTGTTGGAAGACTATATCTTGGCACTGTTTTCTTCTTTAAATCATTCCAAGCTGCTGCTTCAGATTCCTTCTTTCCTCAGTTTTAAATTCTCTTGAGAACTTCCACTATCATGTCACTGCCTATATTATCCCAACAAAGTGAAATGTGGAATTGAGGCAATTATCTAGATAATTAAAAACAAAAAAAACCCTTGGCCTTGATGACTTGGAAATTTCTGTGAAAGTAGCATTGTTGTGTAAATTAAGGAAACTCTAACTTTTCTCTCTGTTCATAGACATAGTTAATGAGTTTAAAATACTTCAATGCCTGTTTTCTCTGAAATATTATTTGGGGAAAGTTGGGGTAACAATATGTCACCATTTGGCATACCTCACCTCAGTGACAGCCATGAGAACAGAATTCAATCACAAAGCCTCATCTGATTGATTGTTGAACAGTAGCTGCCACCTCCCTCATCATTTTCCCTCTACTCCCTGCACCCAGCATATCAAGCACATGACTCCCCTTGCTCTCCCTACTCAAATGATCTTGAGATTGTTGAAATTAAAACAAAAACAAACAATTGTGTCTTCCCACAAAAATGTTGGAGATCCACTTGAATTAATCATTTACTTGCCCCAATCCATAGACAGATCCAGAAAAAATACAGGAAGAAGTTTAATCACTTCAGTGGGAAAGGTTCCTAAAACCAAACCCCAACCTTTATTGCTAATCACAAACTCAGAATTCCAGATACTTTTGCATTTTAACTTATTGCTGTATCTTTCTTACAGTTTTCCCCTTGCAGTCACTGCAGCCTGGCATGAAGAAATTGTTGCATATGTGTATGTGTGTATAATTTTTTTATTTTTTTATTTATATCATACTTTGACCATAAACCATTACAAGGTACATAATGCATGCTGAGGAAAATTTCTCATTCCAGAAGAAGGAAGTTGGAATGAATGAGGGAATGGGTAGTCTAATATGCCATGTAACCTAGAGGCATTTGTTGAAAATGATTTTCTGTCATCAAAAGAGTAAACAGACCATAATAATCTTCAGAAGGATAGTCCTTCTACTCAACTAAGGGAAAGAGAATGGAAGTCTGTCACTTTTTTGGGCCTGGGGACAATGTTGTTGAATAGAAATTTTTACCTCTTTATTTATCATAGGATGATAGATCTTTAGCTGAAAATCATCTTAAGGTCTTCTGACCTAATCTTCTCATTTTACAGATGATCAGACTGGGGCCATGGAAGATTAGGTGCTTTGCCTAAGTAACACATTACAGAACCAGGATTTGAACTTGGATCCTGTAGTGCCAGTGCCCTTCCCTCCATCTCTGCAAGATGTGGAAGCCAATTCTCTCTCATGTTAACTCATAGAGGACTTCCCTCCAGAGGTTTAGATCTTCCCAAATTATAGTTCTTGAACTATTGAGCATGAAAGAAAACACCTCACCCCATTTGGAAATATCATTTGAATTTGAAAGGTTAGCACATGGGAGTCTTGATACTCTTTGGGGTGTTGCATGGTAGTTCTTCAGAATATTCTCTAATCCCTTTACATTCTTTTCCATATCTCCTTCATTCATTCTTTCCTTTCTATTTCAACTGCCACTTTCCTAACCTTGGCCCTTTTGTCACAACTTGATTATTATAATAGATTTTCCTTTTGTGAATTTCTGATCACTCCAGTCCATTTTGTATATACCCTCTATAGCTGCCAGACCAATCTTCCTAAAATCTTAGTGACATTGTGCTGCTCTGCTATTCAGAATCTTCTATTACATTACTTACAGCATAATTGCAAAATGCTTAGCTTACTTCTCCTTCACCACAAATCTGCAATAATTTTTTACTCCTAGGAGATGTGACCTTGGAAAAATAAGGCCATGAGACCTTGGCAAAATGGAGTCAGCCACCCATCCAGATAAACTTGTGTAATACTTTAGTCTTATTTTTTGCATAGAGTTAAAAAAAGGAACAAGACTATACAGTACTTGGTCTGTATGAATGCCCTTGAAGGAGGTCTAAATATTCTATATTATGTCCACACTTCAGAGGTGTTAGTGGGATCCCAAAGGCAAGAGTTCATAGATCATTGAAGTGGCTATATGAGGCAGGAAAAAGGATACTGGATTGGAAATCAGAAAGCCAGAGTTCAAATCTCAGTTCCTTTATTTAATCCCAGATATTAAGAATTTTCTCTATTGATAATGGTAGAAATTTAAGGATATGTAAGGGTACATTTATCTTTTTCTTTTGACCTCTAGTTGTATAGATGAGGAAATTATGGTTCAAACAGGAACTTCTCCCCCTTCCATTTTCCAGCTCCCTTTTATATGTTCTCTTCCCCCATTAGAATGTAAGCTCCTTGAGGGCAGGTGCAGTCTTTGTTTATATTTGTGTCCCTTACACTTAGCACAGTGCCTGGCATACAGTAGACTCTTCACTAATGCTTGTCAACTTGTTGATTTGACTAGAAGTTAAAAAGGTAATTTGGAGATTTTGAGAAATCCCTTGAAATGAACCACACTTTCTACCCCCAGAAGCCACACTATCTGTACCTTATAACACAACAACTCACTTGTCTATAGTGTTTTGAGATTTACAAAGTGCTTTCATCACAACATTTTTGGGAGGTAGATAATGCAAGGATTTCTACCCTCATTTTCCAGATGAGGCACATCAGTTAAGTGGTTTGTCCAAAATAATACATCTAGTAAATAGTATCACCATAACTAGAAACCAGCTCCTCTGATTCTCTCCGTAAAGACAGCAAGTTTCTTGTTTAGGTATGTATTAGACTAGAACACATCTGAGGTCCCTTCTAATTGTGATATTCTGTGATTCCTGGTCCAATGTTCTTTCTACTGTAGTAGCATCCAACAATTGGAAAATGCATAATTTGATCATATTCTTCTTCCCACACAATTTGTAAGTGTTTTCTGTAGTCCCTCATGCCCTTTAAAAAAGTATTTTGAAATAAAGTGCCTATTCTCAAGTTATTCCTCCTCAAGAATCAGGGGTGTGTTGAAATAGATTTGTAAATTATTAGAACTGGAGCTGATTTAAAGATCAACTAGTCTAACCCCTTCATTTTTAAGATGAGGAAACCAAGGCCCAAAGAGGTTAAATTATCTTTGGTTGCATAGCTAATCAGTGGCCGAGATGTTACTCAAACCCAGTTAACCTCTTTATAAATCCAGAGCTCTCTCTCCACTATACTATGTAGAAGGACCCCAGTTGCCTTTTGCAGTGATCTGAAATTGTCCACTCCCCTGGAGTCAATCTGGAACCCAATTGGCTTTGATTATTTCTGTTCATCTATCTGCATTGTCAAAGAGAAAAGTTTATTCTGTCCTCTCTGCAAGGTCTAGCTTAAACTTAGGTCAATGGGCAACTGCTTGTGACATGCATGTTGAGGGGCACCAGAGAGAATCTCGCTGGCCCCAAATATCTTTCCCAATATGATATAGGGTCCTGGAGACCCAACATTAGGGGGGTTCATTCATAGAACATTGTGTATTAGAACAAGAGAAGATTTTAGAGATCATTTTGCTTGAGAACAGAAAACAGAGGATAGAAGAGATTAAGGAACTAGATGAAGTTCCTAGTGAGTGAGTGGCAGATCAGAGACAGCAGCCTGGGTCTCTGCTTCCCCTATTCAGTTCCCTTTCCACTTTGTACTTCTCAAAAAGGCAATCTAGGATAATTCAAAGAGTCCTTGAATTGGAGTTGGGGGTCAAAATCCTAGTTCTTCGGGGCAGAGCAAAGATGGCGGCATAGAAGCAGCAAAGCAACACAGCTCCCACACAAACATGCTAAAAAACTCATAAAATGGGACTCTAAACAGATTTTCAAGCTCCAAAACTCTCTAAAAGACAGAAAGCACATCTGTTGCTACAGGCAGCTCAGCAGGTGGGGCTCTTCTCAGCAGTCTGGGAGCCGCAGCCGCAACCGGGCAGCTCAGGCCCTGGGGCATCATCTATAGGAGAGAAGATTGCCTGCACTGGAGGCACAGTTACCACATTTATCAGGCCAGAAGACAAAAAGGCTAAAAGAAAGGTCAGTGGATTTTGCTAACTGGGGAGGAGAAGAGCAGGTCCGGCCAAACTGCTCCCAGGGCAAGGAAGCAGTGGGAGGCGGCTGTAGCAGCAGGAACGGAGCAGCA
>CM053594.1:172716487-172738485 GCA_028646575.1 Pseudocheirus occidentalis | reverse complement strand
GGAGGGCATAAAAGGGAACAGATTGTGGGAGGGGTCTTACAGTGCAATCAATGTTCTGGACTGGGGGGTAGGGGCAAAAAGGGGAGAAAATTTGTAACTCAAAACCTTGTGGAAATGAATGATGTAACCAAGAAAATAAATTAAAATAAAAAAAATCCTGGTTCTTCTACTTACTAGTTATATGACTGTTGGCAAGTCTTTTCATGATTTTTTAATTTAATCTTTAATTTATGAAACAAGCATTTCCATAACATAGTAGAATTTTTAAAAAGATGATTGCACATGAAACTGCAAATCTATCATATATAACTTGCCATTCCTCTTAAATATATTAAAAGTTATCTTGTAACTTTCTTTTTTTCCTTCCCCATCCTGTCCGAGTTCCTTTGCAGTTAATTTGGTTATTTATAATAGTCAAAATGACTAAGTTGCTCAAAGTTATCTTAAAACAATATTGCTATTACTGTATACATTTCATCTTCCTGGCCCTTAGTTCCCTCATCTGTAAAATGAGAGGGCTGGTCTAGACCAATAGTGTAAAACTCAAATAGAAACCAGGGCCACTAATTTGTACATAAGGATCCCTTCAGTTCTCATGCTGACTTAGTTTTAAAATGTAATATAATCTATATTTTATTATATTTGTTTATTTTGTTATATATTTCCCAATTACATTTTAATCTGTTTGGGGCCTCATGTGGGAGCATCATCAACAGAATCCCCAGGCCACTTGTTTAACCTCTCTGGTCTAGACAATCTCTAAGATTCCTACTAACTCAGAATCCTGTGATAGTAGTCAGGAGCCTGAGAACCAGAGATTTTGTGGGACAGGAGAGGCAAACTGAACTCTGTTTAGTATAGCAAAAGCTTGCAGGTGAGACCTACATTAATCCTTTATTAAGAAGCTAGCTGACTCATAATGACACCCCAAATGTACTTTCATTCAGGAATGATGTCAAATTGTAGGTATTCCTCAGGCAAATAGACTCAGAACACTCCCTATGTGCAAATAGCATTCATAAAGGTCATGGGGAAAAGGGGGTTGGCACCATTATCCTGCAGGTGGGGCAGGGATTAATTTCAAACTATGGAAATTTATTTTAAAATCAATATTAGTCACTTTAGAGTATACCCAAGGATTGACAAGTAACAAGTATAAGTCATTAATACAAAGATGTGAAAATTAGAGCACAAACCAGAAATGTACAAACCAGTATGTACAGGGTCAGAGCAGAAAACAAAAGGCCATCTTTCCATTTCTCTATCTTATGATTTCATGACCCATTGCTGAAATATGGTAAAAAGCAACAGTGTTTTATGAATAGGTCCCTTCTTCCACTATCATCCTCACTTCTCCGGAAAAGTTAATTGCAGCCAGACATGGTGATGCAGACCTGTAATCCCCTGGTACTAGGGAGGTAGGAGCTGGTGGATCACTCGAGTTGCAGCTGCAATAGGGCTAAAATGGATCTAGTCTCTGAATTATATACAGCGCTAATATGATGGTTCCTCCTCCTATTTCTTCTCACTCCCGACACCTCCCCCCTGGACTAGGACCTATGAGTCAGTGAATCAAAGCTTACAAACTGATTGACAGTGAGATTGGGTCTATAAGCAGTGGCTGCATTTCAAGCTTGGGAGAGACAGACTCAATATCAGAAAACAAAATAAAATAATTCCCACAATTACCTTCAAATCACCCAAAGTTAACTGTATTCTGTCTTCTCCCTGTTTCTCTGTACTGTCACCTTCTTCATCACAACTAATGCATGCATGTGCATACATCTACCTAAAAGAAGAACCTGTCTTTGTTCTCCAGGTCAATCTGATCCTAAGTGTGGAAAATGATTGGTCACCTGGAGACAGTAGTAAAAACTTATCCGGAGATAGGAGGTACAACATCATCCAACAGTACTGATCTGCTTTTTCTTTGGGCTATCCTGTTTATACTTCCTTTCATGAGAGTTAGGAGATATAATTCTAATTCCTTCTCTGCACTTTACTAGTTACATAAACACAGTATTATTTTGTGGGCAGAATATGGAATTTGCAGGTAATAAAAAGATGGGTTCAATTTTTGGTCCCTCTAATTACTATCTGGGTGATTTTGGATGAATCCCTTTGTCTCTCTGAGTTTCAATTTCCTCATCCATAAAAAGGGGATATAATGGAGGACTAGCACACGCACAAGGTGCCACTGATAAAACTTCACCTATGAAAGAGGCTTGAGGAACTCGCTTCTAGAAGAATCACAATAACTTTCTTGAATGTAATGGAAATGTCTTGGAGAGATTTGGGGGAACACATAGGTCATTCAGTAACTTGCTCTAGTCTGTTAACCATGTGGTAAATGTTGCCTTCTTTCATTGGCTGCAGTTGTGGAATCAAAACTGAGGGAACTTTCAAAATTAATTGGCCTAGTTACCACTTCCTCCACCTAATTTTGACCCAGCTTCTGAGATTCCTAATTATGGTTGTGTTATCCAACTCTGTGTCTCTCAACAACACAATCTGATATGGAATTCATTCAACAAGAAGCTACTAAGTGACTATTACGTTCACTCTACCTAAAAGTATAAGAGTAACTAGGATCTTTGCCCCCTGGAGCAAAGTTGTTCATCCATGAAGAGAAATAAAGTCATTAACAAATCATTCCTTACTTTTCAATGTAGTTAATCAACCATACTCTTTCTCCATGGTGGCAGAATGTTCCAATGAATGTTCCAATAGTAGTGACCAGAAATCGTGGTCACTACTATTGTACTATGGAAAAAACTGTAGTCCATTATGGTTCAACCAAAAGTTATATTTGGGGCAATTCTACCATACCACCACACATGCTGGCTTGGCACAGGGAGCTTAAAAAGGTTCATTGACTCCTTAATTCCTTCAGAACATTCAGTGACCATGCTTTCTCAACAGTATCCTCCAGAACTGAAACTTGAATTCAATTAAACACTTATTAAGCATTATTAAATGCAACATTAAATAAAATTATGCCTTGAAGATATCTGTAATCCAGATTGAGAGGAATTAAAAGTTAGCTGTATTACAATGGAAAAGGCACTGTATTGTAATCAGAAAACCTGAATTCAAATATCACCTCCACTAATGGGCCATGCAACCTTGAGAAAGTTAGCTGTCCTATAGGGTCTTATTTTCTCATCTTTATAACCCTGGGTTCAAGCCTTGATCCTTTGCCTAAGATTCTTCTCATCATTGGAGATGATGACTCTCCACTGGTGCCTGCATGAAACAGTGATTTTGGCAGGAGAGTTTGGGAGTGGGAAGACCTTCTTTCTTCCTGCTTTGAAAAAATATACATAGGGTTCCAGACCCTATTTAGGGAGCTACACTGAAAGAGAACAGATTCTGGAAAGCAGATATGTAGAACAAAGCTGGTTCCCTAAAGTGTCCCTGATTTCCAAAGCAGGAAGGAAGAAAGATGTCTCTTCTTTCTCAAGCTCTCCCACCAACATCACTGCCTCATGTAGGCATGAAGAATTTAATGTCTTCTTTCCACCCCTGAAGAGGATCTTACACAAATGTTCCAATCTTGAACCCAGGATCACATCTGTAAAATGAGGGGATTGGACTAGATTCACTCTATAATTCTGGATCCTATAGTTCTAAAAGTAAATGAAAATTATCTTTTAAGTCTAGATAATTTCTACCCTATTTTTCACAAAATGTCAAGGGTCTCAGGATTTACTGTGACTCTTCTTACTCTGAAATTTTTTATCCATACACAAAAGGCCATATACCCGATCTCTAGGACTAGCACATGCTAAGACTTATCTCCTAGGTCTTAGGAGAACTATTAGGAGACTAAAGATAAACCTTGAGCAGATATCTTACAGCCTTTTACTTTGCACCAGGTTTGGTCTAATCTGGGAAGAACCCACACTTGTGGTCTCAATTAGCAACAGCATATGTCTGTTATTAATAATGATAGCAATTTACTTATGTTGAAACTGAAGGCCTTCAATTCCCTTTGAAAAATCTAAATGCATTTCACATGGCTCACATACATTTTTCTAAGCTTTCTCCTTTGCATTTTTCTTCTTTTGTTTTTAAAATAAACTTCATCTTCAAAGCCTATGACTGTCATTTGGGGCTGGAAGATGATTTTTTTAATATGTATTTTGTGTTGTGGTCAAATAACTGGTTCTGTCTTCTGGGGTAACTTGTTAGTGTCCATGTGGATATAATTTAACTGTCTTTTTTCCTTGAATTTTTATTTGACATTTTAAAAGACAGTGGGATAGCATAAAAACAAAGAAAAATCCTTGCAATGAAGAATCATAATTGTTTTCAGGAAACCACATGTAGCATTTTAAATCTATGTTGTGGACTGCATTGTATCTTGCAATGGGGTACAGTTGAGAAGAACCAGAAAAAATCCCCAAACCTAAAGCCATAAGAAACCATTAAGAAGAAAATCTGAACAATTAGCTGGCCTTCACCAAATACACAAGAGAAGGGACTGTGGCCACATCAAGTGTTTCCATTTTCAATGGTCTGATTGAATACATTGAACCCCTTAAAAGACAAAAATTGTCTCAAAAGAATCACCCAAAGCAAGTGCATGTGGAGCAAAGAGAAGTGGGATCAGTCAGGAGAGGCAATATTGGCAAATCTGAGATTAGAGAGAGTACTTTTGTCCTCTGCCTAGCATTTCTGAAGAACCTAGGAAATTTGATGCAAAACATTAAACGTTGTGTCCATAGAGTCAAACTAAAGAGTTGAGACAACTATCTGAAAAATTTAGACTTAAAAAAATCCTATCACAACCATTTAGAAAAAAGTCAAATTCCCTGAATAATTTTTTCAAATGTCTTTTTTATTGTGAAGATACAAGATATGCCCTTTGTGATCACCAAATCAATACACCAGATCAATACTATTTATATTTATGTATGTGTGCATATATATATACATATATATATACACACACACATATACATATGTATACACATATATGTAAGACTGTAGCATATGTGCCATATACATAGCAAATTGTAATAAATACTTGATGATGAACTGAAGATAGGATAAAATTAATAAATTGTTCATCAAATCAATGATTAGGTGTTATAGAAGACAGAAAGACAAATAGGACCCATTTCTTTCTTTCACCCTAAATGAAAGTACTCCATCCATCCAGGAGAAAAAAGTGAAAAACCATGACTATTCCACCAACCCTGAGGAAAGTGAATTACTATGACCAAAAGATTTTCTTTGAGGTTGCTATCTATATACCATTCAGGAAAGTAAAATTGATATAAAAGTCTTTTTTCCTTTCCCTCTTCAGCTTTGTTGCCTAGATCATTGGCTCACAAATGATAGATTCTGTGGCTATTTTTCCACAACTAGTTAACTGTAATGGGAATGGGAATTTGAAGATCTTTCCTGCCCCCTAATAGGTTGAATGTAATCACATGGAACCTGTGGTGGGAGGAGTTTGTTGAAGGTTGGAGCAGAGCCCACCAGAAACTGGGAGTCAGAGCAGTTAGAAACAGTTGGGAGGAGAGGATACATCTGAAGGAGACAGTTAGGCTTGTGAGTAAATGTTGGTTTTTGCCACTTGCTGTGACAACTAGGCTTGGCTTGGTTTGTGGGAAGATTAAAGGATGGTGCTGCTCTCTGTTGCATTGTGGTACATTAACTTCTATGTTGTTATGATGGATTCTTTTTCCTGGTTTGGGGATTTGGTTTTCTGGTGTCTGAATAAATGTCTTGCTTCTTGCAAGAGTCTGTTATATTTTGCAATCTAGCACTATGCCAATATATTTACAGTGACCACTGACACTGCAAATATTGCATTGGTGCTACACTAACTTTGTTGCCTTTTGAGGATATCTGATTTGAAGGTCATGATAGACAGCTGTACATGGAAGGCAGAAAGAAAGGGCATTTGCTTTCAAGCACTAGTTTCCTGTCAGTCCATATCACTGTGGTCACTGTGGTCCTTTGAAGCTGACCAATGATGATTTGGCAAAGTGATGAGAACTAGCCTCTGGAAGTGTGTGTGTGCAAAAATGAGAGTATTTCTTGAATGTGTTTGTCACTCTGACCCATAAAATGGAGATGGCATAGGTTTCACGTGTGGTTAATGAAGTAAAAAAAGTCACTGAATTTCAGAGTTGGCAAGGATTTCAAAGGCCTCCAACTTCATCTTGTACCTGAAAAACAACTCCCTCTGTAACATGTATGACAAGTGGTGCTTAAAGACCTCCAGTGAGGGAGAAAATCCACTACCTCCTGAGGCATCTCCATTGAACTTTGGGGCACCTCTACTTACTAGGAAGTTTTTTCCTTAATCAGAAGTAAGTATCTTATCAAAAGGTTCATCCCTTGCTCCTTGTTTTGTCTTCTGGGTCTAAAAAGAAATAGTCCAATCACTTTTCCAGGTGTCAACACTTCAAAATTTGAAGTCAGCTAACACATCAACTCTAAGCCAAGCCAAATATTCCCAGCCTTTGACCTAATATTTTACATTGGTGTTCAATCATTCAATGACTTGGATGTTTTAAAAAACAGTTTGGTACTCCAATTACTCTTCATTAGTAAAGCACTACAGAAGGTCTTGAACCCTGAAGTATATTAAATATGATTTATATGCACTTTAATTTTTACAAAATACTCTTACAGAAACATTGCATAACATATTCAAAGTTTATACTAAAATACATTATTGGATTTAAATGGTATTATTAAACCTACCTAGGGCCTAAGTCACAATCAGACCTGCTAGTAGTACAACCAGCTAAATCTTTTGTCATTTAAAGCAAGTTGATTTAAAAAATAATAATAATGAATCTTTAAGCAAGTTGAAGCATTAGGCATTCAAACCACTGACCATTAATTTATTGAACAAACTTTTAGGATGTAAGTAGGATCATACAAGCCTATATTTAGAGCTAAAAGGGTCTTTAGAGGTAAGCTAGCCCAACCCTCTCGTATAGAAATGAGGTCTCTAGAGCTTAAGTGACTCACCCAAGCTCACATAGGTTGTAAGAAGTAAAAATCAGGGGTGGGATTTGAAACAAAGATCTCTGGTTTCCGAATCTATTTTTTCTATTGTATTACTCCATTTTGGCTGAATTGTTGAAAGTTAAAAACATGGTCCATGTTTAATTGAAATAGTGACACAAAATAGACAGTTGAGAGATTACCCAGTAAGTGCATGTCAATAACTAGAAACAATTACACAATTGAGTAAAAAAGAGTCGGGAGACCAAGATTTGGATCCTAGATCTGATAGTAATTACTAGGTGGCACAGTGGATGGAGTGTCAGACCTGGAGTCAGGAAGACTGCTTTCCTGAGTTCAAATCTGCCCTCAGACACTTACTAGCTGTGGGATCGTGGACAGGTCATTTGAAGCTTTTTTCCTCAATTTCCTCATCTGTAAAATGAGCTGGAGAAGGAAATGGCAAGCCACTCCAGTGTCTTAGTCAAGAAAAAGCCACAAAATTCCACAACTGAACAACAACTGAAACCACATCTGACTATTAGTTCTTCCCCAAGTGTGACACAATCTCGTCCTTCTTGTCATTGGGACAAGCCATCCTTCCAGAACTGCTTGCCCTCCTTCCTGATTCTTGCCTTTCAGAATTTCACCTTCCATTTAGCTGGATGCCACTTCCTGATGAATGGCTTCTGTGACCCTCCCAACTAGTCTCCCCCTCTTCATCCTCCCCTTCAAATGTTCCTCCAGTGTTTTTTCTGGCCTCTTGGCCTTTTTCATTTCTACTTTCTTAGTGTTTCTATGCCACAATCAGGACACAAGCTCCTGAAGACCAAGGATGTTGTGTAATCACCTTTTTTATTTGTTAACACTTAGCATAATTCTTTGTACTCTTCCTGACTCCAGGTCTGGCACTCTATTCAATACACCACCTCACTGCCAAGGTACAAGTTATCAACTTCTATATAATTTTCTCTTTGAGAATTGCCTGAGGCACTGAGACATTAACTGACTGCCTCAGCATTTTGTCATATCCCACTCTTTGTGACCCCATTTGGGGTATTGTTGGTAAAGATACTGGAGTTGTTTGCCATTTCCTTCTCTAACTCATTTTACAGTTGAGGAAACTGAGGCAAAAGCTAGTCAGTTTCTGGGTCAGATTTGAACTCAGGTCCCTTCCTACCCTGGCTCCCCACTCTATCCACTGTGCCACCTAACTGCCCCTCTCAGAGTTAAAAACCTGGTTTGTGTCAGAGGTGGGCCTTAAATCTAGGTCTCTCTGACTACACAATGTTGACTTTCTCTTTGTACACAGTAGACGATTAACCAATATCTTTCGAGTGAGAAGAGACAAGAGACATATTCCTCTTATGGAATATATGCTATTAGAAAAAGCAATTTACCCTTTTTAATAAAGAAAACTAAGTATAAAATCTTCATGTAAACAGCAAAAGAAGGCAGAAAAGATAAAGAATGAATCCATGAATGAATAAAAAGCATTTATTGAGTGCTTACAGTCTGCCAACCACTG
This sequence comes from Pseudocheirus occidentalis, assembly GCA_028646575.1. Lineage (NCBI taxonomy): Eukaryota > Metazoa > Chordata > Mammalia > Diprotodontia > Pseudocheiridae > Pseudocheirus > Pseudocheirus occidentalis. Next base: position 172,729,982 of record CM053594.1, on the reverse strand, counting down.
TGCTAAATGCTAAGGATACAGTTAAAAAAAGAAGTTCATTTCTGCTATCAAGACACTCAAATTCTAAAAAAAAAAGAGAGACATATACACATATATAAATAGACATACATATAGACACATACATATATATAAATATGCATGTGTGTATATGCATCTACATGCATACATATATATACACATACATAGAGAGAAAGATATCAATGTATCAATGTTTCTATCTATCTGGAAGGATTCAGCTGCAAGTCAGATGGAAAGGTCTCATAGTCCTTAAAGTACAGTGGGAAAACAGATGGTAATAGTAATATATCTTCCTAGTATCATTTCCAATAACAAAATCGTATTGGTTTCTGATAGCGAGCCAAGTGCCAAGGATTTTGGCAGCAAGCAAAGAAATTATACGGAATGTGGTGCTTGCAGAACGGAGTTCAAATTTTGTCTCTGTTACATGCTGTTGGCATGACCTTGGACAAATTATCTCTCTTAGTCTCAATTTTTCCTCATCTATAAACTGAGGAAATTGTATTCTTCCACGGCCTTCAATATCATTTCAGATTCTATGTTTATGATCCTAGGTCAATATAATAATAGTTGAACTGCATCAGGACCAAAGCATGCCATTAATTTGTTTTACCCTCATTATGCTGTGCAGTCGTACAGATAAACTTGTAGAATGGACCAACAATAGAGTGTCCTAAAAGTCTTAGTATAGATTTTAGCTTTAATAGCCTAAAACTACACCAAGACTTGGAGAACTCCCCATATTTTAGACCCATATAATTTGGCTGGTTCAGCATTCATGAAATAGCAAGGATTACAAATACCTCCCTTTACCTGAAGACAGGTTTCTCTCCCTTTACAAAGTTATTTGTCCTTCATTTTCAGAGGACCAATGACATCATGAAGTGATGCCTTGACTTGCCCGTGAATTGGATTTAAGTGAGGCAGAGTTGCACAAAATCATCAGCCTTCCTCACTTTTCCAGTCATCAAAGTCCAGTGGCAAGACAAAAGTCAGGATGACAGTGGCATCTTCGAAGTCTGACCAAGCTCTAAGTGCTCCACTGCACCTACAGTAGCTGCCATCATGGCTATTGAAACAAGTTGTTCTCATCCACCCATTCTGCTGAAGACTTACCCGTCTTCATATCCTTGGAGTAGACATCTCCCTAACTCACCAAGTCTGAGGCCTGTTGGTTACCCTTAACCAGATGTATAGGGTGGTCAGGGAAGACTAGGATCTCTGGTACGAGGGCTGTTGAGCCCTTTACAGGGCAACTCATTTACCTTTGGTGACCACCTTTCACTTAACTCTCACTGGTGGCTCCAAGAAGTGTATATGTCACAATGACAGATGCAACATATGTGTGGCAACCAACTTTGATGAACTGGACTCTTCTCAGCAACACAAGGTTATAAGACAATTCTAAAAGTCTCAGGATGAAAGGAGATGTCTACATTCAGAGAAAGAACCAGAAAGAACAGAGTTTAAATGGAGACTGAAGCAAACTACCTGCTCTCTTTCTTTTCCATGTTTGGTTTTGTTTCCTCTTTCCCGTTGTTCATTCCATTGGTTACAACCCTTCTATACAACCAGACTAATGTCCAATGTGAAAGTATTTGCAGATCCTACACTTGATTGCAAGCTGCCGTGGGGAAGGGAGAGGGAAGGGAGAAATTTTGAAACTCAAGGGATTGTGGAACCTAATCTTGTCAACTAAAAGTAAATAAACAAATCATTTTTTTTAAAGGTGTATATGTGCAATGGCCACCCTGGCAGACCAACTAAACTTTACAAAGGTACTTGTACTATGAACAGCTGGCCCTATCCCTATTCTTTCCTCTACCCCTCCTTTTTGGAAGTCATCAGCATGGATAATTTGAATAACCAGCCCAGGTGCCCAGAGGAAGATAAAGAAAGATAAGAGAGGAAAGATTCCCTATGGAAAAGCATGCCATGCAGGTGCATGAGAAAGCAAATAGGACTAATTTGCTGTAAGTCAACTTGGAGCAAGGGAAAAAAGAATATTCCTTCAAGTGGCAAAAAAAATAGTCCCAAGGTTCTCTGAAAGACTGAATGAGAGGACAGAAGAAATAGCAACTGGATTTTCAAACATGAGTATTAAAAAGTAATGGAGGTACATAGTAATAACTGACATTTATATGATAAATACAATGAGTTCACAAAACATTTTCATACTAGACAGAGCCCTAGATTTCGAATGAAAAGCTCTAAGTTCAAACCCTACCTTAGGCACTCACTAGCTCAGTGACTTTAGGCAAATTATTTAACTTCATTTGAATTGCTGATATAATAATAGTTAGGCAGCTAGATGGTGAAATGGATAGAGTAGCAGGGCTGGAGTCAGAAAGACTTACCTTCCTGAGTTCAAATCTGGCTGCACTTATTAGCTGTGTGACTCTGGCTAAGTCACTTAACCTGTTTGTCTCAATTTCCTCATCTGTCAAATAAGTTAGATAAGGAGATGGCAAAACCATTCTAGTAACTTTGCCAAGAAAACCCCAAATGGAATCACAGTCAGACAGAACTGAAAAAAATGGCTAACCAACAGATTGAATAAAAACATTAGGATGTATTTTAATCTTCTACAAGATCATTGAAAATATCATTCAAAAAGCACATTATTGGGATGGCTAGGTGGCACAGTGAAGGGGTGGCTAGGTGGCGCAGTGAATAGAGACCAGCCCTGGAGTCAGGAGAACCTGAGTTCAAATCTGGCCTCAGACACTTAACACAAAAAACTAGCCATGTGACCTTGGGCAAGTCACTTAACCCCAACTGCCCTCCAAAAAGCAAAAAAAAAAAAGCACATTATTCTCATCTTGTTCAACTGAGTTCAACTACCAGTGATTTGGGGGCAAGTTGCTATTGTGCTGCTATTTCTTTTATGTTTAATGTTATGCAGGTTATCACACAATTGGAAAACTTTTTTGTTGTAGAATAAAAGCATTAACACATAAACTTCATGTAGGCTTGTAATATACACATATGTATACATAATTTAAATATACATTATTTAAATAAGCAAATAGATAAAATTCTAGCCTGATACCACCAATACATAATACAATATATACATAATTTCTGTCCTCATATGACTTTGATTTCTTTTGCAAATATTTCTGTATTTTGGGAGCTTTACAATCTGTGTAGCTTGGAGATTTTTATATGGTGGCAACAACTAAAACATTTTTCTTAAGCTTTTTAAATCACTGTTATATCTGGGTAATCGTAGGCAAAAATTCAATTTGTTATAATGCCCTAGTTCCAACAAAATGTATTGGTTGAATTCCCCCAGAATATTTTGAAGTCAATATTTAGAGTATTTGTCACCTATCAATCCAGGAAAAGTAGCACATTTCTGACATATGATTCTAGCCATGTGGTCGCATCTTGCTAGCTATAGAATTTAGCTAGGTGCTAAATTTTTGCAGTCTATAGTGATATTGCATTTCCACTGCTTTTTTTTTTACTTTCTACTGGACAGATCACTGAATTTGAGTTCCTTAATAATAATTGTTTTCTAATTCCTGATGGTGTTGACCTAGACCTGAATTGCTACCATAAACACATCCACATGATTCATCCATTTGCTCACCACCATTTTGTCAACATATGCGTTGGGGAATAGTTCATGCAGATGTGGCCCATAAGGAGATTTTTGATCCTACACTTGGCATTTTAGTTGTTTGATAGGCTCCATCCAGAGGTAAACATTCATTCACAGCTTACAGATTCAGTGATGTGTCCTGTTACCAGCATTTACTGTTGCTCAGTGAGATGATGTTTACTTGTTCCTGTTTATTATGTCCTTTGAGAGCATCTATCAATCCTCCTTTTGCTTCTTGGCAAACAAGAATGAGAAGCCTGTTGTTTTGTTAATATTGTATAGTTTTATTAGGATATTTTCCAAATCTGTTATGGCTTGTGCTGCAATTCAGTTATTATGATGATAACAATGTGATATCCCAGCCAAAAAATGTTGATGCAATCTATATTAACGGAGATGAAGTTTGTAAGAAGGGAGATTATAGTGCCATTCATTCTGCTCTCGTCAGACAGCATCTCATCTTATATATTATATTTTGGGTGCCTTATTTTAGTATAGGAAGGTGTCCTCTAAGCATCACCAAGGGGTGTACTATAAAAGGTTGCCACTAATTTCAATCATAAATCTTTCGTCATCCTTCTTGACTCCTTCTCTGAATAATTTTACCCTGGCTTCCTAACTATTGTATCATTCCAAAAGTAGAATGGACTGCCCAAGGAAAGGGTAGGACCCCCATCATTGGAGTTCTTCAAAGTATATTTGTTAAGAATGTTGCAGAGGGACTTCCTGTTCAGATATAGATTGGTATGAGAATGATATAATGGAAGGAATACTCAAGGTGGAATCAGAAAAGACTTGAGTTAGGATCCTGGGACTGGTAGTTATTGCCAACCATGAGAACGACATTTCACCAGTCTGAATTTAATTTTTCTCATTTCTAATGAGGGTTGTCCCAAACTCCATGGTGGATTGTATCATTGTGTGGTTTGAAGGGAGTCAGAATAGGTATCTCTAGCCTCTTCTCCCCACTCCATTCTCCAGGGAAATATAATTTCTACCAGGAGGGGAAACAGGAGGTTGGGCTCAGAAGTTTGGCTATTCTGCTCTCCTCGGAACGAGGTGGTATCAGGCTAGAATTTTATCTATTTGCTTATTTAAATCATCATTTCTTCTGATCATCATTTAATTAATTGGGTGGCAAGCAGGACCCTGAGCTTTATATGCAAGGCTTGATGCTCTTCCCACCAAATATGAGTTCTATAATGAACACACATAGCAGGTAGCAAAGAAACTCATTTATCCAAGTCCATAACAAACAGAAATCAGAGAAAATATTTGTAGAAAATATATGCCAAACAATACATAGTGAAGGAACTCTCCATTGGAAATGAGAATTAAGCTCAATGAAAAGAAAATCCTAGATCTCACCCAAGGGGAAATTCCCCAAAGGATCTAGTTTAGCAAGCTGAGGATTGTGACATGATAGAGATTGTCAATTCTTTCATGTTGGCTTCTTACCAGAGTCTTTTCCTTCAGCAATCTGAAGTAGGGTTGACATCATCCATTTTCTCTCTCTGAACTGGAAACCAGAAGGGCCCAAAGAGCCCTGAAAAGACTCAGGCTCAAAGAGAACTGAAGAACTCTCCTCTCTCCCATTCTTGCCAACTCCACCCTGCTCCTCAGGCTGGTACAAGGCAAGGATCTCCACCAATGAGGAAAGAGTGCCATACTAATTGGCTTTGGGACTGGGGTTACACATTTACAATAGTTACTCACCCCAGGGGATTCTTGTGAGGCTCAAAACCTTAAAGTTTATATATATTTTTAAAGCACTGTTATCATTTTTACCTCTGAAATATCATTCAACTCTGAAATTCTGTCATCCATCCCAGTTTGAGGATACCAACCACATAAATCACAGTTCTAGTCTATTCTCTGTTCACAAGGATAATAAAAGACCAGAGATAAACATCTAAGAAATCTCAGTTTCCACCTCCAGGACACTTCAGAAGGAAGAGTTTATTCCAGGGGACTGTCACAATCTAAAGAGGTTTCAGGGATTATTTACCTGCCTGATCTTAGATTCATCATAACAAAGTAATGCTTAATCTCTTGACTAAGCAAGTACCAGAATGTAAAAGGGAATTGTCATGGACAAGAAAGAGAAAAGAACAGTGGCATTATTCCATCATGAAAATGCACCAGTATCAATCTACCTAGCTTCAAAATTGATAGACCATTGGAAGGCTATCTATCACATGAAGAAAATACCCAATTTTATGGTCATTGACCATGATCTTTCATTCAAATTGGGTTTTAATACAGCTAGAAGAGTATTACAGTTTTGGGGGGGTCAGGCTGTATAGGTTTCACCTATACCCTTCCTCAACAGGCTTCGGGCATCCCCGGCTCCCAGCTTCTGCTTTCTCCGGGAGAAACAGCTGCACAGAAAACTTAAGACACAGGGCTTGCTTCTTGCTACTTTCTCTTAGGCTTGGCATGGCTGGAACTTCCTCTCATTCTCTAAGCTTGGCATGGCTGGAACTCTCTCTTCTTCTCTAAGCTTGGCGTAGCTGGAACTCTCTCATTCTCTAAGCTTGTTGTGGGACTGGAACTCTTCTTCAGAACACAACAGTTGCTTCTTCAGAACACAACACTTGATTCTATCTCTCTAAGCTTGGTGTGGCTGGACTTCCTTCTGCCTCTGGGTAGCCTGTATTTAAGTCCTTTCTCTAGGGCCCCTTAGGGCCCCTCCCCTGGCCTTGACCTCCCCACAGCGAGCCAATCGTGCATCACCCCGAAGGTGGAGAGATAATCCTGCTTATCGCAAACAGGTGCAACCTTTGCATTCTGCCCCCAGGTGATCACGGGCCTCCTTTTAGCTGAGGACCAATTCAACCCATTACCAACAAGAGCCCCAACAGAAGAGAAAATTCAGAAGGGACTAGCATAGAGATTCTTAAACTGAGGTCCAAGTACCACTAAGGAGTCCATGAGTAGATTTCAGAGGATCCATGAACTTGGAACTTTTAATATTTTGATAACTGAACTTTTAATATAATGTATTTCCTTTGCAATCCTATGTATTTTACTCTGCACTGAAAAACACCATTTTGTTTTGTTTTTGAGGGGAGAAGGAAAGACAATTGGAGTTAAGTGACTTACCCAAGCTCACACAGCTAGTTAAGTATTAAGTGTCTGAGGCCACATTTGAACTCAGGCCCTCTTGACTTTAGGGCAGATGCTCTATTCACTGTGCCACCTAGCTGTCTCTAAAACAATAATTTTGAAAATGGATTCATTGGCTTCACCGGATTGCCAAAGGGATCCATAACAAAAGAAAAAGAACTGATGTTTTACTGGGAATGGTTTTCTTTCTCCTGTCATTTCCAATGGCATAATTACATCTGCTGTGGTGTGAAGTACTGAGTTCACATACAAAGGAATTGTTGGCACCAAAACACCTCTCCCACCAAGCGATAGGATGTTTCAGAGGAATCTCAAGAGTGTTCACCCAGACTCTATAGATGGGGCCCAATGAATACATGCCATGGGTATAGACAGCCAAAATCAGAGAGGAGAACATAGTGGCATCAGAATCTAGAGAAATGTGTCCTTGCTTTAATATACATTTGGTCTTTTCAAAGATATTGTCACTCAGATATTGTTCATTTCTCTTAGACAGTCCATCATTTGCTGCCATAAAGATCAGCAAAAAAAAATTGGAGCATAAATAGAACTTGCAATTCAACTCTTGTCACCAGCCATGTGTAAGCATCAGCTACAGTCAAGGAAAATGAGCCAGCTTCTAGCTAGAGCTTCATGGCAGCTGAGTGTCTACTAGTAAAACACTGCCTTGAGAAATAGTCTCTCTGTACTAGTCAATTACAGATCATAGCAGGGATCCAAATGAGCCCAGAAAACATGATCCAAAGTGACTCTAAAGGGAAACAACAACAAAAAAAGTTTGCCTGAAAAAAAGGTGGTGAAAAAAATGGCTGTGTGGACATAGCTTCAGTGACAGAATTCAAATCTTTTTAAGGGTCTATGGGACTGAAATTTAAGTGTCTGTTTGCCTTCTGTCTCCTCTAAGCCTGACTGAGCATAAAAAGGAGCCATCAGGACATACTTCCTTAGAGAGCAAAGAAATCATAAATAAAGCACTCTCCCAGTTCCACCGCCAGACACTTATTTGAAACACTATTTAAATCTTTCATAAGCTGCTGCCACTACACATTGGCCCTCCAAGTCCTAGACATAGCTATGCTTTCTGACCTCCTTGGTGGAGGTTGGATGGAGCAAACATTTTTATTTAAAGCAATAGAAAACTAGTCCATTGAATGTTCCCCAAATGTAGACACAGTCCTCAGTAGAGTCTACTGTAGCATGGTCCTTTGGAACAGCCAGTTAATTTTAGTTGTTACAAAGCCACATTGTCTAATCTAGGGACACCATCTACACTTTATTCATAAGGAGATGTCATTCTACAGTATCTGGTTTTAATGTTTTTAGTCTTTGAATATAGGTTAGTGTTAAAAATGCTCAAAGGAGACCATAAGTGGGCTGAGATTATAAATGTGATGCAATCTATTTGGTTGTTCCTTGGTATATCTGTATTACCATATGTCCTTCTTCTTCCTATGAAGAGGACTTCCCAAAGTCCACTTTATTAGTTTGCGTAAGCCTGAGTAGAACTTCTTTTTGATACAAAGCAAATCATTGTTTGGGAAAATGCAACAATTTGATTCCTTTTGCTTTTTGCATATTCAGACATCAGTCTTTTTCAGTGATTTTTAAAATACATTTTATGAGATTGTAAAATGTGAAATACATTACATTTTAAATACATTTATGTAGACTCTCAGTAACTAATAACTTAAAGTAAACGTAGCACATTTTACTTCTGACCTATAACTATTTCTGCCTTTTTTTCACAAAGTCAATTTAACACCTTGAAGATACTATATTATTTGAAAAAAACTTTTCCACTTTGAAAGAAGCAAATAAACAAGAGTGACTTGTTTAAATAAACATGAACACACAGAGTATCACTCAGGACAACTCAGGAAGTCTTTTGTTTTTCTCATTAATTAAATCACCACAAACATGCATTCCAGAAAACTGTTTTCCCATAGATTTTTGGTTTTGTCTTTTTCATAACCTACTTATCCTGTTTTCTAAAATAGTCAAGCCAAATTGATAAGCAGGTGTGGAAATCCTTTTATAACTGTAGTGAGAACTTTCTTCTGCTCACCTGCAACAGGCTTGTTTATCTAACCTTTTTCAAAAGTTCAAGGAGTTTGGACTCATGGATCAGGTGCATGTTACAACTTTCAAGTTCATCTGTGAATGTATGACCTCTGTTTGCATTAATTTTCACAATGAGCTTTGAGAGATGTTTTAGCTAAATATTTAGATATGTTCACTTCATTAATTCATTAATAATATAATAGTTCATTTAGGCTAGAATCATTAATTAAGTGAATTTTTATGAAGAACTCACACAGAACAAGCATTCACATGATAGTCAGAAGAAGCAACACAAAGACACTCTCAAGGTCTCTCTCAAGAATTTTGAAATTGATTGTGTGACATGGGAGACACTGAAACAGGACCACTCAGCATGGAGAGCCCACATCAGGGAAGGCACTGTGCTCTATGAGCAAAGCAGAATTGAAATGGCTCAAAAGAAATGCAAGATGCGCAAATTTAGAGAATCTACCCGAAATGCATGGACTTACTGGACCCAGTCTGTGGTAGAGCATTGTGAGCTCATTTTGGTCTGATCAGACACAGTCAGACACACTGAAACTTTATTCTAATGTAGTGATGTCATTTTGGTCCTCTTTGAAAACAAAAGAAGACAAGCCGCCAACCAATATTAATTATGTGAATACTCATGGCACCAAAGGCCTGAATAGACAAGAGAAGTCATTTTCCCTTTCCATTATATAACATTTGTTGTTATTCAGTTGTTTAGTAGACATGTCCAACTCTTCATACCCCATTTGGGGTTTTCTTGGCAAAGATACTGGAGTGATTTGCCATTTCCTTCTTTAGCTCATTTTACAGGTGAGGAAACTGAGGCAAACAGGATTAAGTGACTTGTCCAGCATCTCATAGCTAGTAAGTGTCTGAAGCCAGATTTGATCTCAGGAAGATGAGCCTTCCTGACTTCACTCCTACCACTTAATCTACTGAGCCACATAGAAATAACTAAATGAGTTCCTTGATTCCTGTGACCTTCTTTTATTCTTTGAGGAAAATCCCACCAATAATAATAACTCTCCCTTAGAATTTTTCAGTGAAAAAACAAAACAAAACAAAACAACATGGCTCCGGAGCAAGAGGAAGGGGATTAAAGCCAGTGCTTATGACTTGTGTGACCTGGGGCAAAATCACTTATTTTCCTGGACCTCAGCTTCCTCAATTGAAAAATGGGAGAATTGGACTGGTTGGCCTCCTTTCAGTTCTAACTCTATGGTCCTATGTTCCTATACTTACAGGAAGCAAAGGGATTGATGATGTCCTATACCTAGCAGAAGCAAGGGGACTGATGGTGTAAACTCTGAGAATATGATATGTTAATGGATTTATCATTAACTAGTTGAGCTTTTCCCTCATAGAGTGAGCATATGCAGTACATGTGCATAATATTTTATTTCCTTCATTTCAGTTTTCTTCCAATGTTTCATCATGATGTGGAAGTGGTATTGATATACAAAGACTAAGTCAAGGGAGTACCAGTTGTGTCAAAAATATTTATTAAGCATCTACTACATCATGGGAGGGCCGCTGGCTAGGTGGTGCAATGGATAGAGTGACTGGCTTGGAGTCAGGAAAACTACCTTCCTGAGTTCAAATCTGGTCTCAGTTACTTACTAGCTGTGTGAACCTTGTCAAGTCACTTAACTGTTTGTCTCAGTTTCTTCATCTGTCAAATGAGGTAGAGAAAGCAATGACAAACAGCTCTAGCATCTTTGCCAAGAAAATCCAAATGGGGTCACAAAGAGTTGGAAATGAATGAGCAAGAAAACCACCTACTGAACTGATTCAATCATTCTGGAGAGGGTTATAAAACTGTGCATACCCTTTGGTCTAGCAATAGTACTACTAGATCTGTATCTGAAAGAGAAATTTTTTAAAGGCAGAAAAGATCTACTCATACAAAAATATTTAGAGCTCTTTTTGTGGTGGCTAAGAATTGGAAATCAAGGGAATGTCTATCAATTGGGAAATGGATGAACAAGTTATGGTATCTGATTGTGATGGAATATTATTGTGCTATAAGAAATGATAAGCAGGATGATTTCAGAAAATCCTGAGAAGGCTTGCATGAACTGATGCAAAGTGAAGTGAGCAGAATCAGAAGAACATCTTACCCAGTAACAATAATGTTGCACAATGCAGGACTTTGAATGACAGCTATTCTAAGCAATACAATGATCCAAGACAATCCCAAGGACTCATGATGAAAAATGATATCCACTCTCAGAGAAAGAACTGATGTTGTCTGAATATAGCACTTTTCTTGTATGAGTCTCCTTGCACAAAGTGACTAATATGGAAATGTTTTATATGATTGCACATGTATAACAAGATTGCTTACTATCTCAGGGAGGGGAGAAGAAGGAAGGAGGGATAGAATCTGAAACTCAAAAGTTTTTAAAGGTTTCAAATTGTTTTAACATGCAATAAAATATTATTAAAATATTTATTAAAATTAAATGTTAAAAATATTATTAAAAAAGAAAACTATCTATCTACATGTTTGGCACTGTGCTAACACCTAGGGATGCAAAGAAAGACAAGAGTCTCTGCCCTTGAGGCACTCACAGTATGCTGGAAAAGATAATATGCAAATGACTATGTATTTCAAATAATCTATAATAATAGTCTAATATAATAATAATCTACAGAATAAATGGGTAACAATAAACAGAGGAAAGATGCTAGAATTAAGAGGGATTGGGAAAGGTTTCCAGTGGATGATATTTTAGAAGGAATATAAAGGAAGCCTGGGAAGCTAAGAGAAAGAGATTATGAGGTCAAGCCTTGCATGCACGGAGGGCAGCCAGCAAAAATGCCCAGAGGTGGGAGATGAGAATATCATGTTTGGGGAACAATAAAGAGATCAATGTCACTGTACTGAAGGGAAGAAGATGTGTAGGCTGATGATGAAGAATAAGACGACTAGAAAGATGGAGGGGCAAGTTAAGGATGGAGAGATATAAAGGCAAAAAGGAGGATTTTATGGAGGATGAATCTTATCTCTGTTGTCCAAGGACCAGTCCAGTTAAGGCTGGAATCATCACCAGAAATGTGGTGGCAGGGTGATGAAGATTTTGGCCACAGCAATTCATAAAGACTCCATACTGAGTCCTAGAAGAGGTTCTATGCAGCTCTGGAAAGTTGTATGCTGATAAAATCTTGGCTACTTGAAGCAGAGAAATAAATTTATGCATGCCATACATATCACATAATCTGAATGCTAATCTCTCTTAACTACAGCATGGGCTCTTTGATGAGTACTTTTTTTTTGCAAATTTTTTTAATGTTAAACTTAAATACGAAATGAGAAAAAAAAATTGCCATGTACGCAGCAGACCATAAGAGAGGATTCAATATAAAACAATACATTTCGGTTTCAAGAAAGCCTATATAATAAATACTACACATTGTTTTCAAAGTTGCCTGGTTTTTCTTTGCTTTCTTGTTGGTTTTCTTTTGTTCCCTGTTGTGCACTTTCTACTTTATTTTTTTCCCCATCCTTCCGTCCCCACCCTAAAAAAGGCTAAAATTAAGCATGAAGATATATGTGTGTGTACACATATATACACATGTATACGTATATACATACACACATACATATACTCATAGATTATCTATAAACATACCCATATATGTACATATACACTCATACACATATATGTAAGCTTGTTTCCTCCTACCATCTGTTTCTGTGAAGATGGAAAGCATCTTCCTTCGTAAGTCTAAGGCTTTCCATGTTTTTTCTAAATCAACCAGCTCGTCATTTCCTACATGACAGCAAAATTCCAACCCAATCACATCCTGTCTTAGAGATTGTCTATGAAAGTTTTTTCCCCCAATTTTTTGCATTCTTTCTGTTCTTGGTTATGTAGGTTTCATATGAGAAAATTTTAATTTCAAATCATAGGAATTATCCTTTTAATCTTTCAACAATGTTTTCACCTTTATAAGGTCTGATACTCCTAAATCTCTTTTTATATCATTCCCCCTAATTTCTTTGAAGTTCCTGACATTTTATTGTTCCAAATGAACTTTGTTATTATTTTCTCTAACTCAGTAAAATAATTTTTAGCAATTTAACTGGGATGGTATTAAATAAGATTAGTTAGGTAAAACTATCATTTTAAAAATCATATTGTATTTAACTACCCATGAACAATATTACTTCAATTATTTAGATCTGAGTTTATCTGTATAAAAAAGTGATTTAGGGGGCGGAGCCAAGATGGCGGCATAGAAGCAGCAAAGGACCACAGCTCCAACACAAACAAGCTAAAAAACCCACCGGCTCAGGCCCTGGGGCATTGGGCGGGAACCGTGGCTATAGGAGAGCAGATCAGCTGCACTGGAGGCAGAGTTAGCACATTTATCAGGCCAGAAGACAAAAAGGCTAAGAGAAAGGTCAGTGGATTTTGCTAACTGGGGAGGAGAAGAGCGGGTCCGGCCAAACTGCTCCCACAGCAAGGAAGCGGCGGGAGGCGGCTGTTGCAGCAGGAACGTCTGAGAGCCGCAGCAGCTTCCACTGGGCTGCTTCAGAGCCCTAGGCCTGCAGATAGCAGGGGGGCTGACCGACTCATCGAGGCCAAGGGCTCTTGCGTTGAGCGGCCTGGATCTGGATCGGGGTCTTGAGTGGTGGTCCTGGGGAGCGCTTTCAGT
>CM053594.1:172668933-172715987 GCA_028646575.1 Pseudocheirus occidentalis | reverse complement strand
TCGAGAGGCTTATACAAACTGATGCTAAGTGAGAAGAGCAGAACCAGGAGAAATTTGTACACAATGACAGATGCAATGTATGTGTGGCCACCAACTTTGATAACCTGGACTCTTCTCAGCAACACAAGGTTATAAGACAATTCTAAAAGACTCAGGATGGAAGGAGATGTTTACATTCAGAGAGACATCTAGAAAGAACAGAGTTTAAATGCAGACTGAAGCAAACCACATGCTTCTTTCCCATTTTTGGTTTTGTTTCCTCTTTCTCATTGTTCATGCCATCTTTTACAACCCTTCTATACAACCAGACTAATATCCAGTGAGAGAGTATTTGCAGATCCTATACTTGATCATGCTGCCATGGTGGGAGGAGGAAGGGAAGGGTGAAAATTTGAAACTCAATGAATTGTGGAACTGAATCTTGTAAACTAAAAGTAAACAAACAAATCAATTTGAAAAAATAAAAAAAATAGGACCTCTTTTCATTGTAGCAAAGACATACATACAAGCAAAGTGGTTACCATTATTTGGGGGAATGGTGAAACAAATTATGATATGCTGTTATAAATAAAGTTATATTATTCCATAAGAAATGATGAAAAGGATGGATTTAGAGAAAACTGCAAAGACATATGAACTGATACAAAGTGAAGTTAGTGGAGCCAAAAACATTTATATAGTTATAACATTGTAAAGAAAAAAATGATTTAATGGTCAATACAATGACCAGCTACTGATCCAGAGAACTGATGATGAAACATTTCATCCACTGCTTGACAGAGATATGGGAGTCTCAAAGGTACAGACAGAAGATACGTTTTTGAAGATGACCTATATTATTTGACTTAACTGTGAACATTTGTTATTATGTTGTTTTGTTTTAAAATTTGGAGGAAAATATTTTGGTGGGACATAGGGAAGGCAAAGAGGGTGATAACAAAAATGGAATAAAGAAAAGTAAAAATTTTTTAAAATAATGAACAGAAGATGAAGAAATTAAGAAAGAGATACAGATAAACAAGACAGTTTGTAAACTAATATGTGGAATTCATTATGTAGTTGTGGAAATAAATGCTAGTAGTATATAAAGTAGAAAAAATAATAGAGTGAGAATTCTACAGTAACTTAGGTCCTCTCTCTGACTCTGAATGCAATACTCTTTTCTGAGATATCTCGTTTTTGCCTTTTTCAGTAGACTCTGCCAAATGCAATGTAACATTTCCTGGCTGATTCAGGGCCATCATCAGGAATATCAGTTTACATACTGGACAGCTCTTGGGCCCATTAAGTTATGTTGAACTGTTTGTCCTGTGCACAGTGTTCCCAGATGACTGTGATTCCTCAGTCCTTTGTCATTCCCCCCCCCCTTTTAGTAGCTTTTCAATATACTTCTTCACAGTCAAGTTGTCAGCTATCACTTCCCAAGACTGTCAACATGCCTGCTTCTAGCAGCCCTTTGAATGATTTATGGTTTTGGAAAACAGAGCACCAAGTATGTTAAGATCTCATGTAAAGTATGAATGAATTAGCAGTGAATGAAGGCCTGAGGGATTCTCCCTCATGAAAAATATATGTGACTATTGTGATCTCTATTTTGACCACTCAGAGGCCTGACTTGTTGTCATCCTGGTACTTGTGTTCTGTATAGCTGAAACATAGGGAGATTGTGTTATTATGCATATTGGCCCATAGAGTTGCTTGATTATGTGTGCATACATACATATATTTATACATATATATGAAGATAAACACTAATCAGGACATATACATTTGTATAATCATATACACAATAAGATCTTAATATCATAAGGAATTCATTACAGTCATAGATCACAGAAAAATGGAGCTAAAAGCAACTTTAGAGATCATTTGATCCAACCCCCTAATTTCACAAGTCAATATTAATTATTTCAAGGCTTAAACATCTTGGGATCCATTCCAGTCAAAAAATAACAGTAGTATATTTCTATGCAGGGACTAAAATTGAAACCCTAAAACCTTATAATCATCATTGGAAGATTTTTAATAAAGTAATTTACTAAACGTTTCACACAGGTAATAATGTTTAAAACCCAGGTTTCTGGGAGCTCCAAACCCATTGTTCTTCCTTTAATACCATATTATTATTTCTACCACCACCACCAAAAATGCCCCTTCTTATCATCATCATAAGCAGCAGTATTGGCATTTACATAAGGTTTATTAAGCACTTTCCTCACAACAAACTTGAAAGGTGGGTAATGCAAATATTATTCTTTCCATTATACAAATGAGATAACAGAGGCTCAGAGAAAGTAAATTATTTGTCTGTGGTCATCTAGTTAGTAACTGATTAAGTCATTTATTTAGTTCTCTCTTGAATCCAAGACCAATGTTCTTTCTACTACACCGAGCACCTTTTTGTTCAGGGCACTAGGCTAAGTACACATAAAGATTACAGAAATAAAAGTGGCTTTCCACCTAGGTTTACTATCCATGAGCTAGAGAAAGCTTTTTAGCAAAGCCCTTTGTTAAAACTGGAAGATGGTAGCTCTCAGGAAAAAAAAAACCTGAATGTTTTCATTTTTAGAAGATAGTTGTTCTAATCAACATAATTTTCCCTAACCAACTTTTTAAAGTATTCACCAAATTACCCATATATCTACCCATCCATCTATCTATCCATCCTTCCATCCACCCATCTACCCTTCTACTCAACACACATTTGTTGATCACCTACTATAGTTAAGGTACCATAAAAAGTATAACTGAGAATAACACCACTGACTAAGAATACCATTCACTCTGCCTAATTTTATCTGATGGATTCCTTGGAGATTTGAATAAAATAGTTTAAGACAATTTTGCTAAGGGTTTAGCATCAACATCCAGCCAGTTAAGTTGTTTTCTAAAAATCAGTCCTTTGCTTTGTTCTGTGACTGAGAATATAATTGGTTGCCTTGCCCATGTTTTTTGATGTATGGTTCAAAGTCCTACAATGCTCTTAAAATAGCTTCAATTAGATCCATTCTTCATAAATCTCTTGGGCTCCCTTTTAATGTAGTTTACTATAACAATTCTTATTCCTCAGGCTTTTCCCACTCACTGTTGGGATCAGGAGCTAGGAGTCTACAAGTGGTTTCCCCCAATTTCGTGAACTTGTAGATTTCAAACCGGGACCCTAATTGACCCAACTTCCTAAGTGCATCTCAGTAGAAAGAAGCCTAGGTTCAAATCCTAGTTCTGCTACTTACTCCCTGTGTGATCTTCAGCAATTAATTTAACCTTCCTGGGCTTTAGTTGCTTATCTATACATCTGAAGAGTTCAAATAGATGATATTTAAAGTAATATACAATTCTAAATACATGAACTGGTAATACTATGGAATCAATTGATTACCTCTCATGCTTCTCATGATGACTAAAAAGGAGTCATGTTTTCTAAGGAGCATAGATTTAGAAGTGGAAGAAACATTAGAAGTAATCTAGTCTGAGGCCCCCATTTTACCAGTGAAGAAACTGAACCCCAGAGAGTGTACTTTCATTGCAGATGTTATATGAATTAGTTAATGATTGTATTAAACATAAATGCAAATAATAATGGTATGAGGTCATATTTTATGTAAGTTAACTTATTTGATCTTAACAACCTTATGGGGTTCGTGTTATTATTATTACAACCTACTTTACAGATGAGGAAACTGAGTCATAGAGAATCAAAGTATTTTTCCACAGTCATCCACCAAATTACTGAGGCAGGATTTGAACTCGGGTCTTCCTGACTCCATGTTCTGCACTTTATCCACTGCATTACCCATGCCATAGAGCAGTCTCTCAGTACTGGTGTTGTGTGAATGAGTTAATAATTCTGCCATATATTTGATATTAATGCATGCGTGGAGGCAGCCTAGGTGGTTCAGTGGATAGTCAGGAAGACCTGACTGAGGTGAAATCTGGTTTCAGATTCTTACTAGTTGTGTGACCTCGGGCAAGTCATTTAAGCTGTCTTTACCTTAATCCACTAGAGAAGGAAATGGCAGGCCACTCCAGTATGATTGCCAAGAAAACCTCACAAACAGCAGTGGCATACTGAGATAACAGGGTCACAAAGAATTGGAAACAACTAAACAATAACAGTTTTTAAGGTTTGCAGAATACTTTCACATATACAAGTTCATTTATTAGTCAGCTAATTCAGTCAGCAAATTATTAGTTTATGCTTGCTAAGTGGCACAGTGGATAGAGCACCAGGCCTGGAGTCAGGAAGACCTGATTTCAAATTCATGCTCAGATACTTACTAGTTATGTGACCCTCGGCAAGTCACTTAACTTCATTTTCCTCAGTTTCTTCATCTGTAAAATGAACTGGAGAAGGAAGGCAAACCAATCTAGAATCTCAGTCAAGAAAACCCCAAATGGGGTCATGGTTGAGGTGAATGTTTACAGGATCAAGTGGTTCAAATACTCTGAGAGCAACTTAATTCAATTCATTTCAACACTTAGTGAGCAGATGAGAATAGAAAAGTGAAAAATAACATGCTGCCTTGAGGCCTCATGTGGCCCTGTAGGTTCTCAAGTGCAGCATTTTGATAGAATCTAAACTTCACAGAACAATCAATCAAGGTAGCAGGCTCTCCATCCCTGGTATAGCTCCTGTCATTAAAAAGTTTATAACTAAGGGGTTGTGGGGAGAGGAAAACATTTAATGTGCTCATAAATAAACACATAAGAAAATCTGAGGAAGAGATAACTTTTTTAGAATAGAATATATAATAAACCTGGAAGACTAAGTAGGGATCTGAACCCAACCTTTGATCTTGTTGGCATAGAAATACTACCTAGTATTTCTTTGTGGTGACTATTTTCATATTTTACTAAAAATACCAAAGTAGTCCACACTTGGAGAATAATCAGTCTTTTGCTTTAAATAAAGACCTACTTAGTTCTTGAAGAATATTCAAGCGCCACAGACTATATAATCTACCTCTGAAGCCTCACAACACTCCTGAGCAAATTATCAGGAACAAAGTCAACCCCAGAAAAGACTTAAGAGAGCAAGACTAACTCAAAATAATGCTGATGCTAATAGGCATTATTATGATTACCATCACTATGTGCATGCATTGTGGGCCTTTCATCTTCAAGCTTTGCAAACACTAACACGTTAATCCTCATAACATCCTTGTGAGTAAGACAGATGGCAAGTTTTATTATACTCCATATTAAAGATAAGAATATTATAAGGACGTAATAAGAACAACAATAATACCTCAAATAATCCCAATCAGTATCATCTTACTGGCATACCAGGAAAACAAGGGGAGGTGTATGGGATGGGTCTGCAAGAGACAAATGAATTTTCTTAAAGAAACAAAGGGAGTATAAACTTTTCCACAAAAAACATTTTCTCAACTATTTTCATTGTGTGAAACTACTGGGCTGTCATTGAAAGTTCTTGAAGAGGAAAGAGATTAACACTTTGAGTCATTCCCCTGCTCAGAGAGGCAGAAATCACACTGAGGAAGCTGGTACTTTAAAAAGATGTTCAAACCAGAGTTGCATTTATCTGTGAAAATGGTTCCAGCCAGTTGAGTACTATGGGTGTGTTCTGGGAATGCTTGCATGTTTCATGGTGAGGAGGTGATTTTCATTCCATACAATTGGATGGCAGTCCTCTTGCAGCAAAGTGAGAATAAAGGATTGCTAAACTATCCCAGGAGCTTGTCATTAAGTCAATCACTTGTTATAGGATCATAGGTTTACAGCTGGAAAGGACCTTAAGAGGCCAGTGGTCCAAACCCTTCATTTTACAAAAGAGAAAACTGATGCCCAGAGAGATTAAGGAACCTCCCAAAGTCACCCCAGCAGTAAATAGTCCAGGTGTTATTAGAACCTTCAGTATTCCGAATTCCAACCCACTGCTCTTTCCAAGGTACTTTCGCTGCTTGTCTGTCAACATTTACTGGAGTCCCCTCGAGCATTCACTCTTGTATTCCCATCCTCTCACTATGGAATTGAATTGAATTGAACTGAATTGAATTAAAGCAGAGTACTCACACAGCTTGCTCTTGCAGAATTCTGTATATGGTGCTTTGGAGAGTTACGAAACAAGTAGAAGATAGCTGTTCCTGCCCTGGGGGCTTTTATGAAATGGATCATAAATGAATAGCCCCGAATACAAATAATGTATACACAAATTCCATTCATTTATTTAGCAAATATTTATAGGGAGGGGCTCTTAAAGTCGAAGGCACTGGACTAGACAACGTAAATGGAGGTATTGGGGATTGATACAGGAGCCAGGTGAGTTTGTCAGAGACTTCCAAATGGACCTCAGAGCGTTCGACAGCGGAAGTTTTCAAATCTTCCGACTGAGCTTTAAAAAATGACAGATTTATGGTTTCAGGGAGGGGGAGGGGAAAAAACCCAAGGCTTCTGCTGCCTACACCTTTACCTCCACAGGTTGGGACCTGTGACATAGGCTCATGTGCTTAGTAGAGGAGCCGAGGTACGAACTTGTGGTGGATATATTTAGTTAAGACACGCTCGACTCCTGCTGGAAAGCCTCAGAGCTCCAGTAATCACCGTCCTGAGCTCTGTCTCTGTGTCTGTCTCTGTCTCTGTTTCTCTCTCTCTCTCTCTCTCTGTCTCTTTCTCTGTCTCTGTTTCTCTCTGTCTCTCTCTCTCTCTCTCTCTCACGCGCGCGCGTGTGCGCGCGCGCGCACACACACACACACCTTTTAATAAACACAAAGCAAAACCTCGGTCAGATCAGATTTATGATTTTCAACTTTGTTAAGTCAGAGTGGAACTAGCCTGGACCACCTTTCTCCCACGCAGAACACAAACCAGGGTCTTGCCACTGCTGGGATGGGAAGGAAAGACAGCTTTTAACTTAGATCGCCTACAGAGTCCCTGAGCGTTGGGAAGATGGGTGGAGGAGAGATTAATAGATTTTAGAGCTGGAAGGGATGTTTGGAAGGGAGGACAAACTTTGCTTCCTAGAACAGCCGGGCTGGGAGTGCCCACCAGCTTCCAGCAACTCCGGGGGACTGGAAGGGGGGCGGGGCGCGCAGCCCTTAGAAGCTCCGCGGGAGGCTGGGCAACTCGGAGACTGGAGAGGAGAGGGGAGAAGTGGGAGGGACCGCCCAACCCGCCCTTTCAAGTCTCTCTCCCCTCCCTCCCTCTCCCTGGCGGCAGCTGGGGGAGATGAGTGGCGCTGAGTCGCCTCTTCCCTGACCCCTCCTCTCCCCCTGCCCCTCCTCCCTCCCCCTGCCGCTGCTGCCGCCGCTGCTGCACGGGAAATATGAAGAGTAGGTGCAGCTGCAGCAGCAGTGGTGGCTGCAGCGACTGGGCTCTGAGCGCAGAGCTGGGTAGAGGCAGAGAGCGCGGCCGCGGACGCCACCCGAGGCACGGAGAGGCAGAGGCGGCTGACGGGGTTCGGAGCCAGGCAGGCGGGCAGTGGCACCGGCAGTGGCAGCAGACTCAGAGAAGCGACTGCACTCGCCTTTGAATCAGTGCCTGAGTGCGCAGTCCCCTCGCAGCGCAGCCGCGAGTCTCCATCCCTGGCCAGTGAGCGGACCCCGTGACACCCCAAGCTCCTGGGTCCAATCCCACGCTCCACTAAGTCCCCCAGACCCAACTGCTAGAGGTCCATCGGGCATCCCCCAGTCATCCAGCTGCTGCTGCCTTCTTCCCAGCAGACGGAGATGGAGTGACCCGGCTCCGAGCGTGATCAGTCAGAGGGAACTTTTTCCGAAGCCCGAAGCGAGAGCCAAGCCTCTGGGAAAGGAAAAGAAGGAGGAAGAGAAGAAGGGACTCTGCGGGGGGGAAAGCCAAGGAGAACCTCGACTCCGCTGCTCTCCCCTTTCTCTCGGGGCCCAGCGCATCTCCTTTGTCCAGCGCCCCGCTGCCTCCTCTGCAGCCTTGAACGCAGTCCCCCAAAGCCTGTGCTGTTGACCGACCCAGGGACCTCAAGGGGGCCCTGACTGTTGGTCGCAGCTTTTCCAGCTCACTTTCATCTGACTTGTCAAGTTCCCAGAGAAGGGAGAAGTGAACTTTTCTTCCGGCTTGGGGTGGAGCGAGGGAAGAGAAAGCAAGAACTTTAGCATCACCGATTCGAGGGAAGCCCAAAAGTTGAGCTGGAAGAGAATAATTACTGACCATCAAAACGAGAAGAGGACAGTCTCTTAGGCGCCCGGAGGAAGAGGAGGAGGAGGAGGGGGAGAAGGAGGAGGAGAAAGCGGAGGTAGTGGTGGTATGGAAGAAAAACTGGAAATGTCCCATCCCTATCGAAGCCTGGTCAGATACCTGTTCCTGGCCCTCCTTTTACATGGTGAGTGAGTACTAATATTCGGACGTCGTTTCCCCCCCCCCCCCAGCATAAGTGCTGGTAAATATTATGCTCATTTATAATAGTTATCCATCATAACAGCTGTAGTCGACTTGGGGCATAGAAATACTTATGAATGCATCTCAAAAGTCTGAATTATTCAAATCACTTAACCTTCTTGGATCTCAGTTTCCTCATCTGTAAAATAATAGGTTAATAGGTTGGGAGAACATGGCCTCTGACAGCGCTTCCAGATCTGGATATGTCCATGATCCTATGATAGTTTGGAAAGGCTCAGGGGAAACCTCTGATTCAATTTCTGTCACTCCCTCTTTTCCTAGACCCCTGCGGGGGTCTCCTTTTATTGTCCCTGCCTTAAGCCTTTCCTGCTTGAGTTTTCCTATATGGGAAATCATGCTAACTGGCTTTCCTCCTTGCTTTTTACCTCCAGGATCAATGAGTGTAAAATTTTGGCAAATGTTTTTATTCCTTCTTTAGCGTGTCCAGCTATAAGCAGAGATGCTATAATTAAATTATGTGCCTCGTGGTCATTTTTTTTAATGTTCCAAAACCCTTAGAGTGACTCTTGATGTAGTCCAACGTTTTATGGGACTCTAAAGAGGAACTATGATCTTTTATGGAAGAAGTTCCAAGTGTGTTTATCTCTAAATTTCTTGGAAGAGTATTGGTTGGGTAAATGACTTATTTCAGCTCTGAATGAAAGCTGCTCACTGATTCATTTCTCAAATACAATTGTTTTAGATTCTCATGCATAAGCATTCCTGAAGTCTTGGATTCAATCTGACAGTAGCAACAAATAGTTTACCAAAGATTTACTAATCCAAGAAAGGTCTCCCAAGCTTTATCTGACTTTAAGGTGCTCTTTCCCTGATGAGATTTTATCTGATTTAATTAAATTTTCCAAATACCCAAATGAGCTTTGGCAAAGGATTTTAGCTCTCAGTCCATGTGTATCACTTGCCTTTTGGAGATTTTGGAATATTCTTGGAGGAAAACTGAACAGTTTAAGTAAAAGAAAGGTCAGGATTATATTATAGCCCATGAAGTAGCTTCTATAGCAGGATTGCTTGGTATAGCATGAGCAACAAAATATATTGGTGGTATATTTGGGTAGAGCAGCTTGTTGTAGTGGCCTTGCCAAGGAAGCCCACTGCTCTCAACGTTAGAGGACTTGCATCTGAGTCCAAATTCTGCCATTTACTAGCTGTATGACCTCGAGGAAGTCATTAACTCTGAGCTTCTGTTGCTTCATTCATAAAATGAGGGTAATACTTGTAATACCTACCTTACACTACTGTTGTGAGGAAAGTCTTTTGTAAAAGTTAGTGTCTTTAGGATCAGTTCTTATGTTGCTTCAGATAAATGCAAAATATTGAGGTGAAACAGCCTGGCTTGCTGCAGGATGCATTTGTAGGGATATTCATTCCTCTTCCTTGTTAGCAACTGAGTCACATCACTAGTGATCACTGGATATGTGTCTAAGTTATGATCATCATCCCAAATGAAATTATTTTTCTCAGGCAGGAGCTTGGGTCTGGATAAGATGTAGCTCATCTTAGAGTCAGTTGAATTCTTCTTAGAATCACAGGAAAATGCATTAACTAAGTAGGTTGCTGCTTTCTTTATAGTCAGCCTGCAGGCTGCCCAGCTACCTATGTCATAGGTTGTGTCAGCCTGAGTACTAAAGCCAGACCCTCCTTATGGCCAAGGTGTACTTTCAGACCCAGTGATTTGGGACTTTAAAAGTCAGAATGGGAGTCTTGCAGTTAGAGGGCAAAAGAGAGAAGGTATAATTATAGGGTTGGACTCCCAGGCCCATCTGCTTAGAATTACAGAGCAGTTTTAATCTTTGGCTGAAACATGAAACAAATCAGAGCCAATGAACAGATCAAAACAGCAGCTGCCACCAAAAGAGAGAGAGAGAGAGAGAGAGAGAGAGAGAGAGAGAGAGAGAGAGAGAGAGAGAGAGAGAGAGAGATGAAACAGGGGAAATTGTCCAGGTTTTTTTTCATCTATAGTTATATCTTGTGAAGGAAAAAATGTGTTCTAATGAACTTAAAACAAAAGAACATAAAAAGTTAGCTGGAGTTAAACATTTTTTTTATATCATTACCCCTTGAATTAGAAAAATAATGAATGACAGGATCCTTAAACTTGCTGCCTAGTCCTGTTCAGTCATAGCGTTATTTCCTTACCACCATCTTTAAGAGGTAAATTATCTTAGAGTTACCTGACCTAGCCATTTCATGGCTATGTCAGAATAGTAGCCTGAAATTTCTATGAGCCAAATGAGTGACCAAAGGAACTCAGATGGCACCTCAGACTGGTTATGTTTCCCAAATTTCAATCTGAAGACTTATGGTAACCCTTATGGTCCATATCAAGTTTCTTAGGGTCAGAAGATGTTAAGAGAATCAGTCTTAGAGGAGGCTGAGTCTGATACCAAATGGGAGAGACTCAAAGGATTTGGGACTAGAAAAGATCATATAGTCTAAGGGTTCTTAACCTGTTGTCTGTGAATTTGTTTCAAGAAATATTTTTGTCATTATTTCAGGATGCTTTCCTTAGTAAGGCTCTCTCATTTATTTTATGAAAATAAGAGACCCATAGATCTCACCAGTCTGCCAAAGGGGGTCCATGACATAAAAAAGATTAAGAACTCCTAATCTAGTCATATCCCTTTATGTTACAGATGAGGGAACAGAGGTCCAAAGAAATCAAATGACTAGCCAGTTGCACACAGTAGCAGAGATAAGTTTCAAATCCTGGTCTCTGACTATCAAGCCAATATTTTTCTTACAGAAGGCAACTTGAAATGTTTTGAGAGGGGAAGTAGTCTTTGGAGTCATTGCTATTTTTAAGAGAAGTGGGATTAAAAAAAAATAAAGACTGGGAAGCTATAGTAAAATGGTAAAGGAGATTCACAATATGTCATCCAATTCCAAAAGGAATGCACCGTGGACAGAACTTCAGAACAACTACAATTAAGCAAATAATACTATAAATATTTTAATAACAGCCAGAAGGAACAGGTACCAGGAATTTGCATGATTTCATGTCTAAAGTGAGAAAAATGATCACAATTGATTAAAAGGCTATATGCTTTCAGACAGTACTGGATAATAACTCAGATACAGTGGGAAAATGGAACACAAAATTTCTTATTTTTATTTGGTTAAAGTATTTTGATAGAAAACAGGTACCAATCTTTCCTACCCTCCAAGGAAGGCAAAGATCTGCTTGGGGTGTGTGTGTCTGTGTGTCTGTGTGTCTGTGTGTCTGTGTGTGTGTCTGTGTCTGTGTCTGTGTGTCTGTGTATGTTTATATATAGTGTACACCTGTCCCACTTTGGTATCAAGGATTTTAGAAAATTATTTTTTTCATGATGTATTATGCTAGTTGGTGTTTGGGGATACAAGTCTTTGGGGATAAAAGTCTTTATATCATTTTAAAGTGCTAAAACTTTTTACTACTTTTGGCTGTTGACATGATGAAAACTAAAATGTTCTAAGCAATGAATAATTCAGCTTTTTTCAGCTGATTTTATAATAATAGCTCATTTACATATCACTTCAAGGTGTTCAAAGTGTTTATATACAGTACATCATCTCATTTGAACCCCATGACACTGAAGTAGATACTATTTTATTACCCTAATTTTACACATAGGGAAACTGAGTCCCAGTCACATAAACTAGTTTGGATCTGAGGTGGGATTTGAACACCAGTCTTCCTGATTCTAAGTCTTATATTCATTATACCATACTCCTTTATCCATTATACTGGTGGTTGCACTTTACCTTCTCATCCACAGTAACCATATTTCAATTGCCACAAAATCTGCAATATATTGCCTCCAGCTATGAAATAGTGTGTTCATTTTTAATAGATTTACTCTGAAATACTTTGTGAAGAAATGCATTTGGGAAGGTTGAGCAACCTGTTCTTTACTTGAATTCTAACCCTTTCTCTCCAAATGTGGGGTTTTCTCAGTGTTTTTGAGGATAGTTTCTATCTGTCCCATAACTTTAATTGTGAGAGTTTAAAGGTAGGTGAAGATTTCATGAAGAATAAGTAAGGGAGTCACAAAGTCCATTATATGTGAATGGTCTTAATTTTAATGAAAAATTAATGAAAAAAATTGAGTCATAAAGTGATCTATGACTATCCTTGACTAAGCCACTGATAGTCATAGGTCACCTTATGACTCTAATTTTGTCCATATTTTAGGCAAAAAAATTAAAATTGTTGTCTAAAACCTTTCTTACCTACAAAGCAGTAAGATATTCAATGAAGAGATTAGAGCTTGTTGTTAATATTTCTGAAAGTTTTTTTTAACTGCAAACTTAAGACCCAACTCCAAATGACAGTATAGTTGTCAGATTTCTTCTTCTTCCATTCAGTTTATGGATATGATTGAATTAGCTCATTCAAGTTGATTCATAGAATATTAGAACTGGCAAGAATTCCATAGACTATCTGGTTTGATTGTCTTGTTTTCAGATGGGGAAACTGAGACACAGAGAAGTTGAGTAACTTCTCTAAGATTGTTCAGGAATAGAGTCAGGGCCTCAGTTTAGGTCTACCAGTTCATAGCCAAAAGTTCAAGATATTGTGCGAGATGAAGAGCAAAGCACAGGTGGCAAGTGTGTTTCATTATTACGTTCTGATTTTGAGCAGAAAGCAGAAGTTTGATCAGCTTGACTGTTGACCCAGCCAACTGAAAAGATCATCAAACAACTACAACATTAGAAATCATTCATAAGTATGTGCATATCTTTGCCTCTCTGCAGATCAGGGGAATGGAGAGAAGGGAAATATCCAGGTGACTAAAGCAAAAAATCAACCTTTGAGCAAGGGAAAAGCAAGGCTTTGGGCTTAAATTGATCGCTGTCATTTCTATGGGCTGCTTACCTGCTTAGTTCCCTTCTCAGTTAAGGGGTAGTGAAAAACCATATGGTATGTTTCCCAGGGATCCCATATAGGTAATGGTTCAAAATAATTAAGCCTTTAGCTCAGGGATCCCCACTGGGTTTGTGAGCAGGATCTATTTTTTTTAATTCCTTGAAGCTTTGCAGTCACCATGGAGGAGGGGACTGGGGAAACAGTAAAATTCCTGGAGGTATAGATTGTTGACAGTAAAAATCCCTATGTGAAAAAGAAAAAAGTGGGAGACTATTGCTCCTCCCTTCCCCCTGCTGGAAATCCTAGCAAACCACAGCAAACCCTTCTCTGGAGGGGAAAGGAAAAGGTTAGTGCCCACAAGAACCAGTCTGAAGATTTACCAAGACAGGCTTTGGAAACTATACTTACATCTTGATCTCCAGATTGAGACTTGTGTTAGAAAGTAGTGACCCAGGAGACCCCCTGATGTTTAGCCAGAATCAAAGCAGCATGTGATTAGCCTAATTTCTTTATGATACTTTTCCTAGCAAAAGAGAAAAATGAAAGCCTTCAATGGTTACTTCACAAGAAATGTGTATTCCACTCTACCCCACCCTCACAAAAGGAATGGGGAGGAAACAGCAAAAGAGAAAAAAGAATTGTTTGTCACTGTAGTGATAGAAATGAAAAAGAATCACAAGTAAACATAGTCAACTAGTATTATCAGAGCCACTATTGTCTATTACACTAAAAATGAAAAAGCCTCCTAGTGTTTATCAAACAATTACCACATCAAACAGTACTTTATGGCAATGACTGTT
The DNA here is from genome assembly GCA_028646575.1 of Pseudocheirus occidentalis. Classification (NCBI taxonomy): domain Eukaryota; kingdom Metazoa; phylum Chordata; class Mammalia; order Diprotodontia; family Pseudocheiridae; genus Pseudocheirus; species Pseudocheirus occidentalis. The sequence continues at coordinate 172,701,950 of CM053594.1, read as the reverse complement.
TATTTAATTGGGCAGAGCAATTGCATGGATAAATAATTACCTATATTTAAGCTAATCAGTTGCATTTTTACCTGCTACAAAGTTTTCATGTTTCAGACAAGTTTTAACTTGAAATATAGCAGGATTATAGTAGAAACAGAATCATATTCTTAACATATATTATTTACATTGGAGTTTCCACAAAGGATGATGTGTTGAAATTATAGTTCATATCCACAGGATTTTTTATTAGTCTTTTTCTCCTTTTATCTTGTCAGTTACCTTTTAGGAAAAACACCTTTTTTTGTTTCAGTTCCTAGCCTGTTACTACACAGGTAAAATGGAATAGAAAATGAAATTATTTTGATAATTCAGACCCTAAAAATTGCTGTTAATAAAAATTGAGATTAGAAGGTAGAATAATCAGGAATGGATGTCTAGTCAGTCTAATCAGATTGGCTAGGCCTTTCTCCACTTCTTGTGTAAACACAGCCTTTCAGAGATACCTGTCCTCTGTCTCACAAAACCCCCTCCTCCCACTCCCAGCAAAAAAAAAAATTGAACATAATCTTTCAGGTGTCAGTTTACTCATGTCATGGATGAGAGCATCACAAGTAGGGGGAATAGTGTTTACTATTGTTGGTGTAGATCAAAGAGAGGGGTTGCATGTGTATCATTTGTGGAATAAATATGCTAAGATCAGCTCTCCGCAGCCATCATCTGGTGAATTTAGGCAGTGTAGACAGCCCAAGTAATTCAAAACCCAATGTTCATTTGGTGCTTGGTCTTATGCCCCAACAAGGTGAGCTCTCTTTTTTCTTTTCTTTTATGTGGAACCCTGTCTTTAAAACTATTATTACTGAGAACTTCTGCTCCAAGAATAGAAAGTTGATTGTCATGATCCTAATTAAGATCATTTTGGCAGGATTTAAGGATGTTGGCAAGAATAATCTAATTCCTAGGAGTAAACCACTTGCTCCTGTAAAGTGAAACAAACCTATCAGAATGTAAAAGTATCATTTACTGCCTTGAAAGTGGTAATTTGCTAAGTGGTAGGTACCCTTGTGCCCTAAAGACTTCATTTGCTTTTCACAGCTTATATGCAGAGTGTACACCCATGCTCACTCTCTATAGGAGTAAGCCTATTACTCATATATCAGAGTTTCCCTATGATTCTCCCCAGGATCCATTTCCTGGGACTTAATTGTGCATGAGACTAGTTTTATAACAAGATTGTTTGGGTACTTGGATGAGATCCAAATTGCACCTTCCCTGGACCAAATTCCATGCTATTACAAAGAATGTTGTAATTATTGTTTAGTGTTTGCACAGTACTTGATATTTATAAAACATTTCACCAGTATGTTTTATTAATTACTCCTCACCACACCTGTAAAGTAGGCTGTTATTGATTATCTCACTTTATAAAGGGTATGAAGTATGGGAATATGAAGGATCAGTTGCCCATAGTTAATGCAGTATCTTATGACCCCTTCTTTTCTAGCTATTACTTAGTGACTTTCCTTTTTTAAGAATCATCTACAGCAGGAATGGGGAACCTGAGGCTTCTAGACTACAAGTGGCTTTCTAGGTCCTCAAATATGGCCCTCTGATTGAATCCAAACTTCACAGAACAAATCTCTTTAATAAAAGGTTTTGTTCTGTAAAATTTGTGGCAGGCCACAGGTTTCCCGCCCCTGATCTAGAATAAACCTGAATCAAGTATTTACAGTAATATATCTAACTGAGCTCCTTATTTGGCCTGTGAATTTGATGATTTCCTTGCACACTTTATTGTCATGATATAGGAAATAGGAAAAAGACAAACATATTAGATTCAAACAAACAAAAAATCAAAAAACAAAACTCTAGCTTGGGTATGTCCTGGGGTTGGCACAGGCAGCCTAATCTCTTGTTTATGAAGTATAAATGATGAGCCTGAGGCACTGTTGGATTCCTGAGTCATCAAAGATGTTCACTCTAAGGAGGCAGGATTTTCAACAACCAAACAGAAGAGAGTTTTTGTTTAATTCTTAGTTAACAAAAAATTTCAGTTAACCACAACACCCCACTCCCTGAGTATTCCAGGTAACTATTTTTTTAAACTAGATAAATGTATATGTAAATGTGAATACACATAGAGTAACTTTAATACTATCAGATACCCTTTTAAAGATGTGTAGGTATAGGATCCAAAGTCTTGGTATAAAGCTATGTCTATCAAGGTTAAGGGAGCAATAAACATTTATTAGTGAACTACTCTGTGCCAGGCACAGTACTAACCACTTTTATAAATATCTCATTCCTTACCACAATCCTGAACCCCAATATTATTACCCCCATTCTACAGTTGAGGAAATTGAAGCAAACAAAGGTTAAGTAATTTTCCCTGGGTCACTCAGGTAGCAAATGTCTAAGGCCATATGTGAACTCAGTCAGGCCTTCCTGCCTCCAGGTCCAGCATGCTCTCCATTGAACCACCAGATGCTTCTATCATTTAAGGAACAACAGAACTAAACACACAGAGATAGAGGGGAAAAAGTGAGATAGAATGTTTGTAGAATGGACTTGTCTAGTTTGTTAACCAAAGACTTATTTTTACCTAAACATCTTGTTTATTGGAAATCTTTCCTCAAGTGGATTCCAGAGGCCTTGGAATTAGATGAAATCCATAACTAATGTGATCTGTAAACACCTCATTACCTGATTCTTTTATTTAGGGCAAACTTTCAGGGTCAAAAGATGCCATGTTGTTATGCTTGGCCTCCTTGTGATGTTGCCTAGATTAATGCTTTTAAATGAATTTTCAATTCCCTGACATTTACAAGAAGTCTGGCACATCCTACAGCTGCTTTTTATGTTTCTCATACCATAAGAATCAAGGGAATATTTGAAGATGAATGTTGATGCCCAACCAAAGACTGAAAAGGCAGTTGGGGAAGGGCCCTTCATCTGCCATATGATACGTATCATTTCTTTCATTTGAACTATTGATTTCATTCCCTTACGTGTTAGAGATGTAGATTTTAAAAATGGAAAGACTTAAAAAAACCCATATCCTTTAAATCATAGAAGGCAGCTGCAGTTATTCAGTGGATAGAGTGCTTGGACCTGGAGTCAGGAAGATCTGAATTCAATGCCAGTCTCAGACACTTATAGCTATGTGACCATGGGCAAGTCACTTAATTTCTGTTTACCTTAATCCACTGGAGAAGGAACTGGCAAATCCTTCTAGTATCTTTGCCAAGAAAACTCCATGGACAATATTGGTATGCTATAATCCAGCAGGTCACTAAGAGTCATAAATGACTCAACAACGACAACTTCATAGTGTTGATTCAAAGTTATCTTATCCTGACTACTAAATTTAGGTTACTTACTTTGATGATATTGTTATATTGGCTGGGTTTTTGTCCACATTGGAGTCTCTGAATAGGAAGAGGTGAGGACATAGCTTTCTCTCTCTCTCTCTTTCTCTCTATAAGTATATTATATATAGGTATATATACTTGCCCAGTGTCACACAGCTAGTAACAGTCTGAGACTGGATTTGAACTCATGAAGATGAGTTCAACTTCAGGCCTTCCATTCTATCCACAGAGCCACACAACTACCCCCAAAAAGCAATTGTGGTGTACAGCAAACCACTTTTCTAGAGAACTAAATTAATTCTAAATGTTAGTGCAGGGTTAAAGGAAGCATATTATGTAAATGATTGTAAGTGTGACTAGATCAAAGTAATTCTTCAGGTTAAGTTATTCAACTCATAATAATCAAGAGTAAATTCAGGGAACACTGTTTTATTTTCATCTCTAACTCCAAGTAGGAAGTGACAGAGGGAGGATCCTAAGACACTCTGACTCTGAAACCTATGCCTGTAATGTTATGTTATACTATATTGTTAGATATCATATATATATATACATATGTTATGCTATATCATATTATGTTATGGTATATCATATCCTATATCATATCATATTATATTATATTACATCGTATCATATCATATTGTATCCATCATTGAGAATAATTACTGATGCTAAAGTAACCTAAGTTTTTCCTAAGGTAGGAAAACTTTACTCACAAACTCTTCCCCCTTCCCCCATCCTGTCCTCCTCTTCTCCTTTCCCCATTTTCCCTCCCTTCCCCTTCCTTCCTCCCTGCCTCCTACATACTCATACATACAAGGTGATAATACTGTCCTAGCTCACTGCCATAGGAGCTTGACCTATTATTAGTGCTTTCCTGGGCACTCTTTTAAGACTCAGCCAGTTCTATCTTCTCCAGGAAACCATTTCCAGTTTTCCTTAATCTTAGTGCCTTCCCTCTGAGATTACCACTGATTTATTCTGTCTGAATTTTGCTAATACATAGTTATTTGCATGCTGTCTCCCTTAATCGATGGTGAGCTCCTTGAGAGAAGGGACTGGTTTTTGCCTTTCTTTGTTTCTTCAGAACCCACAACAGTGCTTGGCAGGTAGTAGGTGTCTAATAAGTGCTCCTTGCCTTGACTTGATTTGTCATTTTCCAAGACCCTATTGACACTCAGTCCATTGTAGCCAATCTCTGCCTGACCCAGAGCCGATATTCCCTGCCAAAGCTTCTATGCCTTTACCCTCACCCTGCTGGCACCTTTGAGCCTGAAGTCAGGAACACCTGAGTTCAAGCCCCGTGTCAGATACTCGCTGTGTGACTCTGGACAAGTCACTTAACCTCTGTCTGTATGGGTTCCATCAGTTGTAAAATGGGGATAATAATAGCACCCATTCCCAAGGGTGTTGTAAAGATCACGAGATAATATTTCATTATAATGTAGCTCAGTAGTATGGCATGTAGTAGGTTCTTAATAAATGCCTGTTTCTTTCCTTGCTGCTGTGGTGGTCTCCACATCTTGTTCTAATCCTCTAAATCTACATATAGAATCAATCTCCTGACTGTCTCCCCACTCCCATCCCCCTCATGCTCACTCCCCATCTATATCATATGCACTATATATTCCTGAGATTTAGGTTGACTCCCATCTCCCTGCCTAAATGACTTCACCCTCAGCTGATCTCTCCTTTTTCTAATTCCTTAGCTAGTTGTACTATAAAATGAATAGTTTGTTAATTATATTTTCTTATGCTCTTGTTTTCATGTATGTGTAACAGGGGAGAGCTCATGTTCACTCCTCTTATATATGCATATTTATAGGTTGTCTTTCCCCAAGTAGATTGTAAGTTCTTTGAGATGTCTTATGCTTTCATATCCCCTGTAGTGCATACAGCTTAACATATTAGTCACTTGTTAATATTTATTGTTTGATAAAATTGGCTTTGTTTTTTATAGCACAGGAGGGAGTATAACATTGGCTCAACAGCCAAGCAACCTCTGGAGTAGCTAAGGAGAAGGCCAGGTGTCCCGGAGATTTTGGAAGGGGGACCAAAGAGAAGCTTGCACCCTGTTGGATACAGGAAACAACATTGTTGAAATCACACCTTTGAGAAACATTAAGAGGAATTAGCAATAAAACTGACAGAGGAAAATGTCTCTGTATTAGAAAAAAATTCCTAATAATGAGGTCAAATATTATGAAGAAAATGCTTTGTCAATCCATCCTGTTTCCACTGTATAGATTGTTTCAGCCTGATTTGTGTAGGTGATTCCTGAGCTCTGGGGGCCTACTGATAAATTTTTTTCGCTTGTCTTTCTTTCCTAGGGCTGGGAGAAGGTTCCGCCCTTCTTCACCCAGATAGCAGATCCCATCCTCGATCTTTAGAGAAGAGTGCTTGGAGAGCTTTCAAGGAATCCCAGTGTCATCATATGCTCAAGCATCTCCATAATGGAGCACGGATCACTGTGCAGATGCCACCCACAATTGAGGGCCACTGGGTCTCCACAGGGTAAGAAAGACAAAGGTGGTGATGGAGAAATCCCACAGAACTCTGGGGAAATAAAAAAACATTCTTAGCCATTGTTTGGTGTCTCAGATGCACAGAAACTGCCTATAATATTCAAGGAAAACTTCACTTCCTTCTTATCTGAATTTTATCCTAGAAGGCATGCAATTAAAAAAAAAACCCAAAATTTCCTTCAGTTAAGGAACAGAGCTAAGTACTGTTGAAACCTTATGCTCAGGGAGAGATTATACTGTAACACAGCTGACCACATAAAGTTAGTGAATGGAACCTTGTTTACTGAACTGTATCATACTGCTTGTTTATATAAAAAAGTCATTAGCAAGTGAAATTAAGTATCTGTATTTCACCAACCCCTGAAACATAGTTAGCTCCTTATGGTCTAAATACTGTGGTCATATTCAGCTAATGCAATATATGACTTCAAGGTTTTAACAGGAAAGAGAAAGGTACTCGAATTACCTCTCCTGGTGAAGAACACTTTTCTTGATTTCTTTTTCTCTGCCACAGATAGGAGATTCATCATTAATTGAGCACTAGATTATCAGAAGTAACCTAGAAGTCTGTGAGTGTAAGGATCTGAGGCCTGTGCCATTTGTTGTCATTTAACAGTCCTGAATCACCAAGGCTAGATCTAAGTAGGATGATTTCTTCCTTCCTGGGAACCATAGGCAGCTGCCACCATGTCAGGTGTGTTGTCCAACCAAATGGTTTGGCTTACGCCACAGGTAGAGAGAGAGAGTGACTCAGTCTTCCAGACATTTTCTGTAAAAACATGTTTCAAGTGAGATAGCAGTATAAATACAAACTAATTGTTTGTATTTATGTATATTTTTTATATAACACATGAATAGTATCTTTAATAAGCAAACAACTCAGAATCTAAAATTAAATCCTTTTGAAAGAGATGAAGCATTCGGTATCACTTTTTCACTATACAATAAGTTATAACTTCCTAATATGTCTTTCTCTCTTGTATTTAACCAACAAGTATTTATTAAACATCTTGCGTGTTAACTGGGTGATACAAAGACAAGATTAAATAATTGTTGTAGATATCTATGTTAAATATCTATCTGTATTAGATATCTATATCTATATTAGATATTGTATATGAATAAACAGAAAATGTATAAAAGGTAAATCTGAGGTAATTGAGGCAGGTGAGCTGAGCAGCTGGGAGAGATGGTTTGGATTTTTCTTTTACTTTTTGGACACTTAGAGCTATGAGCACAGATCTCAACCACATAAATGATGCCTTTATTCTTTGTACCTCATTGTGGTTTTTTACATCAACTGAAAGTCTTTTGATCATATGAGTTCCCTTATTGATTTAACTAACTAGTCTTTCTGTAGTTGAGATAGTTGCTGTTTTATACATTTTTTATTTCCTGGGACAGTTATTTATTTCCTTTTCTTTCTCTTCTGTCAGAACAATAACAACAAAAAAGAGAAATATCAGTCTATATAATTTTCAGCATTTCTGTGACTGCCTTTTGTCCAATCGCAAAAAAGTTTACTCTGACAACCTTGATTCCATGGCACTGACTTCTCTCTCCTTGAAGCTTACTATTCACCAATGTTATTATATATAGAATGACCCAAGATTCTTACTAATTAGATTGGTGGCTTTCAGATTCTTTCAAGCTTCTCAAAGAGGCTTTGCAATTTTTTCTTTCACAGTGTGTAGAATAAAACTGAATAAAATAGGACATGTTTGAAGTATAGTTTTAAAGTGGTTTCTTCATATGATCCAACTGTTTTAGATGTGTTAAAGTTGTGATTTTGTTTAGATGTGGGGAGTGAGAGACTGACTGCATAGGGAAGTTAGATGTCAGTTCTAGACATATTCTTCAAGAATTTTGATTATCCACAAAGAAATAAATTATTCCTCCCTTAAAATATTCTTTTGGCAAATTATTTTTTGGTTATTAAAGTTGTAAACATTTTACAAGCTCATTGGTATTTCAGACTTATTTTCTTTTTGCTAAGGAAGCCTTGAAAGACTCTTCATTATCAAACAGAAAAAGTATTAAGCATTGAAATATATCCAATGCAATGGTTTATTTTTTAATACAACTGATTGAAATTGCTTTTAATGTGGAAAAAATTTTTAAAAATTAGTAGTAATTTCTCTTAAATCAAATGGGTTTTTGTTTTAGTGTGGCCTTTTGATTCTACCAGAATGGGAAACCTGTGGTAAGGAAATTCCCACCACTAATACAGAAAGGCAGTTCTGTTGTAATATACTGCCTTAACCAGTTGCCTAAAGCACTAACAAGTTGTGACTATTTTTTTTTCCTGAAGAAGTTTCTTAGATCATACTAGTTACAAATGTCTCTGCTTTTATCTGTTTACAAAAAAAACACACCTGTTCAAAAAACTTCTCTCTTCTATTACCAGTTCCTTGACACACACTTCAACAATATTCAACAGGATTTTGAGGTATATAAAATTTTTTGATGGGTGTCCTTTTTGAGTGGAAAGGGGTTGATCCAAAACTGTGATTTCACTGGCATTTCAAATTTCTGGTGTAAAAACTCCACTAATGTAAGTCCACAAGTAGTCTGTAACCTATAACTTTAGAAAATTGCCGGGGGCACTGACTTTGGCTGTGATGACATGGTCAATATGTATCCCATGCAGGATTTTAACCTAGGTCTTTTGGCTCCAGTAAGAGTCTTCCATCCACTATACCATACTGCCTTTCAAGAATAATGAACATAACGTATATTAATTAATTCATCAAGACTTCAAAAATGGAAGAAATGGTTTGGGTCTGCAATTAGACTCCAAGTTTGTGGCTCCACAGAAAACAATAGTGATCACTCCCATGTTGCAAAAGATTTTGTTTCGTGAGAGAGTGCTGAGACACTCTTAGCAGCAAACTCTTCTGTCCAGTGTTCTTCCAATTGCACATTTGATTCCTACTAGGTAGAACAACACATTTTATGCTATTCCACATGGTCAATCATAAAATACTTAATAAGCGTTCTCTATGTTTCAGGATCTAAAGAGTATTCAGAGAAGTAAAAGACAGTCCCTTGCCTGAAGTGGTTTACAATTTAGTTGGAAGGAGTAAAGTTAAATAACACAAGGTGACAGTATAAAAGATAGCATAAGGTTGGGGTGGCTAGGTGGTGCAGTGAATAGAGCACCAGCCCTGGAGGCAGGAGGACTTGAGTTCAAATTCGGCCTCAGATGCTTAATACAAAAAACTAGCCTGTGACCTTGGGCAAGTCACTTAATCCCAATTGCCCTATCTCCCCACCTCCAAAAATAAAAAAGATAACATAAGACAATCAATGACTTACTTCCTTGCATGTAGTATAGACCCACAATTCCCAAACTTTTTGGTCGTAAGGACCCCTGAAATTCATTGAGGGACCCCAAAGGGTTTTTGAGTGATTTATATTGATTTATATCTACCATATTTATATAAATTAAAACTTCTTACTATCATTATTATTATTATTAAAATAGTTTAATTCTTGAAGACTCCCCTGAAAAAGTCTCAAAGATCCCCAAGAGTCCCTGGACCACACTTTGAGAAGTGCTGATATAGTCAATAAATGCTATGAAGTTAGGGAATGAAGTAAGAGACACTTACTTTTAAATGGTGGTGAGAGGGGAGGCTAATTTTAGATTAAAATGTGAGCAAAATCATAAAAGGAAGAAAGTGGAAGGGATATTTCAGGGGGAAGTAGTTTAGTTGAAATTTTGTTTATTGAAGTAATCAGAGATAAGTCTGGAAAGATGATTGGGGTAAGATTGTAAAGGAGTTTGAATGCAGGCATAAAGATTTTGTCAGCCATTCAGTAAACATTTATTAAACACCCTCTATATGAATTTTATCCTATAAACATTAGAGTCATTGGAGATACTGAGCAAGTTAATTGAGTTGATGAAATGAAATTTTAGAAATAGTAACCTGACAGTGATATACAAGTTGAGACATGATTTAATAGTCCATATATATAAGGTGATGAGGACTAGGCATCAGTGGGAATAGAAAACAAAAGATAGATAAATTGCCTATGGAAACATGCTTCATAGCCTTGTTCTGGAACTGGGCCCCAAAATTTGACACTATCCTAAGTAATTGTATTCCCATTTGGAATATCAAGCAAGACATTTTTCTCTTGGTTTCTCTGAGATGATGGTACTGGTAGCTTTTAAACCAATGTAGTAATGCCATTATTAGTCAGAACATAATTGTTATGAACAATTGACCAAAGGCATTGGTCTATTCTTTTTGATAACATATTAAAAAAAATTTGCCCATTACCTGCTGTCAAGTATAATTTCGTACAGGTGAGGTGAATTAGTAGAAATTTTAGTAGTGTGTATAGCACTTAAGTAAAACACATCAAGGATGAAATAATTTCTTGGTATAGCAAAGGGCCAAATTATATGTTCCTGTTGTCATATCTTTCATGGCTCCCTAAGAACCAAAGAGGTGATTTGCCCATTGTATCTTTGCCATAATAAGAGGATCCTGTAAATGAGGGCTCTTGGTAACAAGTAGCTAACATTATTTGGCATCTCCCTTTTACTTGCTAGAAAGAAAGCCAAGTTTAAACTGACTGGAGATTGATGTTTCCACTATCCACTAATTGTGATGCTTTCATATCAACATGAAATAAGATTGACCTACCAGTATATACTTTGTGTCTCATTTATAAAAAGCTGGATTTGAGTATTCCAAACTCTTGTCCCTAGCACAATGCTTTCAACATAGTAGACACATAATAAGTGTTATATGACAATTCCATTGGTTTAGTGTGATTCTATAGTGTAGATGGATCAGTGACCTCTTCAGTCTTTTCTAACCTTAGAGTTTTATAACTTCAAGTGGAAAGTGAAAGATGTGCTTTAGAGAAAACAAAGTTTGCTTTCACCAAGACTCCAAGGCAAATTTCAGAATCTCCATCCTGCTTTCCCCTCAAATACTCCAGATCTTGACACCTACAGAAAAAAGCACACAGAATTATAGCAGAAAGTCTCAGTCTTTTTTAAAGCTACCTGAAAATGAATTGCTTGTCAGTTCTCTGATACACTGTGAAAGTGATGCTTTTTACCTTTTATATTTTCCCCTAGGAAATGCTATATAGTTGTTTGTTTGTTTTTTAAGTGAAGGGATATAGGAAGAGAAGGGGTTGGCCCATGAGTGATGGTTGACGGCTTATGGTCAGAATATGACTCAGTGTATGGAAGTAGGTTCATGCAAATGTTGTTTGAAATATTTTCTTTCATAGCAGCAGGAAATATTTCCATATTTCTAAAATTAAATGTAAATAATATTTGTTTTCTTAACTAACTGAAGAGTGGAACTCCTTTTCTGGTCCAGAAATCTACCTTTTACACACAAAGAATGAGATTTGTAGGAAAGATAAAGATTATGCCTGAAGGTGGTGATTCTACCACTCTGATGGGAACGAATGTCTGTCTAGAGTGGAAAGAGCCTTGATCTGGAATCCAAGAATCTGAATTTGAATACTGCATTTGTTACTATCATTTTGTGACCTTGGATGAATATTGAACTGCTCCAGGGCTCCCTTCTGTCAACAGTAAAATTAGAGAATTGGTCTAGATGATTTTTAACATCTCTTCTAGCTCTAAATTATATGCTCCTATGGTATCTTTTCATTTCAGAAAGCTATAATGGTCTCCATTTCACATGTATTTTTTTATTTTAAAAAAATCCTCTTTGTTTCTTTCTCCAGATGTGAAGTGAGATCTGGTCCAGAATTCATCACCAGATCTTATCGATTCTACCACAATAATACCTTCAAAGCCTACCAATTTTATTATGGTGGTAACCGCTGTACCAACCCTACCTACACTCTAGTAATCAGGGGTAAGATACGGCTTCGCCAAGCATCCTGGATCATTCGAGGAGGGACTGAAGCAGACTACCAGCTACACAATGTTCAGATCATCTGCCATAGTGAAGCTGTTGCTGAAAGGCTTAGTCAGTTGGTAAATCGCACGTGCCCTGGTTTCATCCCCTCAGATAACCCCTGGGTGCAGGATGCTACCTATGACTTATGGCGAGAAGAAAATGGCCATGAATGTACCAGAGCAGTGAATTTTGCTATGCATGAGCTTCAGCTGATCCGAGTAGAAAAACAGTACCTCCACCACAATCTGGATCACCTTGTAGAAGAACTGTTCCTTGGTGACATCCACACTGACTCCAGCCAAAGGATGTTCTACCGGCCATCCAGTTACCAGCCACCCCTACAAAATGCCAAGGTATCTGTTTCCTTGTATTGTCCCAGGACCATCAGGGATCTCCCATTTTATATTTAAGATGAGCAACAAGATTTCAGCGGACTTTTTTGTGCCAAAATGTGAACTCACAATAAGAATTAGAGTATGGAAGCCTAGCAGCTGAATAACCGATGCCTTTGAGTAATTAATGATGGTAGTAGTTTTAAAATAGGCTGAATCATATCAGGGAACAGGGCTGCTGAGATATGAAAAGTAAGGGTAGGGGGGAAAAGGAAAGGAAAAAACAAAAGTAGGAGTGGCAAATGAACAAAATTGTAGCATCAGTAATGGCAATGCTAATAATGTTCATTAACATTTACATAATGTTTTATGATTTGCAAAGCAATTTACCAATATTATCTCACAAGTACCTTGATTAGGTGTTTTTTTTTTGCAGATAGGAAAGCTGAGACAAACAGGTTAAATGATTTTCCCAGGTTTATGCAGCTATAAAATTTCTGAGATCCAATTTTTATCTCCAGGCCCAACTCTTTATCCATGGTACTTTATCTGTGGTACCACCAAACTTCCTCTAGCAATGAAAATAACTTGTTTATGCTTTTGTGCAACCTTAGGTAAGTCACAAGTTCTTGGACTTCAGTTTTCTCATCCATAAAATGAGAGACTAAACAGGCTCTGTGGTTCCTTCCAGTTCTGGATATATGATCCTATATAGAGCTTTACAGCACAGTTTTCTCAAAACAGCTTTATGAGCCAGGTAATTTAAAGATGATTATTATCTCCATTTTATAGATGCAGAAACTGAGTGTCAGTTAGGGTCTTACCCATGGTTCCATAGCTAGTAAGTGGCAGAACTAGGACTTGCTAGAAGCTTAGGTCTCCTGGTTGGAAGCCCACTACTCTTCCCACTACTCCATGCTATCTCCCAGAGAGTTTATGAAAAACAAATCCATTTATGGTAGTAGTGACCTAAAGGGAAAAGAGGAAGGTAGACTGGAGAAAAGATTGGGGAAGTAAGAAAGAACACAATTAGTAACCACAAAGAAGGAGTAAGACCAGGTAAGTGATGATCCTAATATGATAGTTCAATGACAGTAGCTACAACAATAAAATCATGCATTTACAAAGCACTTCTCCCTCTCTCCAAGAGCTTAATGCACGTCACATATGTTCCTCAGAGCACAGACTCAAAAAGTCGAGTGCACAGTATGTCCAATATCATACATATGTACAGAGGAGTTGTCTAGCTCAAGGTACCCAGGCCCTTTCTGGGTGCTGTGTCTCCTACAGAGGGGTTGTCTAGCTCAAGGTACCCAGGCCCTTTTTGGGTGCTGTGTCTCCTACGGGGTTGTGCTCAAGTTGTCATCCTCACCCAGTTGCAAAGCACTGATTGGATAGCTACATAGTGCAGATAGTTTCAAGAAAAGAGTTTCATAGATCTGGCTACAGCCAATGAAAGTAGGGGAAGTTGGAATACTCGGAAGTATGGCATCTATGACTTGAGTCCCAGCCACTTACAGGGAGCTAAGAATGGATTGGCTAGAAATGGAATGCAGCCAGCGTTAGGAGGGTTCCCCTAGGAAACATCTACTTAACCGGAGTGTTGACATTTCTAGAGTTCTTTACCCAAGCACTTTGGATTTGTGAGTTTCTTTGATGATACCCTCAGGAGAATAATGACTCCCTAATTGAATTGATCCATTTGCTGTCTACTTGAGGGTATGCATGTGCATGTGAATGTGTAGGGATGAATCAGAATGATTTTTTTCTCATGCTCTGAGGCAAATCACAACCGGATGCAATAGCACAGAATATTTCCTTTCTCAAAGAGTACTCAGTACTGGAGATTGTTATTTGAATCTATCTTATCATGAGTTCACATAACAAAAACACTCCCCTTTTATTATAATTATATAAAATCTTAGAAAGCTTCCTTCCTTGGCCAGGGATATTTCCTCCAAATGAATCTTGTCATGGTAATGTCTTAGTACATGTAATGAAAACACGTGTCGGATGAGCCAGTGCACTGAGATGCAGAGCCACTTGGAGATCACTCTGAGTTGGCAGCTTGCCACAGTGATGTTGAGGGCCATTTGTTCCAAGGGGGAACATGAGCCAGAACCATTATTTTCTGCCTCATCTGTTTCAAACTATCTAAAAAGAAAAAAAAGGTGAACTGAGTTTGAGGAAAGGGGAAGTCATTAATTCTTGGTCCTTGTGTTTGCATTGAGAAAGAGTTTCTTCACATAAAGTCTCTGGACCCCAAAGATATTCTTTAAACTGGTAAAGTAGGAATTTCTAAAGGTTGCCCCTTTCAGCAGGTTGATTCCTTCAAAAAGAAAAAAAAAGATGAGACAGAAAGAAGAAAAATCTGCTCCCAAGAAAGATGGGCAAGTCTTCAATGAGATTTTTCAGGGAGATTCATGGAACCTGAACAGTTGTTAATCAGCCTGAAATTTTATTTTGTGGGTTTTAATTGTCAAAATTCAGTCTTCTGATTGGGTAACATATACTTTTAAGGCCCTAGTTTGAGATGGTAGTAGGAAAAACAACAATGACAAAATCTTCCTTCTGACTCATAGGTTTCATCTTCATAAGTGAAGCCATCTCTCAAAATATATATGGTACTGAGAGAATAGGAAATGAACCTTTGTTTTCACTGGTATAATAAATGCCCAGGTAAAAGAATTTTCTCTCCCAATGTATTATGGCGTCTTCTCTACAACTGATCACTTTTAGTTTTAGAGAATCATCTAGAGTAGTGGGAAGTTAAGTGAATTGCCATAGTTTTACACAGCCAGGAGATTGGAAGAAGAAGGACTTGAACTCAGGTCTTTCTGATTCTGAGGTCAGGTCTTAATCCTGTTATGCCTTACTGCCTCTCAGGATAATGAGAAGTAGTATAAAAAGAGTTTGGGAAATGTAGAAAATTCATATTTTCCAAAGCAATATGTCAACCTTACCCTTGCCCCTCCCCGCTCTCCATCTTCCAAATATTTAATGTGAATGCTAACAAGTATAGAGGCAACATGGAAGTAGCAGCATGCTGGAACTGAGTCAAGAAGAAGTAGATTCAAATATTGCATCCCATACCTCACAACATCTGTAAGGTTCTACATGCCTCGGGCAGCTCTCTAGGACAGGTTGTTATCTGAAGGCCAAGTGGTACGGTAGGAAGTATACTGCTAGACTCAGAGGCAGAGGGCCTGAGTTCAAATCCCAGCTCTACTGCCTACTACATGTAAATCCCTTCACATCCCTGGGTCTCAGTTCCTTGTTTATAAAATGAAGGGGCATCAGACTTATGATCTGTATTGGTAGAGAACATTCCTATCATGCCTACATCATATATCTTTACACTATCTCTAACACATAGGAAAATGACTGTTTAATTTTATCTTCTCCAAATTGACTGGAAAAATAACCAAATTGCTGGCCAATCAATAAGCACTTATTAGACATTTATTGTATGCCAGACGTTGTGTTAAGTTTTGCCATTACAAAGAAAGGCAAAAAAGGACAGTTCATGCCCTCAAAGCACTCCCCTTCTAATGGAAGAGAATTCATCTAAGCAACTGTACATATAAGATACATACACTGTAAATGGATGGCTATCTTAGTTGGAAAATATTAGCAGTTGGGAATGGGAGGAGAGGTACCTGGAAAGGCCCTTTACAGAAAGTGGGTTTTGAGAGGAGTGTTGAAAGAAACCAGAGAAACCAGAGGGTGGAAATGAGGAAGAAGAACATTCTAGAGTTGGAGGATAGCCACTAGAAAGGCAAAGAATCATGAAATGAGGTGTTTCATGCTAGGGACAGCATGAAAAACAGTATCATTGGATTATAGAGTATTGTGGAGGGGAATAAAAGTGTAAGAATACTGGAAAGGGAGAAAGGGATTGGGTTTGAAGAGCTTTAAAAGGATATTGTATTGTTACTGGAGGTAATAGGGAGCCATTGGAGTTTATTGAGTAAGGAGGTTGGGTTATATTGTCATATCTCAGCTCTAGGAAGATCACTTGGATAGCTGATTAGAGGATGCACTGAAGTGGGGAAAGACTTGAGACAAAGAAAACAACTGGTCGTCTGGCTGTCAGGTGATGAAGAACTATACCCAAGAGACAGCTGTGTGAATGGGGAGAAAGGGACATACACTAAAGATGTTGTGGAAATAGATATAATAAGACTTGACCAGCAAGTGGTTACATGGAGTGAGTGTGAGGAAGAGTCAAGAGTGATGACACAGCGACTGCAGGACTGAAGAATGTAAATCAAAGCATTTTGATAAAGTACGTAGAATGCCTCTGATTGAGACACGGCGTAGTAGAATGAGCACTGGTCAGAAGATCTGGATTTCAGTCTAACTTTTGCTTCTGTAACTTCAGACACGTCACAATTTCTTTCTTAGCCTTCTAATAATTTCTGGGGCTCTTTCTAGTTCTTATATTCTGGGATAAAAAGAATGACATTCTTTTCTTTTAAACTTAGATTTGCCTCATTTTTCTATTACCCTCTTAAAACCCTAATGGTGTGGCTTCTGAGATGGGACCAGGGAAATTAAAAATCAAAGGGTTTTTTTTTAAGTGTTTAATAAGGCTTCTGGCTTCTGCCCACTCTCCCCCGCCCTTACTTTCCTATCATTTCCTTTGAACTCATAAGAGGGATTTTCATCTTGGTCAGTGTCCATCCTCAGAACAGAGCCCATCTGTAGTGAGAACAGAGGCATACAGAGCTCTTTGAAAACATCTGAGGGTGAGGAAGATTTTTTTTCAGATCCTTCTGATTAAAATATGAGAGCTGGCTGAAAAACAGGGTGACCGGTCCAACCCATGGCAGCGCCAAGCTCACCTCAACTAACTCCCTCTGGGAGTACATATCCTCTGAATGTAAGGAAATCTCAAGCACCTCTAGTTTAACTGACATTAGCAGAAAATAATTTGGTAATTTTGGTGTGTTGTTGTATGTCCTCCACCCCTAGCCATGGAAAATTTCCTGTTAGTGAGGGTCCTTAAACATCGGAAAGGGAATTAAGGGAGACTGTATGATTAACTTCTTTGGCGGTCCATTTTAAAAAGGGAAAGATTGCTCTGGACTGGTTCAGTATTTCTCGTCCAAAGGCAAAGAGATGGCTTGCATGACTTCCATAGGTCCCTGCTGGTCCTATGATTCTGTGAAAAGCTAAAAATGATAGTTGCCCAGGGAAAACCAAGGTATTTTTCTGAACCTTGACTATATTTTCTCCTCATTTTTTTCCCCTTTCCTAATCTGGCAGAGCAATTCTAGGGAGCATTAAACAGGTTTGAACCTCTGTCTGCATTAAAACCTGAAATGAAGATTCAGGTTCCTCCCAAATATAGGAAACTGATTATATTAATTCTGGGCCTGATCCTCTCAATCTCACTGTACTTCCTAAGATATCAGTGCAGAACAGTATAAAGTAGAAGTCACCACAAAGGCAGAAAACCCCCAATTCCAGGCTCCTATGGTGTCCTGGCATCTTGGGTAATTCAAAGGACTCTTGTTCTCCTCGATGTACCCCTTGGCCCAAAATCTGCAGTAAAGTCACCAGGATGTTTTTAGATCCCTTCCCTAGGACGACTAGGACTAGGAATAAATGGACTTAGAAATTGGTGTCTTTCCAGATGCAGCCAAATGAAAAACCACAGTTTTTCTATGCCCGCTTCAGGCTGCCATACCAGCAGGTTGTTAACCTGGTTGTGGGTTGCGGTGTTTGCTGAATACAGGAAGAAAGACTGGAGAAGCTGCATTTTAAAAGACCGCACAAGCATGCCATTGAAAGGTTATAACCCTTCTTCTTTGAACTCTTTGCCTTTCCTAATTGCTGGTCCCATAGAGACCTAGCTGAAAATGAGTTTAAATGCTAAATTGAGTTTGAAACCACTAGTCTCAGACTCTTCTGGAAACTGGACACCATGTATAAATAGAAACATTAAATCAACTTGTTATTCTAAGCTTTCTACAACTTCTCTGTGAGATTCTGAAAACTTTGGCAAGTAAATTACCTTTGGGAAGAATCAGGTGAGCTGGGTAGAATCCCTCATTATGAGGTTGGCTTTTCTTCCTTTAAAAAAAAATGAGCCTGCCTAAAATATATTTCTAAGTAGATAACTTGTCTGAGTTCAGTTTAAAATTAGGGCCTCCTATAATAGAGATCACTCCACTCTGTGCACATATTTTTCAGAACCTTATCAGCGGATGGAATAACTAAGTTCATTATTTCAGATATAGAATTGAATATTAATAAAAAACAAATGAATATTGGGTAAGTTAGAAATGCCAAAGCCACAAGACCAGACTTTCAAACAAATAGAATTGAGCTTTCTCCAGACTCCTGCAGTGGCTTAGCCATGGGATAGTAAATCAAAGGGTTTGTCTGAAAACCAGAGAGTTTTCCCCCCAGCTATGAACCCTTAACATTGCATTCAATCATTTATCAAATAATAGTGAAGTATTTTAAGAATCAGGAATCATAGGGAGAAATAAAAGTTACACATTTTTGAGAAAACTTTGACTGTTGTTTAAAGGGGAAAAGATACTGAAGTTCTTTGTAACTGTAGTTGCTTCCATGAGTTGGAATGAGGAGCAGGATGACAGTGGAAAGACCTTTGTCTTTGGGTTTTTATGAACAAAAGACATAGTTGATCTGTCAATAAGCATTTATTAAGCATCTATTATGGGGTCGGCACAGTGCACATACCAAATAAAGAGGAAATAACTAACAGAGGGGACACACTAAAATTAAGAGAGATGGGAAAGGTTTCCTGTAGAAGGTAGGATTTTATCTGAGACTTGAAAGAAGCCAGAGAGGCCAGGAGGCAGAGATGAGGAGAGAGAGTATTCCAGACATGGGGCACAGCCAGAGAAAATGTCCAGAGCCAAGAGATAGAATATCTTGATCATGGAATAGTAAAGGAGGCCAGTGTCACTGGATGGAAAAGTACATGGGAGCAAAGGTGTAAGGTGTGAGAAGCCTGGAAAAGTGAGGAGAGGGGTAGGTTATGAAGGGCTTTGAATACCAGAAGATTTTTGTATTTGATCCTGGAAGGGATAGAGAACCACTAAAATTTGAGAGTGGGAGTGACACAGTCAGAGTAGTATCTGATTTTAGGAAAATCACTTTTGGTAGCTGAATGGAGGATGTTCTGGAATGAGGCAACCCTTGAGGCAGGCAGTCACATCAGCAGGCTATTGCAGTAGCCAAGGCAGGAGGTGATGTGGGTATAAACTATCAGATGAGAGAGAGGACTATTTGAAAAATATTGCCAAGATGAAATAAGCATACCTTGGCAACAGATTGTATATTGGGGTGTGGGGAAAGGTGAGAGATAGTGAGGAGTTGAAGATGAAACCTATGTTGTTGGGGGACTAGGAGGATGATATTGCCTTCTACAGCAATAGGGAAGTCAGAGGAGGGGGAGGGTTTGGGGGAAGATGAGTTCAATTTTGGGCAAGTTGCATTTAAAATGTCTACTACAATCCAGTCTGAGATGTTTGAAAGATAGGTGGAGATGAAAGACTAGAGGTCAGCAGAGAAGTTATTGCTGAATCAGTAGATTTGAGAATCTTTTTTCTCCCAGGCCATCTCCCCTGCACTAGCTACTCTGTCTTCTTCCTCTCATCTTGACCTCTTGGTGAACTGATTTAACTATATTGTCCTCCCTTGAGTTCCATTATTATCACTGATTATGCCTAGCCAAGACTCAACCTTGGATCACTCGCACAGTTTATCACCTTCACTACTACACATTTACTGCTCAACATCTGGAGAAAATCATGCAACCTTTCTGACTAGGTCCACTATAAATTTATTTTAGGTAATCTAAATTGGGCCCTCACTGCTGCTAGGTAATCCTAATTACACCTTCCTTATTAACTCACTGTCTTACTCTCCACAGTGGCTCTTCCAAACATTTTCTTCCCTCCTCAAATCTCCCAAGTCTCCTTTCCTTCCACCTTTTCAGCTGAGAACCTTGCCTCAGATTTTACAGAGAAAAAATGGAGAACATTTACCATTAACTCCCTCTTCTCTCCTCTTCCTCATCTCCTCTCACTCGGATTCCTTCTGCCTCTCTCTCCTTCACCTTTGTCTCACATTGATAAAGCAGGCCTTATTCCTCACCCAAACTAACTGCTCCTTATTTAAGCAACTCCATTTCACCCCATCTCCTCTGACAGATTGCCCTCTCTGTCATCCCCATTCTTTCACTTATTTTCAATCATTCCCTCTCTGTGGACTCATATACTACTTCTTACAAAACTGTCCATATCTCCCCATCCTCAAAAACAAAACAGGGGGTGGCTAGGTGATGTAGTGAATAGAGTACTGGTCCTGGAGTCAGGAGGGCCTGGGTTCAAATCCAGCCTCAGACACTTAACACTTACTAGCTGTATGATCTTGGACAAGTCACTTAACCCCAAAAGCCCTGCCTTCCCCCCTCCAAAAAGGGGGGGGAAAAACCCTACCAAAAACAAAACAAAAACCTATCACTTAGTCTTTTCATCCCTGCCAACTATCATCCCTATTTCTTTCTACCCATTGTAACTAAATTCCTCAAAAATACATCTACAATAAGTGCCTTTACTTTCTCTCTTCTTAATCCTTTATAATCTGACTTCCAGCCTTATCATTCCTATTTAACCTGTTAACAAAGTTTGCTTTGTATTTATTTGTTTGCATTTTGCCTCCCACTTTAGATTGTAAGCTCCTTGGGGGCAGGCAGGGACTATCTTTTGCATCTTTTTGTATACCTTTATTCACAGTGCTTAAAATTGTGCCTGGCACAGAGTAGGTACTTAATAAATGTTTGATGATTGTATAAATAGCATAGAATTTTTAAACCTTAGAAAAATATTTAAATATAAGTTTATTATTATCACATTCTTGTCATATTTTTGATAGAGTTCAGAAAGAAATATCTTAAAGACAAATTACCACCCTACTATTATTCTGTTATATGTAATATTCTGTAGGCTATTGCCTAGGTGAATAAAATTACTTTTTATAAAACTAAAAATTTAAAAACAATAGTTTAAAGGGGTAAACTTTTCTCCTGTAGTCTCACTTAAAGCATCTTTGGGATATCTCCAGTAGCAGAAAACAGCATCAGCAAACATTTTTATAGTTCTTACTACCAATATTTCTCATTTAATCCTTATAGCAACCCTAGGAAGTAGGTGCTGTTTTATGCTTATTTTATAGTGGAAACTGAGGCAGACAGAGGTTAAGTAACTTTCCAATGGTCACACAGCTAGTAAGCATTTGAGGCTGGATTAGAACTCAGGTCTTCTTGACTCCAGACCCAGCCCTACATCCACAATACTACCTAGTGGTCTTTGAAAAGATAACACCAATCTTACATATGTATTTTACATACCTCCTCCTATTTTCATGAAGTTTTATTTTTTTTTCCATTGTGGTGAGTGTTCCCATTTTGGAAAAACATTTCACAGAGTTTAAAAATTGGGTATTCTACATGGTGACATCTATTAAAAACTTCTTAAATGTTTATGGATCACTATCATGTCTCTAGATCATCATATGTAACTGGATTTGTCATCAGTCAGTTACAAAAGATATTGGACTTTTGGTATATAAGTCTAGCTAACTATTTTTGTCTTTTTAGGTATTTGAATCTAGAATTTAGGTAGATTCTAAATTTTTGCGACCTCAAATAATGTTTTACAGTTTTCATCATTTCATGCATTGGTATACAAAATTCCTAGACAAGGAAACTTCCTCTACCCTTACCTTCTCATAACTTGTATAGCAAAAGATCCCTCATCTGATACTTTTGCAGGTTCGTTTTAGGTTTGTTTGAAGCAGAGAAGTAAGGAATAGTATGCTGAATACAGGAAAAATATGGAAATAGCTATAGATAATTATCCAGTTAGCCTCTGGCATCTGAATCTATCAACTTGGCTGTCGGGGAAATATGGTTGCCTTGATGGTAGTGGCAACAGAGTGGTGGAAGAAGATAGTGGAGTTGTATATATGGTTGGCATAGTTCCCAGGAATCACTGGGTGTGTACCACTGTAGGGCCAAAGACTTGTGAGAGAGTTCCAGACCCCACTTTCTTCTACCAATGGAAGGCAGAAGAGAAAACTTTTGGGAGCTAGAAGAGGCAAGCTGCCAATAAGAATTGGAGAGCAAAGTAGCTGAAGGGGCAGTGGGTGAAGACAAAGTCAGATGCCATTTGGCATCATTGGTTGGCTTTTAAAGTAAGTTGTTTCCTACTTATTGTGAAATGTTTCCTATAACCCAGTGAAGGTTGCATGTTCTATGGAAATATTGAGCTGGGTGTTGGGGTCATCAGATGACAAGGGGCTCTGCCTTGGGAGTGTACACATCATTTGTTTTTATGGACATTAGTTTATTTGGGGTGAGATATAATGTGTTGCAGACATGCTGGTATGAGCAGACTTTTTTGTTTTTGTTTTATAAAGCCATAAAAACACTTTATTATTGGCTAAAGTCACCTCTGATGTCTCCAGTATCTCAAGTAGAAAAACAAATGTGAAATTACTTATTTAATGAATTAGCAGAATCAAGAAGTGTACTTCTGTGGAAGTGAAATCTATGTATATTAATTTTTTCAAACATTTATTAAAAACCTACTATATGCAGAGCACTATAAATGAGATTTAAAAAAAAAACATTTCCCCACATTTAGGTAACAGTGAAAGGTCTGCTTCTTGTCCCCATCACCCTCTTCCCTTCCAGGGAACAAGAGAAGTATAACTTTATTTTTGAGATTAGAAAATAGGACATTTGCTCAATAGAAACAAAGCACGTTTATGAAAGATAGTTGATACTTGTTATAAGTCTGTTTTATCTGTTTCTAAAATTCAGAACATCTTGAGACTAGATGATACTTTTGTTACCAGTGTCCTAACATTTTATAAAATAAAAAATACATGAGGAATTGATTTCGTTAGAAATCTCTTTATGATCATTGGAATATATAAGCCAAATAGCCTCAAGGGAATCTAGTGGCACTTGACCTTCTAGAAAACCCATATATGTGATGCTTGGTAATGTTTTAAAAGACTCCTTATACGTCACTCCCTCCCCATAAGAATTTTAAGAATTAATGATCAAATCAGTTCTATTTGCCTCGAGCAAAATGTAATTTAACTGAGCAGATATTGTTAATGTGGTCCCTAGGGTACTATAATAAAGTTTTCCCAGGACTCTACAGAAAAAGTGTAAAATACTTGAACTGATATATAATACGAAAGTCAGATCATCTAACAGATAACTGGCTACTTTGAAGCAGAGTTCTCTTATTTTCTCATCACAAATTAGATACTTTGCAAGGGACATTTACTCATTTTTTGTGTTTTTCTGCATTACTCCTTTCAAGTCACTAGTTCTTCATCTTCCTTCACTATTACACAGAGGAGAGAGTTGGCAAGTATAAAGGGCCACTGTGGAGAAGGGTCGGCTATTATGTTCATGTTACCTACATATGACCCTAGAACTCCTGAGGAAAAGAAACTCTGAAAAGGAATTCTATCAATAGCTACTGACCTATATGCCTTATCTGGGTCATGTATACACACATTTAATAGTCAATAAACACTTATTAAGCACCTACTATATTCTAGGCACTGTATTGAGTGCAGGGAACACAAATACAAAAAAGACAACTCTACAGCCTCAAGGAGCTTAGAATCTAATGGGGAAAGACAACACACAAAAGAAAACTGAACAATGTGAGGGGAGGTGGCATAGTGGAAAAGTCCAAGAAGTACAAAATGAATGTGGCCAGATGGGAAATGAGGAAATGTCTGAGGATGATGGTATTCTCCATGAGGATATTAGTGGTGAACAAGTAAGCTTTTCCAAGTGACATTCAATAATGGACTGAAAGATGTAGATATTTTAAGATGTCATTATGTTTATTGCTTGTTGATTATGAAAAACCAACCAACAATATGCGTATTTGGGAAAGAAAATTAGATAAGGAGTTAGGCCCAGAGCAAGGAAAGCAGGTTAGATTCCTTTCAGAAAGTTGCAAAGCATTGTCACTGATTCCAAGTTTCACATAACAGCAATTAGCCACTTTTCCAATACAAACATTTTATTCATCTTGCTCTACAAAAGAGAGACCTATAATGCTACTGCATTGCACCAAGGTCATTTAAGTTTCTGTGATGAGCTAATAGGAGTAAAGTAAAGATCTCTTATATTTACCACTAACCATTGACACTCTGGGAAAACTCAAGACTGGCATTTTAATGGCCAATGAAAGTTGTCCAACTCTGAAATGTGCCTCTATTGCTCAGAGGCAGTGTGGGACAGTAGAAAGATCACTGATCCTGGAATTAGCAAACATCTGCAAATTCTGGCCCTTCAGTTTTCTGAATTGTGAAATGAAGATAATGCTTGTAATACATGCCTCGTAAAGTTGTTATGAAGAAACTGTGTAAACCCAAAGCATCATTGAATGTGAACCAGTTGGTATGGGGGATGGTGGAGTAGTGAGGTGAAATACTTTCTTGAAAAGAGATAGAAGACTCTAGAATCAATGTTTTCTTTCATTCTGTTTGAGTTGGTGAGGAAACCAGCTTGAGGCGGCAGACTGGGATGCAAAAGACGATTGCTTCTTTTTACATCAAATTAAAGCTGAAATCAAGTGGAAATTCATTTAATCTTAAATGTAGTAATGGTGAATCGGGTGTGAATTGGGCTGTGTGGCTCAGGACCTGAGTGACTTGGGCTAAGTTCATTACCCTCTTAGGGAAGGGGAAGGGGAAGAAATCAGCATTTATAGAGTGTGTGCTATGACCAAGTATTGTACCAAGCATTTTTTGTACCATCACATTTGATCTTTATAACAACCCTACAAGGTAGGTGAAAGACCTTAGGTTCTTCATCTGTAAAATAATTAGGCTAGATGCCTTCTAAGGACACTTCTACCTCTAAATCTATGAGTTCATGATTATAATTTGGTGATACTTGTGGCTTTGGGTGGGGAGGCTAAAGGAGTGGGTGGGTGGTACAGTGGATAGAGAGCCAGGCCCAGAGCCAGGAAGATCTGAGTTTAAATATGGCTTCAGACACTTACTAATTGTGTGACCCTGGGAAAGTCTCTTAACCCTGTTTGCCTCAGTTTCCTCATCTGGAAAAGGAGGAGGAGAAGGAAATGGGGAACCACTGCAGTATCTTTAACAAGAAAACCCCAAACGGGGTCACAAAGTAGTCAGGCATGACTCAACAAAAACATGTAAGAGGAGTGTGTATGTGTGTGTGTGTGTGTGTTTATCTTAAACTTGGGGAAATAAGAAACATAATCAATAGCAAAGATGCAACTATAGCTGGTGCTCTGAGAGGTCATGTTTTTATCTAAACTATAAATGTAACGGTTGATGGCCATAAAAAAATACACACACAATAAAATGGCCACAATAAAGAACTTGTCAGATTGTAGCCTAAAAGCCTAAAACACCACTCTGAATAAAATATCTCATCTCCCAAGTGGCAAGAGAGGAGTGTGGATAATGATGAAAACTGAGGTGAAAAGAGAACCAATCCGGTTGCATTCGCATCCAAAGAATACTTGTTATGGGGCTGTGTTTAGCATTGTTAGACTCTGGGGGGGATACAAACAGACATGACTTGAATTATGGGATCCACAGGATTTAAGATTTTTCTAGGTTAACTGTTAAAATGGACAGCTGTGGAAATAGGATGACAGAGAGCCAAACATGTTAACAGATTAATAAACAAATGAGGCAGTTTTGTTTCCATATTTTTTTCTTTTAAAGCTAATTTGTTTTTGAATTTTTTTTCTTTTGGCAAGCTTTCCAGATGCTTCTTTCCCCTAAGCACAGAGAGCATTGAGCATAACCTTGTTTGTTTTATGGACACCTTTGGTAGTCTGGTAAAGTTTTCGGATTCCTCAGAACAGCATTTTTAAATGCATAAAATACATCTCCTAGGAAGACAAAGGAAACCAAACATACTGACATAACCATTATCAATGTTTTTTAAAATGTTCGTGGACCCCAAGTTACTAATTCCTAATACATTATCTATTTCAACAGTTCTCAAAGTGTAGAATAAGGACCTCTGCAGTTCACATAGACATTTTTAGGTCAAAACTATTTTCATAATAATAATAAAAGTTTAAATTTATAATAAGTAATTATTGATAGATACAATTCACATAAGCACAAGTTCTTTGGGAACTTCTCAGTATTTTGCAAAAGTATAAATGGGTTTTGAGACCCCAAAGTTTGAGAACTATCAGTCTATTTAAGTCTATTTAAGGAAAGGAAAATTGAAAAAGAAGTACCACCTGAAAGAAAAGTTAGTTGTTCTCACTTTAAAAAAAATCACTGCTGATGGACCTTAAAACAGGAAAGGAGAACAGTTGAGATCCAGCTTCTAATTCATATGCAACTTTTGTCTATATCCTTAGAAAATTAATAATCAATAAAAAAATCAAAATAAATTGGATCATTGCTGTGATGATCCAAACAATTTTTACTTCTTTCTTTTGGGGTGCAAAAGGAGCCTTCAGTTGAAAACTCTGGTTCTGTCTGCCTGTCCAGTATTCCAATATAAAATCCATAGAATCAGCATTCCACTTTTCTTTGTCTCCTCCCTCCATCCTTTTAGGTCCAGCCCCCTGCAGGGCCCTGTCTGTCGCCATGGCTAATCTTAACAGACTTGTGGGTTGCTGTGCATTGTTCTAGTGAAGTTCCATAAATCCTTCTGTGCCCTGAGGAACAAGTGCATTCCATCTGGCGTCCTCCTTGTGGTCTGAACTCTTGCCATGGGAAGCAATTGTATTTTTTCTTTAATATTCTTTTCCCGACCCTCCCCACCATACACACACCTCTTTTTTCACCCTACTGCCTCACAAACCATTGCCTGTTTTCATTTAAATTTCTTAAAAAAAAAACAAAACTTTGTTCCTTGTTGTTTCATGGAAACAGTGACTTCTGAGAGGGTCTAGAATCTGTAGTAAGCCTGTTCTCTTCGTGATTGAGTTGAATACTGCTCTCTTCCTCTTCTGTCTGTCCTACTGTGCCTTGTCAGACTTGTTTGCTTGTTCTTCATCCAGCACATGCCCACCAACTGCTTTGTACTGGACTTCTTTCTGTTTTTACTCTATACTATCTCACATGGCAATCTCATCAGCTCGCATGGGTTCAATCATCATTCTTATGCAGAGGATTCCTAGATCTATACATCCAGTCCTAGCCTCTCTCTGGAGCATCACCAGGCATCACCGATTGCCTTTGAGAGACCTTGGCTTGTATGTCCTGTAAGTATCTCAGATTCAACATGTCCAAAACAGAGCACATTATCTTTCCCCTTAACCCCTTATACCTTGCGAATTTCCCTGCTGTGGCTGAAAGTACTACCATCCTCTACTAAGTTTAAAACCTTGGTGTTATCTTCAACTCCCCACTCTCACTCACCACCCCCTCATGGCCTATTGTTGCCAAATCTTACTTTGACTTCCCCCAAATCTCTCATATTTGTTTCCTTCTAGTCATTTAGCCACAACCCTGGTTCAGGCCCTTATCATGCCTCTCCTGGACTAATACAAAGCAGCCTTCTAACTGGTCTCCTTGTCTCAGGTCTCTCCCTATTTCACTGCTTCCTCCATTCAGTTGACAAGGTGATTTTTTTTAAAAGGGTAGAGCTGAGAGAAGCAGAAATGCAGTAGCTCAAAAGAAATATGAGATTTGCAAATTTGGAGATACCTCCTCTCCAAATGTTCATGTGAACCATTTGTGCCTGACCTGTGGTAGAGCCTTCCAAGCCTGTGTTGCTGATCAGCCACAGTCAGACACAAACACCGTAGCTTGATTCCAACTTAGTGATGTCATTTTGGTCCTCTTTGAGAATGAAGGACAACAACCAACTGAGATCTGACTGTGTCACCTCTCCAGTCAATCTGTTTCCTCCAGGATCAAATATAAAGGCCGCTGGCATCTCAGACTCTCCACAATCTGGACCCTTCCTATCTTATACATTCCCCCACTCTTCAGATTGGATTTAAGTGAGACAGGGCTGTGCGAAGTCATCAGCCTCACTCTCTCCTCCAGAGTCATCAGAATTCAGTGGCACAACATAGGTCAGGATGACCGATGATGGCCAACAATGCAATGGGAGACCTTGGCCTAAGGTCTTTCCCAGGTCTCAGGTTTTCTTTGGCAATGCCCATTCAGTAGTTCAAGGCAAGGTAAAAATGGAGGTGAAAGGCGGCCTAGTTTGCCTTCACAAAAGAATCTTTCTAACAGAAGCATAAAGAGATAACTAACTCCAGTTGTTCAGACTATTTCAGTAACTGTTATTGAGATATACGTTGTTAAGTCCTCTATCCATTATAATGGGCAGAGGGTGGGAACCCCCTAGAGAAAGAGAAAAAACACCTCAGTTTATTGACTTTTTTCTTCTCTTTCCGGGACAATTTTTAAACTGTGTGCTGTACTTATTTGTGGATAACATGGGATTATTGCTAGAGCTGGAAATTTCAAAGGCTATCGGATCCAACTCCCTCATTTCTACAGTTGAGGATACTGAGGTGCAAGGTGGTTTAATCACTTGCCCAAGGTCACACACAGAATATAAAAAGAACTTCTTAGAGGAGAACTCCTCTGACTCTAGAACCAGTGCTCTTTGAACTTGAACTCACTAGCCTCCCAAGTAGACTGTAAGCTCTTTGAGGTCAGGGCCTGTCTTCAGTCCTGTCTTTGTATTCCCATCATCTGACACAGTGCTTGGTCAGTTGTAGGTGCTTAATTAATGTTTGTTGTAATGAATTGAATTGAACTATGTAGCTAGAGAGACTTTTTTTTTTTTACATTCCTGGTATAAACTATGTATGTGTATGTATACACACACACACACACACACACACACACACACACACACACACACTCCCTTAGTGGAACTCCACTGATGGTTATTTGTTCCATTCTGGGTAAGAGGCTGAGCCAGGTAGGAATCTTTAATGAATGTCATTGACTACCCAGAAATAAGTACTGATCAGAAAATGGAAGAAGCCTGTAGAACTCCTGTCACCCATGGGTGATACTTTCAAGTGACTAGAGACATTGACAGGGGGATATTTTGTTTCTAATAGGCCTCATAGTCATCTTCTTCCTGCTTCTTTTGATTTTTGCTTTTGCTGATTTTATCTGAGCAAAGCTGTTTTGCATTTTTCGGTGCTTGAGGAATTCATTTGTAAAATGTTTCTGTAAACCCTCCTGGGAAGTTACAGGATAATGTCCCTAATGTGCTTCAACCTTGGAAAGAAATGTCATACAAAGGCAGGTTTCATTGCTACTTAGTGGCTTTGTGGAGTTATAGAGAAACTAGAAATTATAACAGATGAAAAGTGCCTTCTCTCTAGAACATTACTCATTTATAAGGTCTGTGGTTTCTTTTTATTTTTAGAAGATAGTGTGTTTTTTTTCTTAACAGTTCATGCAGGCATTTTTTAAAAATGTAAAGTTTCTATGGTTTTTGTACCTCAGAGTCATTTTTCTTATCATGGGATATTAGTGTTTCATGGAATAGAAGTCCAGTAGAGTGCTGGACCCAGAGTCAGGAAGACTTGAATTTAAAGCCCACTCCTCCTACCACCCCCATACTCACTAATCTAACCCTGGGGAAGTCACATTCTTCTTTATAGAGCCTTGGCTTTTTCATCTGTAAAATGGATATGATGGCACTTGGCAGGATTGACCTAACAAGATTATGGCATGGTTCAGATGAGAGAATATATTATGCAAATGACTACAAGCATGAAAGCACTCTATAAATGTCGATTTTTAGTATTATTCTTGATGGATACTGGCAAAGCACAGTCTATTGGCCAGTCCTACCAAGCCAGAAAGGCTTCAAGTATTGCATTTACAATGGACTGTTTGTCGTCTGAAAACCAGCCCAGCCATGCTTAGAGAGGTCATCACCAGAAGGCCGACCAGCAGGTGATGATTTTTTTTTGACCACAGCAACTCATGAAGCCCATCTGTTAGGGATTAGTGAGGTTGGGATTATTGTTGAGGAAGAGATGAAATCACCCGTCCTTGATGTATTGAGGTGTGGTTAGTATAAAAAAATAGCAACAAGAAAATTTTTTGTTCCTGATCCCTCTGCTTTAAAAGCCTTCAACTTATCTGTACATAGAAACCCAAATTTTATATAATCAGTACCAAGTCCTATGGAAAGAGAAGCCAAATCCTTGGTCTTGGAAAAGGACAAAATCTCAAATAAATATTATATGTCAGAAGAAAAAAAGCCCTATACGTCAGAAAAGAAAATAAGGGGGAAGTAACATTAGTGAAAACGATAGTTAAAGAGATTCATTCTTCTTATAAAAAAAAGTTATAATTTTCCTTTTCCACTTAGTCATCTGGAAAAGCTGCATATACATATAAAAGCATATTAGAGAAAGGAAATCCTAGGGCTAACATACTATGTAGTTAACAGTTCCTACTTCTATTGGAGCCAAGCCTGTAGCTCTTTGATCCAAGGCAAGGATGATGGAAATTGGAAAAAAAAAAAAGAAAGAAAGAAACAAAACTATTTACTCTAAGCTCTATTAGTAAGGTATTTTGCTACATGAACTACTAATTGACT
Organism: Pseudocheirus occidentalis; assembly: GCA_028646575.1. NCBI lineage: Eukaryota > Metazoa > Chordata > Mammalia > Diprotodontia > Pseudocheiridae > Pseudocheirus > Pseudocheirus occidentalis. Next base: position 172,671,203 of record CM053594.1, on the reverse strand, counting down.
TTATGATTGATAATAACTGGGGAAAAGGGAACAGAGGCGGTATAATGAATAAATTAACTGTTTTGAAGAGCATCTATAGTCTTTATTTAATGACAGCTTTATCTTTTTCTAATGCATGGTTCTGAGTTCCATTACTCAGAAACTTTCAGTGTCTCCCCATTGCCTCTTGAATAAAGTCCAGGTATCTTAGTGTTCAAGGCTTTCCACAATCTAGCTTTATTATAATTTTTTCAGCTTTCTCTAGCACTATTTTGCATTCTACCCTGCAGACAAATTGATCTGCTTGTCATACCTCTGATATATCCCATGTTCTTCTACATCCCTGTCTTTGCTCATTCTGCTCCCTACAACTAGACTGGCCTTCTGCCTTCATCTCGGCCTGTTGAAATCCTTCCTTCGTTGCTTTTCAGGCTCCTTATATGTCTAAAATTCTATAATTTTCTATAATTCCGTAAAGGAACACACAGCTCTCTCCACTGGGAGTTTCAAAGTACTATGTGATTGGTGCCTCTTGTGTTGATCCAACATATTTCCTCAGAGAGACCATTATCCACTCTGAGAGTATAGTGTAGCGGTTCAAGGGCAGAAGTGGCAGCATGTCCTGGAAAGGAGGAAGGCTCTCCCTTGAATACGGGCATTGTCAGTAGTCAGACACCAACTGAGTGACTCCTTTCTGAGCTTACTGATTTACACAGTACCACCAGAAGGCTATGCTTTTATCAGCAGGCATTTGCAGCAAGGAAACTTTTGTTCAGTATATACAATAGGTTATAATTCAGTATGCATGACAGTAAAATCTCCTGACCTGGGGGCTGGCGGGCAAGAGAAACCACAAGTCCAATTGCCAACTCAAGGGTTAAAGAGAACTCCTGCCCTGCTCAAGGCTTACCCTGGTGGTGACACGAGTTACATACTCTGATTAAAGACAGCTCTAATAGGCTGTGTACAGGTGTTTTACTCTCCCAATTTAATCATTGTCACTTGCAGACAACAGCATGCAAACCCCAGGACACTCTTGCCTTCGTTAGACCAGAGCTTCCCAGGCAAACAGTAAGTCAGCAAATACACACCAGGCTTCTGGGTTAAACAGTAGAGGCCTCTGCTTTCATCTCACCCTGTTGCAGCCCATTTGATCTTGTTATTTATGAGCCAAGCCAATTATGATAGCCAAGGGAACATTCTCTTTCATAAATTGCAGTCCCATACTTAATTAGCACAAGTAGAAAATAAATGACTGAGCAGAGATTTCCTCTTTGATGGTGAAGGGTAAGGAGGCAGCAACTGAAGATCTCAACTCCTTCTTCCCTTTTCCTTTCCTTCTTCACTCTGTGAAATCAAATGAAGTCAGCTACAGGAAAGCCTTTATAGTTCCACTTCTTGATATGAGAAGAATTAGGAGTCCAGGGAAAAAGAGTTAATAATAATAACCAGCATTTATATAGCAATTTAAAGACTGCAAAGCTCTTTATATACATGGTCTCATTTGATTCTCAAAACAGTTCTGTGTGGTAGAGTGCCATTATTTACACCCATTTTACAGATAAGGAAACGAAGTCTGAGGGAAGTTAAATGACTTGCCCAAGGTCACTCAACCAGTTAGTTAGCTGAATCAGGCTTTGAACTAAGGTCATCTTTACTGCAAATCTGATTCTGATACCATCTAGGTATCTAAACAAATGCTTCCCATATAGAGACTATGACTTACATTCAGAGAGTATCCTTGGGTGGGAAGAAAGAATTGTACTGAATCAATACCTGTGGAATGATCTGTATCTTACCTATAAAAGAGGTTTAGTTTAGGGGGTTACTAAGCAAGGCTCTCCATCAAACTAACTGTCTGTCTGTCTGTCTCTCTGTCTGTCTGTCTGTCTCTCACACTCTCCCTCCCTCTCTTCTTCCTTCCCTCTCCCCATCTCTCCCTGCTTCCCTACTTTTCTTCTCTTCCCTTTCCTCTCCCCCCCCTTCATCCCTCTTCTCTCCTCGCCCCTTCTCCCATTTGTCTGTCAGTCTCATAATTTCAACACTTGCATTTTTATCATGCTTTTATCCTCACCAAATGCTTTATTATTTGATCTGCCCAAGAGTCCTATTACTTTATTGTGGTGGTAAAGACATTATTAGGGGGTTCCTGTGCGGCGCTTGTCCTTGCGGAGTGTTCAGTTGTCGCAGTTGGTGGGGACCTGAAGTTATCAAAATGCTAAGGAACTTGCTGGCTCTTCGCCAGATTCCCCAGAGAACCATAAATGTTGCCCCAGTCAGGCAGTTTAAAA
>CM053594.1:172636905-172668433 GCA_028646575.1 Pseudocheirus occidentalis | reverse complement strand
AGTTTATGCCCTTTATCAGCTTGGCATGGCTTCATTTCCCAAGAAACAGAATTAATTCAAGTTTACCTCCATGGGAATCAATTGATTCAACTTCATGCAACTTTCCAGGGAACAATCTGTAATAAATAGCTGAGTTCATTTTGGGGATCAATATTTATTGAATTATACTAACTGCAACCAATAAAGCAATTTTACCCTGAAAAAAAAAAAAAGACATTATTAGACCTATATACAGGTGAGGGAAATGGCGCTGAACACTGATAGTTAGTGGAAGAAAGCTGAAGCTGAAAACCACGTCGTTTTACTCCCAGCCAACTCCAAGTGAGTTTATCTAATTCTAGACCATGTCTGTTATTCTCCCAGGCCAGAAAGCAGACACTCATTTCTGCGCATTCCAGTTTGGGAGGCTTTGCAGATAAATGTAGAAAGTGCTTGTCCAGTGGAGTATGGTGCTGATACTATAAACCAGACACAGGAGAAGAAGATCCTATTAAAAACATATCTTCTGCTTTCTTCTATTAATTCAATTGCCTAAAAAGATAAAAGCAGAATAGGAATTGAAAGCCTATAAAACTTCCAATCTGCCAGGGTGATAAAAAAAAATGGATGATACATATACACTGACAACTTCAATTTGGCTGTCAGCCCTTTCCTTCTTTCAGGCATTTTCCTTCCCTCCTTAAATAAGCACTTATTTATGAAGGAAAACAGTTCACATTTTGACCTTTTCTTTGTGTGCTTCTATTACAACATTTGTTTTTATTTTAGAAATCAGTTTTGCATCTGTGTTGGGAGAAGATCTATATCCAATGTGTGTCCATCAGGTTTCCAGGCAGGACATTGTATTAGGTTCTATAGTTCAGTCATTTAAGCTAGTCCAAGATAGAAGGTGATGTCTACATTCAGAGAAAGCTCTAGAAAGCAGAGTTTAAATGGAGACTGAAGCAATCTACATGCTAGCGTTATTTTCCATGCTATGTTTTGTTTCTTTTTTCCCACTGTTCTCTCCGTTGGTTACAGTCCTTCTATACAACCAGACTAATGTCCAATGTGAAAGTACTTGCAGATCCTATACATGATTGTATGCCACCATGAGGGGTGGGGGGGGGCAAGAAGGAGGGGAGAAAATCTGAAACTCAAGGGATTGTGGAGCTGAATCCTGTAAACTAAAAGTAAATAAACAAATCAGTTGAAAAGAGAGAGATTTCATACAAGATATATTATCTGCAGGAGGCCTCTTCCAGTTTCACTCACTGTCTTCCCTTGGATATTACCTCTCATTTATACTGATAATCTTCTATATACAGCATTCTTTGCTTATTGTCTGTGTGATTAGAAAAGTGAGCCCCTTGAGTCAGGGACCATGTTTTCACTTTTATTCGTATGCACTTAGCATAGTTCCTGGAACACAGAAAGCACTTAATAAATGCTCTAGTTGCTTCTCTGAGGATCGTGTAGTAATAGGCCTGACTGAACGGAGAAGCCATTGGGTGGTTGTGATGGTTTAATGAAAAGCCCGTAGTTTGCTCTGATTTGCAGCTTCAATGCCAACCTCAACTCCTCACTCTTCCTCACCTCACATATTCCAATTAGGCACCAAGTCTCTTTTTAAAATTTTATTTACTTATTAATTTTTCAACATTCATTTCCACAAAATTTTGAGTTGCAAATTTCCTCCCCATCTCTCCCCTACCCCCCACCCCAAGATGGCAAGCACACTGATTACCCCTTCCTTCAATCTTCCCTCTCTACTATTTTACCCCCAACTTCTCCCTTACCCTGTTTTCCCTTACCTTCTTGTAGGGGAGCAGTTCTCAACCTGTGGGTTATGTTCAGTTTGTAACAATGAAAATATATCCTGCATGTCAGATATTTACATTACAATTCATAACAGTAGCAAAATTACAGTTATGAAGTAGCAATAAAAATAATTTTATGGTTGGGGTTTACCACAACATGAGGAACTGTATTAAAGGGTTGTGGCATTAGGAAGGTTGAGAACCATTGTGTAGGGCAAGATGGATTTCTATACCCCATCAGGCACCAAGTCTTGTTGCTTCTCCCTCTACAACATCTCTCATATTCATCCCCTTATCTCTACTCAGACAATGAAACACCTTGATGTCCTCTTACCTAGACTACAACAGCATCATAATTGGTTTCCCCACCACAAGTCTTTTCCTGCTCCAGTTTATCTTACCCATGATCACCAAAATGATTTTCCTAAATCACAATCCATATCATACCACCTACTCAATAAACTCCAAGAACTCCCTATTACCTCTAAGGTCAAATAAAGATTCTCTTTTGGGTGTTAAAGTCCTGGCCCCATCTTTCCAGCCTTATTATACATTATTCTCCTTCTCACACTTTATGGTTCAGCCAAAGTTGGCCTTCTCACATGTAACACTGTTTTCTGACTCCCTGTCTTCACACAGGCTGTCCTCTGTTTCTAGGAGGTACTTTCACCACAATACAGAATTCCTAATTTCCTTCAAAGCTCATCTCCAGTGCCAACTACTCTACCCAAAGTCTTTCCTAATGCCCCTCAACCGCCAGTACACAACCTTCATTAACTTGTGTGTGTGGAAACAAGCGAACAAATATATATCCATATCTATTTACTGCTATGTATGTATATCTATGTATAGATATATATATATATATGTGTGTGTGTGTGTGTATATGTGTGTGTATGTGTATATATATATTCATATATATGTGTGTGTGTATATATGTTTGTGTATATACGTATATATATTCATATATATATATTTATATACACACACATACACACACGCACACATACACATGCACACAGTCTTCCCTAATAGAATTTAAGTTCCTGGAGGCAGGGATCATTTTATTTCCTTATGTATTCTTATTGCCTAACATGATAAACAGCAATGGTAGGTTTTTAATAAATGGTTATTGACTGAATGACAGCTGTCCTTTAGTGAGAAGGGTCTTTAATTGGCTTTCTTCTCTGATTTCAGAATCATGACCATGCCTGCATTGCATGCCGGATCATCTACCGTTCAGATGAGCACCATCCTCCAATATTGCCCCCCAAAGCTGACCTAACAATTGGCCTGCATGGGGAGTGGGTGAGCCAGAGGTGTGAAGTACGCCCAGAAGTTCTCTTCCTCACTCGCCATTTCATATTCCATGACAACAATAACACCTGGGAAGGGCATTATTATCACTATTCTGATCCCATCTGCAAGCATCCCACCTTCACTATTTATGCCCAGGGTCGCTACAGTCGTGGTGTACACTCTGCCAGGGTCATGGGAGGCACAGAGTTTGTGTTCAAAGGTAAGATTCCTGCCATGAATCAAAATTTCTTTAGGGACTGAGTTATGATGAACAAGTCTTGACTATTTCTGTTGTGGATAAGTGCCTACTACAGGAGGCATTGAGGCAAGAAATTAGGGCAGGAATTTTTCTGTTAGCAGAGCCTCTCATGCAATGGTTAGCTGGTGGCCCACTCCTTACAGAGCAGTGACAGCTTTATATATTGTTGCATGATTTCATGAGTTCAGGAATTCTGACTCTTGGTATTCACTTTAACAAAATCCAAAACCCTAGCCTAGAATGCAAATACCATTGGAAGAGGTAATATATTTATTTAAATTCTCAAAAAAAGTGTAAATGACAAATAGCTGATCTTTCTTAACAGCACGTTTCATAGGAAAAAAGCAGAAAGGCACTGCTGGAGGTTGCGAGGGAAAGGTGTCATAGAAAAAATAAATTGTACAGAAAAGGAGCCCTCACCTACTTGGAAATTTTGTTTTTGTTTTTGTCTTGGTACAGAACTTTGCATTAGATGAGGGGTTGTTAACTTGTTTTGTGTTATGCATCTCTGGCAATTTGATGAAGTTTATGGATCCCTTTTCAAAATAATATGGGTTTTAAAAAATTTATCCTGGGAGGAAATGTTAAATTTCAGTTAGAGGTTAGTGAAAGTAAAGATGTAATTATTTTTTCCCATCCAATTCACTAACCTCCTGATATTTATCCATGGGGATCCATGGACCCTTGTTGAGAACTGTATGAAATGCAGGAGTGACTTGGAGCACAGACTGCCAGTGAAGAGGGAACTAATGAAACAGAGAGAGTGATTCATGCAATGAGGGAGCTTACAATCATTTTTGTTAAGGATTATAAAACATTGGGATATGTTTCCAAGAGTAGTCATAGAGTCTCCTCTTAGATATTTTAAGAATCATGTAGACATATTTCTGAGATGATGGGTAGACAGACCTGTCCAAGGGGGTCAAGAGAACATAAAATGACAGATCTAGAAGTGGAAATGTTTCATGTCTGGTCCAATGCCTTCATTTTATGATTAAGGAATCTCAAGAGAGGTTAACTTAACCCAGAGAGGTTAAGTGACTTTCCCATAGTTACACAGTAGGTAGGAAAACTGACTCCATATCCAAGGAGCTTTCCAATGCATAACAATACTGATATGGGAAGGATGACAAGATATGGATCATTCCCAATAAAGATTGTATAATCAAATTATTATGATATAATACAACATAGCAAAGACATTTTATCTGAGTCTCATTTACCAAAATAAATTTGAGAGCATCTGAGAAACCATATGCAGGACTCATGTTACAGAAGCAGACAATCTAAAAGCAAGAAAAGATCTTAAATTTCATTTATTTCAACTTGTAGAGGGGTTACCTGCTCAGGTATAACATCCTTGACAAATGGTCATCTAGACTATTTGAAGATTTCCCATAATTGGGGATTTCACAGCCTCACCAGTGAGGCCATTCAACTTTTGGATAGTAATTTTAGGAACATACCCCTTACATCAAGCCAGAGTCTTCCTTCCACAGTTTCTGAAATCCATCGTTGCTAGCTTTGTCTTCTAGGACTAAACAAAATAATTCTCATTTCTCTCCCTCTTGAAGGCTTTTCAAATACTTAAAAGATAGCTCTTAAGTTCCTTGCTGAGTTTTCTCTTCTCTAGCATAAAGGTCCCTAGCTTTTTCAGGAGATCCTCATATGGCATGGTTTCCAAGTCAGCTCTTCCCTGGACATAATCCAGCTTAGGAGTTTCTTTCCTCAAATGTGGTGTGCTAAACTGCCCGTGATCCTCTATATGGTCTGACAAGGGCAGAATTCTTTCTCCCCCTTTGTTCTAGAGCAGGGGTAGGGAACCTGTGCCCTCCAGGTCACCCTCTGGTTACTCAAATGAAGCCCTTTGACCGAATCCAAACTTCACAGAACAAATCTCCTTAATAAAATGATTATCTAAGACACTGCCCTTCTACTGACATACGCTAAGGTGGCATTAGCTTTTTGCTTACCATATAACAATATTGACTTTCATGGTGAGCTTTCAGTCCACTAAAATCCCTATAGCTTTCCTATGATGCGCCCATCCCTTCCAGCTTTGAGGTTCTATGTAAAAAGATTGGGCTTTCTCTCTTCGAAATCTTTATCTACATTTTGTCTTACTGCCACAGCCTAATTTCTTTCAGACCGTAGCCTTGTGGGTCCAGATTAATTTACAGGGCATGGAGAAGTGGTTGATGCTAAATCTATTAAAGACCTCAAAACATCCTATTCCATTAAAAAAGTTCCAGTTTCCACCAGTACTCTTTAGTAGGCTATTTTTCAGTGTAATAATATTAAATCACATGATGTGATAATGTAGAAACATTTCATAAGCCATTGCTTTCTAAGGCTATGAAAATCAATTGACAGAACTACGAAGGCTCAACTTATGGGCCAGATGAAGTAAGTTTACCCAGTCACATCTGTAATTCATTTGATGTGACTGCCATTCAAAGAAAAAGGTTCAGCTAATGCCAAATAAGAAGGATCTGATCATATGGGGAGGGGAGAAGGGGATGGAGCCTTTCTTCTTTTCCACTACCCCTTTAAAAAAATAAACAAGGACAATCTCATTGGTATATTGTATTTCTAGTATCTGCTCTAGAGGAATTCACTATCATATGCTTGCTTCCTGGAAATGATGACTTTTTCTTTTTATCCTCTTCCTCCATAGTGAATCACATGAAGGTCACCCCCATGGATGCAGCCACAGCCTCTCTCTTAAATGTGTTCAATGGGAATGAATGTGGAGCTGAGGGCTCATGGCAGGTTGGAATTCAACAGGATGTGACTCACACCAATGGTTGTGTTGCCTTGGGAATTAAACTACCTCACACTGAGTACGAGATCTTCAAAATGGAACAAGATGCACGGGGTCGGTACTTACTGTACAATGGCCAGAGACCCAGTGATGGATCCAGTCCTGACCGGCCGGAAAAGAGAGCCACATCTTACCAAATGCCCTTAGTTCAGTGTGCATCTTCAGCACCCAGATCAGAAGATTTAACAGAGGAGAATACAATGGGTCACTATGGGAATGGGGCACCTGAAAAGAATTTCTGTACTGTACCTCTGACTCTGATTGCATGCCTTTGGACTGTTCCACATTGGAATACCTTCAGCTAGATCTCTTTATGCTTTAAAAATATATATAAATATGCATATATATATATATTTTTATTTTCCAAACTAGGATTCCTTGGGATTTGTGGATTTTCTTTCCCAAAGAAAGGACGTTTATTCCCCTGATGCACTCAAATGCCTAAGGATTGTTGTTCTTTGTCTTCTCCCTTCCCCCCTTAAACTCCACTCCCAGCCCCAGAATCATGAATAGCACTTGTTTGAAGTTTCTGCTTTGAACTTCATCCAGTCTGTTCCCTGGCCTGAGTGACTGCACAACAGTAATTGCACTTTAGGACTGCAGACGGTTTGTGGGTAGTAGATTCTTTGGGGGTTGGGACTTAAAGAAAAAAAATTATATTATTTGGCTGCATTGAACTTTAGTTAAAAAAAAGATCCAGCTGCAATCTTCACTGCTGTTTTCCTCTTGTCACTTCCTTTCCCATCTCTGGAACTGCCTTTCCTTCAAAATCTAACCATCTCAAATAGCCCTATGCAGTATTGGGTTGGTGCTGAGAGGATGGCGTCTTTTTACTTAAAGAAAATGCTTTGGTGTAGATATGTATATATTCAAAGACTCAAGGATTTATCTAAATGATCTTAACAAGTTTTATACAGAAGAAGAGAGAATTGAAAGCTTTCCTTTCAGAAGTGCTGAATGGAAAATATCTGTAATTAAATTTCAAAGTAATTTAAGCTATTTTTACACATAGTTTTTTGTTTGTTTTTGTTTTTTGCTTTTTTTTTTAACTTTTGAAGAATACACTTAGTGGAGCACATGTGGCACCATTCTCTGCCCATGGTTGAGAAGAGTCAAAAGGAACCCTAGAGGTCACTTTAGTCCAACCCATTACTGTGATTTTGTTGCTTTTGTGCCCTGTGTAAATAGGTAACTTGCTGGAATCAGTATGTAGAAAGCAATACCAATATAAATCAGAGAGTAGACAGTAATGTATCTGGTATGTACAGGTCCTGCAAAGTGCCACATGAATGCTGATAATAATATGGTCCTTTTCCTAATATGCCATTTCCTTTCCTTAAAACTTTCACCCTGGCTTGTATGACATATTGTTACAGGTAAGCAAAAGTATCTAGATTTGCAATATCTTTCTTACCATTAAAAATACATTTTTAGAAGAAATGTTTGCTGGGAAAGGACCTGGTATTCAGAGAAAATATAAAAATCAGTATCCTATGGGATTTGTAGCATTCATTTCATGCCATATGTATCTTGGGTTTTGTATTAAGTCTTGCTATCATATGGACTTAACTGGGAGTCAAGTAATCAGACTAACCTTCCTAATCAGCAGTTGACTTAGTTATGCAACATGGAATAAACCAGTGTCTTCATTCCTCAGTGTGACCTTGTACAAAATAGGACATAACATTTCTGCCCCCATTTCTGTCCCTCTGAGGCACTGGAAGGGTATAATGTCTGTAATGTGCTCTGGATTCTTGGAAAAGGGTCTGTGTAAACACCAAGTATTCTCAAGAATAGAAACTAATGAAAAAGAAATGAAACAAATAGGCAACAATGAAAGATCCATATTTAAGAGAGGTCTTGTAGAAGGCAAAAAATAAGTCAGGCTTAAGGCATTATTCTATTTAATATTGAAATTAAATGCCAGTAGTATTGTATGTGATTAAAATTTTTTTAAGGATCATGTGGGTGTGTACTATTAAATAAATGTATTTAGATTATATTTATAATTATGGAGATTAGCAAGATCATATATTCAGCATAAAAATACTAACCTGATTTGCCAAATTTACTATAGTGAAATGAACTGGAAAAGCATTAATACTCCTGTAAAATTTGTTTTATCTATGGAGTCATCTAACAAGTGGAGTAACCATTCCATCATCATAAGCCATAACAAATCATATGAAGCACATAATATTTACTATCATAGGCTATATCAGCAATTTAACCATGAAAGTGACAGGCTAATAGCTATTGGAATTAGAGACTCTAACCCATAGGTCTGGGAAATTGTTTCCATATTAAATACTTGCAGTTTTTAGAAAAATGTGTGTATATTTATATAATTTATTTTTAAAGTTGCAAGTATGTAAAGAAATATATATGCATATGTGTATGTATACTATATGCATGTATCTCTGTACAAAAGTAAATACATACAAACACACATCTTATTAATAAGATCAAAACAGAATTCATATGGATACAGGTCTTATCACTTTAGCAATGATGTAGTTTATTAGAAATGATAACCAAGATAACACATTTATATAGCTTGGGTATAATGATGGGTTTCTTAGCTGTTAATTGCAATATATGTGTGTATACATAGATATATATATATACATACATATACATATATATACATACCACATGTATGTTTGGACTTTCACTGCATTTTTTACAAACTTACTCAGATCTAAACTCTTATTGGGGGGTCACTTAGCCCTTTTTATCTCTTTTTTTGTACAATTTTTGTCCATGTCTTACTGTTAACTATATACAGAGGACATACCTGACAGGAGGCTTTCCTCTAGTATTTTTAATGCTTTGTGGGTACCAATGTAATCTAAATTGTTCATTGTTTTTTGGTCATGATATAACCAGCCTACTTCCGTTGAAGACATGCATGACCAGATAGCATGCATTTTATTCCATGAATAGGGCACAGATTCTCATGGGTAATATATTATAGTCTACTTTTACTCAATGCATATCTTTCTGTTGCCCTTTGTGTCACTTGTAATTTTGAATATTATGAGGTCACAATGTTTTACGAATCATAGCCATATAGCATCACCAGGAAAATATTGTGATTAAAGTATTTTTTTCTGGCTGCAAAATATTTGAGATTATTGAAAGTATCAAGGAATTTCTCAAATGCAATATCAGCCATTCACCTCCCATTCAGTTCAGGATGTAGTTCATTTTCCATTGGCAATATCCATCCAATATTTAAATCAAGAAGCATTGAATGGATAAGTACTTGTAGGCACTGTCCAAGATGTGCATGTTGGTGAATTAACTCACTGTGTTCTCTGTTCAGTTGAATGTCATTGTCTTGGCATTGCTCATTTTGTGTTCCTTTTGTTCTTCTAGTGGTAGAAGAATCTCTTGAATTTCTGTGGATTTCACTGAAGAAGTTTATTGGATATGGGGTTCAATGCAATTACTACAATGACATCTATGAATAAGAACATTTAAAGAAAACCTTTATAAATAGGAAACATTTTTGCTTAAATGCTAGACAGAACATTTTCCATGCTACAGTCAAACACCTTAACTGAGCTGATATCTTGCTGTATTATGAGTAGCCTGATACAGAATTGTTGAACAAAGTGATCTCCTTAATCACATCTTTTTACAATATATGCAGAAGATTACTCATTTGTTTGCATAGAATCTTCAAGGTTACATTTTGTCCTACCAGGTCCATTAAAAAAAATCAACAGACACAGATGGAGTTTTCACCATGCCATTTAGTTATAAGAATGCAAAGATATAGAGATACAGAGAATTTTCTGTTACCCTTTCCATGCATTCATTAATAAGATCCTCACTACATATATAGATGATTTCCATCAAGGCTTTATGGAACTGAGAAAGTAAACATAAGTAAGTAGCTCTTTATACCTTCATTTATGAATAAAGTTTTACAAAGGTGAATGTCCTGCAGCAGTTTACCCAAATGTGCTTTAAGTATCCTACCATTCTTGGAAGAATATGGCTATAATAGGAGAGTTCATACTGAAGAATACTCAAGAATTTTAACCTTAAATGACTTGAGGATTACCATTCTTAGAAAAGTTATGCTGATTTTCTGCCCCAGACTTTCAAGACTCTCTTACATTTCCCTCAATTCCAAAGCAGGAAATAAGGTACTAGCTAGGCCCACTAGGAGATAAGGAAGGGGATATTTTGTCCCAAGGATATGGGAGAAAGAGGTTTGACTCTGGTCATAATGTTTCCTCCATGCCAGAAACCCTTTTCTCATAACCTCAGCACATATAATATCTCAGCTCTTTTGTATGTGTGTATGTGTGTGGGGGTGTGGGTGTAGGTGCAGGTATGTGTGTTGAGGTGAAAGAGGTGATTCCAATACCAGATCTTTCCTTTCAAGCCAGTTTCAGTACCATGAGTTCTCATATGGTGTCTATTGCCACAAGTGATCTGAATTCAGAAGAGTTTTCTTTTTCTTGATGACAGAGTCTGAAAGGATAACTCTATCCAACAACGGTCTCAGAAAGTTGTTCAGAAAGTAGGTAAAGTGATATTTATGAAACCTGAACTTCAAACTGAGCCTACTGGAATAGTGATCATAAAGTTCCTAAAAGTACACAAGAGTTGAAGACCATATTTGTCTAAATTGCTTGATACAATAGTAAGCGATAATTACATATGCACATTAGTAGAACCATTCTCTACATGATTAATATGTTCAAAGACATTCTAAGAATTGTTTGCACACTAGCTGAAAATTCTGATTTACCTAACAAGTTTGCACCCATTCCCCATGGAAATAGAACAAAATATTGACATGTGCCAACTCTAACCCAGAAACCAATAAATGGCATCAGAGTTGCCATGTCAAGACAATTTACTCTTGGGTTGTGGTGAGGCTTCCCAGGCTTTCCATAGCTTTTTCTAACATTTTTGCTACTCCTGATTTCGTAAAGATCACAAATAGCTCTATCTGTTGAAGCTAAATGTAATGGCCATAGACATATGAAAGAATAAATGGCCTTCTGTTCATCTCTGGTGTCATAAGAAAATTAATAAACATTCTTTCCTCAACATTAAGGAGATTGCATACCCTTCATAGAGCCAATTTGGACTCTTTAAAACCATATCGTGCTACAACTTGGTCTGTCTCACTTGGGAAATTGATTTGAGTCACAATAACTTCTGCTAATAGAATGTGTAAATTGTAGCAATGAAGCTTACTACCCTATTCCCACCCCCTCTTTTCTACCTTTTCTAACACAGTCCTATTCTCCAGAAACCTATATGAGCAGGACTATTCTACTATTGAGAGAAATTTAAGTTAATTTCAGTTTCCAACTTCTACATCAACTACGACACAATCCTGCCAACATTTTCAACAAGAGCACATAGCAATCCAAGGGAGACCAGACTCTAGATTCTAAACATCATGGAGGCAATAGGGCTATTACTTGGATAAGACATAGAGTTTTAAACTAGACCAAAAATGTATTTATCTCCTGACAGAAATGAACTCAGATAAATGGTTTCCAGAAGAAAGATTTTCCACACATGTGTTATTAGATATCAGTAGAGTATCTATCAAATTACCTTTCATTCTGCTATGAACAGCAGGCCTCAATATTGCAAACTGAGGCAAACATCCAATGGAGTAAAGTCTCAGGAATTTTAGGAATGGAAATCCTTTAAAGCCTAGTCCTCCACAGGTTGTAGAAAGTAAATGATCTAGTGGAAGAAACACTTCCAGAGGCTAGCTTAATACTACAATAAATGAGGTGGAATAACCTACCGCTAGAGCCACAAGAATCATGTTCAGGACACTTTCCTATTTCCTATAAAGGAATCATAGGTTCTTACTGTCTAGAATGCACTACAGAGCGTCTTACTTATATACAGTTTGTTTCTTTTGCTAGAATGTAAGCTTGAGAGCAGGGATTATTTTTTGTTTGTTTTGGCTTTTCTGTTTTTCACCTTTTTTTTGTATCCCTAATGCTTAGCACAAAGTCTGACCTATATAACAAATACTTAATAAATGCTTATTGGATATTCACTTTGGAAATAGATGAATAGAAGAAAGATCAATTTTGCTGGAGATGATCTAAAAAATTTAGAGTTGTTTGATGAGAAAAGATGTTTCACAATGTGAGTTATTTGGGAAATATTGGGAGATGGTATTCTGCATCATGCTCCTTATAAAAGAAAATGGCTAATAAGCTTCATACTAATATTCTCAACTATCAGATCATACTTGCAATTTTTGATAGAGTGTAAGCTCCTTGAGGGCGAGCAGGGATTGTTTCATTTTGTCTTTATATTCCCAGTGCCTAGCACAGTAGCTGGCATATAGGAAGTGATGCATAAATGTTTTTTGATGGCTTGATTATGAGAGAGAACGCTGAAAAGAACACTGGAGATTGCCTCCTGTATTACCCATTACCTGGGTAAAAGCAATATTAAGGGGAAGAGACTGCACAATATACCATAATGGCATTAGAACAGGTTTACTTACGGTAAAGAGAAGAATCTGGAGAAAGGATTGTAATGAGAAGATTGCCTTGTCCTACCACTACTACTATTATAACATACCAAGAATAAACAGGTGCCTTAGCAAAAGGTGGGACTGTTTGTCTCATAAGCTATTTTTCCTTAAGCTTTTAAAGTGTAAGTTCTTCCTAGTAATAAAGGGAACACACAATAAATGTACTGTAAAAATTTCAAAGCAATAATGTTTCTTGTAGATGTCTGTCATTTACATAGAGATTTCTTGTCTTTTTCATGAAGCAATATATTTTAAACTTGGAATCTAGACTTTTTTTTTACCCCATTTCTACTGTTTTTCCAATGTCAGGGTCTTTTTATTTGTTTTTTTTTATTCAGCATTTATGTTTTGTAAATATACAAAGCACTTCTCTTCTACTCTATGTTCCAGATTACATTGTTGGAGAAATTTGAATAACTGTTAAAAAAAACCTGTCTAAAATAAAGGCTGTCAAATAAAGCACTAACACTCCTCAAGAAAGTGTCACAATGAAGTTATTGTTCCTAAACAGGTGAAAAAACAGAACTTGCAAGCATTTGACTGCATTTAAGATTTTACAACAATTTGTGTTTCTTTTAAAGGTAGAGAAAATAGAAATAGGAAAAAATGAACAATTTGAATGTTTGATTTGCAAATGGCATTTAATATCAGATAAATAGGTTCATTTTATTTTACATAGGTATATATATTTAGTTCAAGTCAGCAAGCATACATTTAGTGCTCAAAATGAAACTCACTAGGTCAGATAAAACTCAAAATATGACACTTGAATGTTTGCATAGTGATTTCCTTGGGACAATCAATCCTATAAGGAAGGTAGTGAAAATGTGCTTATCCCTTGTACACTCCAGTCCAGGAGCTCAAGGACAAGAAAGTACTAGAATGGGACCCCTAAGCAAAAGGGTTTGAAAATAACAGAACTTATAGACTCTAGAGGTACGGAGGACCCTCCAACAGGAAAGCATCGCCATCCACCCCCACATTACCACCATCACCACCACCACCACCACACCACACATAGAAACCCTGGCTCCCAACTACTATAACCAGTGCTCACTCACCAAACATCAGTGCAGCTTACATTTAGGATCAAATCAGGAGTTCCCTCTGTCATTCAACAAGGTATGAAAGCGCATATTCTTTTCCTAGAGAAGTGGTACAGTACATCGGATCAGTTAAAAGTTCCAATAATCACCTTGATACAGAAAACAGCATGCCCATTTTATATGTGAAGAAACTGAGTCTCAGAGAGATTCAATAATTTGGCTGTCATCACAATACCTAGTGTCAGAACCAGGTCTCAACCTCGGATCCTCTGATTCTAAACTGAGCATTCTTTGTACCAGGAAACACTCTTTCTTAACTTTTTTCTATTTTCACATTTTTTCCCCAATGCCAAAGTCTTTTTATTTTTATTTATCCATTGTAATAAGGAAACATGGCATAGCAGATAAAGTACTATACTTAGTCTCAGGAAGCTCTAAAATCAAATGCTCCCCTGACCTTTACAAGCTATGTGATCATGGGCAATCATAACCTCTCTGATCCTCAGGCAACTTTCCAACATTTATCTAATAATGGGGTTTTAATCTGAGTAGTAACAGAGAGCTCCCATATCCAGGAAAACACCGAATCTTGACCTATTGACCTGCTATGGTAAATAATCATTTATGTCAGAAGCACTGAAAAGTGTATGATCTTTCAAGATATCAGGAGATTAGTAAGTTATTGCTCTAGTTCTTAACATGGGGGCCATGAACTTGTGAAAATTTATTTTGATAATGGTATTTTGATATAATTAGTTTCCTTTGGAATCTGGTATTTTCTTTTATGAATTTAAAATGTTATTCTGAGAAGGGGTCCATGACACACACAGAAAAGGTGTAGGACCCCTGCTCTAGTGTGTACTCTCTCATTGAACGGATCATATTACATTTTTGAGAGAGCTATCTAAAAACATGTGTCCGTGTGGTGGGCACAGTGCCCCGTGGTCTAGCATAGGTCTTTAATGATTCCTACCAATTACTGTAGCTAAACTGATTGCCCAGTGACCATCATCTGCCTTCAAGATACAACTATACGTTAAAACTGGATGGAACCTGGAGAAATCCCCCTATTCTTTGGAGTTTCATCAGTGAGGAGGATGCTCTGCCAGGGATTTTTTTCCCAGTTGGGACTCTGGAGGTTGAAGCAGGACTCCCCAGCTACATGACCCAGACGTAGGTGTTTCACTTGGTTTGGTGATGTATGTAAATATATTCATTATTCTTCTAGGCTTTATCTTTATATGTATATTTCTACATTTCTTTAATACTACTTTATATTGTCCTTGTGTGCAGAATAAATGTTATACTGATACTAAAAAAAAAAGACACAACTATACAAAAGTCCAGCTATTTCCTGCATGTCGACTTAGGGAAAATTAAAGCATGAAAGAGTCAAGGACACTGAGAGACCAAATATACTAGGCCAGGTTGACAGCACAATAATATCCATGAAATGGTTTTGCATCAAAGCATAAAAACAGGCTGGAAACAAAGTATTCTGACAATTGAAGTAGATGATATTCACGTATTCAAGACCAGTAGGCAAAATAGAAAAAGAATCTACTAGTCACCTAGTGAAATGTGAACCCCAAACCCCAAACCCCAAAATGAAAGCTCTCAGGCACATCATAGGCAAAATCCAGGGTTTCCAGGAAAAAAAATACTACAAGAAGCCAGAAAGAATTAATTCAAATACCAAGGAGTCAGTTAGGATCACACATGATTTAGCAGTCAGTACTATAAAGAAGTGGAGAACATGGTTATGATATTCCAGAAGGCAAAATATATAGGCTTACTGACGAGAATATCTTACTCAGCAAAACTGAATATAATACTCCAACAGGGAAGGGAAGAGGAGAATGAATCTTTAATGAAACAGAAGACTTCTAAGCATCCCTGATGAAAAGACCATAGAAATTTTGAAGCTTAAGAACAAGAGTGAAGAGAAATATAAGAAGCCCCATTTCCTTGTGTGAGAGATGCTGACAAGTATTCTTCTTTATTAAGTGAGCAGTGCTGAAGACCATTATGGCTACCTGTCTTCCACAGACATTGCTAAAAGAGCATGGAGCTTCATCACAGGTATGAGGGAACATTGGAAAAAGGCATGATCCCACACCCTTCTCTACTATCCAGGGTCAAGTTAGCTATGCTCAGTCCTTGAATACACCTCACTTGAATATTTGAGTTAAGTATTAAATCCTATGCTTTATGATAGATAGGACACTAAAACTCTATGGTCTCATAACCCAAATTTTTTCCCAAAATTTTGCATTGCTATTTAATATGCTGACTTGTTAGGTAACTAGAGTAGCACTTGTAAATTTTCTTTTTAATTCTTTACTTATGTTACATTATACAGACTTTATTTGTGTGGAAACTACCTACTACTGCAGCCTTACTTGGTCTTTTCCTTCTTAAATCACATAGGAGATAGAAAAGGACTAGACCTCTGGTTTTATTGGCATAAGAAACTCCCAGAGGAGGAAATTTCCTCTACCAATATAAGTCAATATTTCTCTGAAATTCAAGTCTCAGATAACTACCTAGACAATTAAGAGGTTAAGTGTCTTGTTCTGGGTCACGCACCCAATATGTGTCAGAGGGAAGACTTGAACCCAGCAATCTGTAGCTTTGAGACTAGCTCAAAACACACACACGCACACACGCACACACACACACACACACATCTTAGTTACAAATAAGAGGGGGAAGAAGACAAATATAGGAGAAAAATACAGGTGATAGGAAAAAGTTAATAAAAATCTGTTTTAAATAAGAAAAAAGAATCATGCTTTTTGGCATAATGCTGTTTTTGTATATTTGTTCTGATACTTATATCAGTTCATGATACACTCTCTAAGTAAAATTAAAGATTATATTCATTATTGGATGAGTGAAATGAAACTGGGTAAAACAAATAGAATTTGGGTTTCTCACAGTATGCAAGCTTCCATATTTGAACACTTCAAAAATACATGCTTTCTCCAGAAGGGTTATATTCCCTCTATAGGGACATATTAACATTTTTCATTTAAGGGTAGAAACAGAAACTTAGGAGGTAGTGTTCAAGAATTGTTGTGACTAAAAAATTCATGACCCTGTAACTAACTTAATGACGAGTTTCTCTGAACTTAGCAAGGTTGGCCCTCTGATGATATACACATATTCCAATTTGCCTTCTGACTTTATAGGATACTAGTATAACTGATCCTATATAATCTAATCATGGGTGGTGATCACTTGGCAAACATTGTGGCCGTGATAATTGATAGGAATTTTGATGAGAACTTGTTAGACCATATCATGTGGTTGGTAGCTTGTGTTAGGCAAATCCTTGGACAACCCAGGGTCACTTCCATAGCATGGCAAAAAGCATTTCACTAAGACATTGATAGAGATCCTGCTTCCATAATGCATTCAAGTTAGTTTTTTTTTTTAATTTATAGGCTCTCATGTCCACTATTTTTTTTCTCCTACATATATACAAACATCTATACACACAAACATATACACCCAATGTGTAGGTATATGTATATATGCACATATATATACACCCAAGGTGTGGGTATATGTATATATGCACATATATGTGTGTGTTTTAAAATGGGCTTTCTTGTTTGTGATTTAGTCGTGACAGAACCATATTAGGAACAATTTCTCTTAAACTCAAGGATTTAATTACCTGATATGACCTCTAACAACAAATAGAATTTATGGCATGGAGTGGATGGAGAAAAACTGTGTGAGGGACTTTTAAACCAAAGTTTGAAATATTAAAATTTTATATGAGCATGAAAGTTCAGAAATATTTTTCATATTAAGTGAGGTTTGTTTTTCACACTGGAAAAATACAGTATTTATAATTTAATTTGGATTAGATTCCATATATTTACCCATGGACATTTCTAATTCACAAATGTATATCACTAATCATCTTACAGGTGACCTATACTGGCATAATTACAGGTTTTGGTAAATTAATTTTTAAAAAATGTGTATCCATAAAAAGCTCAGAACAAAAGCATTTAGTGTATTAAAAGATTTCATCTTTTATCATCTCTTACTTGATTAATTTTTTTTACCATGGAAACTATTACAAGATGTCATTGGATAATTTCATAAACATTAGAGTTTCAGGAACATATACATAAGCAGCAAACATAAACTCAGGAAGAGAAAAAGTCTTTGATTTCCAAATACAAATAGCTTTAATAATAAGGAAAACAAAGTTACCAGAAGAGCAAATTTCATTTTACAAAGAATATTCTATGAATATGTTCTGGGCCACAAGCCTCGTCTATGATATTCTTAGCCTAGCTCCTCATTTCCTTCATAATTTAAGACTAAACAGAATAAAACACCCAGGGGCACCTTGAATACTTCAGAGGCTTGTGCCAACTCACAACTGGGTAGACAGCTCAACAGAGCTGTTTTCCTAATGCTGCTAGAAATTCTTTTGGAATGAAAGATAAAGTTGAAAGGAGAATATTTGTGTTTATTAAATAAAAATCAAAGCTAGAACTGAGCCAAACATGCAAATGCTGTCATTTGTGGCTGTTGCAGTAATAAAAATGTAAATGTGAATGAGAATTAGCAGTAATCATGCAAAATCCCCATGTTTTCTATGCCTGGAGCAACCTTCCTCCCAAAAATAAGAGGTTTACAGCAATATTCTTGTGGCTAAGTTTTCCTTTGGGTCTTGATTTTTATCTTTTTTTTTTCCCCAGAAAACAGAGAGCCAAGATGGATGTTAATTATTAGTTTCTGTTTGCTTATATAGATATTGACTTACAGAATCATAGAATTTGGAATTGGAAGAAACTTCAGCAGGGCATTTAGGCAAATAAAACATAAACAAGAATCTTCGTTTTAATATATTGGACATGTGCTTATCTGGCCTCTAAATAAAGACTTCCAATGAGGAGGAACCCAGCACCTCCCAAGGCAACCAGTTTCAATTTGGGAAGGCAATAATTATCAGGAAGTTTCCTCTCAATATTCAACTTAAATTTACCTCTTTACAGCTTCCATTCATTGCTCCTGATTCCACCCTCTGCCACCAAAAGAACAAGTCTAATTTCTTCTCCACATGACAGAAAGCTATTATGTTTTCCTTCAGTCTTCTCTTCTTCTGGCTAAAAGTGTACAGGTTTTTTTTAATAGATTCTCATATGGCAAAGACTCTAGGCTCTTCACCAGACTGGTTATTCTCCCCTGGACCTTCTCCAGCTTAGCAATATCTTTCCTAAACTGTGACATCCAGAACTAAAATTGTAAAATTTGAAGTTTTTTTTGAAAATCATCACTGCAATTTCCAGAACCTTCTATGGAAATCCAGAGTCATAGTATCACAGAACCATTACCAGAGTTGGAAAGGATCTTAACCAGATCCTTTCTGAAAAGTAACTAGAAGGAAATTAGTTTTCTGGTAGCATCTTTAGTTGATCATCCCTAAAAGCTATAACAAGGTCAGAAGTGTTTTGTTCTACTCTTTATTCCTCTTTGGAGTCATTATGTTTAGATAAAGCACAGTGTTTGTCTGGTTTTTTTTAAGACTGTTACCTGGAAATCCCACTTTGGCTTTTCTATCTATTTTCCTCTTCTGACTGGGAGAGTAGGGAAAAAATGATTCCTGTTCCATAATGTTAGTAAATGAATTAGTCCAACCATCCTGGAAAATAATTTGGAACTACACCTCTAAAGGATTATAAAACTTTACATAACCTTTGACCCCACAATGCCACTACTAGATCTCTATCCCAAAGAAATCAAAGAAAAGGGAAAAGGACCTTATTTGTACAAAAATATTTATAGTGGTTCTTTTTGTGGTGACAAAGAATTGGAAATGAAGGTGATGCCCATCAGTTGGGGAATGGCTGAACAATTTGTGGTACATGTTTGTAATAGAATACTATTGTAGTCAGAAATGACAAGCAAGATGCTTTCAGAAAATCTGACAAGGCTTACATGAACTGATACAAAGTGATCAGAACTAACAGAACATTTTACACAGTAATAGGAATATTGTAACGATGATCAACTGTGAAAGACTTAGCTGCTCTGACCAAGACAATGATCCAAAACATTTCCAAAGGACTCATGATGAAAAAATGCTTTGAATGCAGACTCAGGCATACTTTTTTAACTTTCTTTATTTTTCTTGCCTTTTTTTGTTTTCTTTTCCAACATGGTTAATATGGAAATATATTTTCCATGATTTCACATGTATAATTAATATCATATTGCTTGCTTTTTCAAGGGGTGAGGGAGGACAGAGAGGAGGGAGAGAATTTGTAACTCAAATTTTTAAAAAAATAAATGCTAACTTTTTTACATGTAATTGGGAAATATTTAATGAAATATAGTTTTTTAAAAAACAAAAATAATAATAATGGGTGGACATATGTGCAACTATTATCCAAACTTCTTTCAAGCATTTCCCTCATTCATTCACGCATTAATTCAATATTTATTGAGTTCCTACAACAAACAGGACATTGTGGTAGGTGATTTGAAAGATACAGAGATGTATAAGTCATACAAACCCTCAAAGAGCTTCCTTTCTGGTGTGGAAGCACAGCATAGTGGATAGAGTGATGGATTTAAAGCCAGAAATACATTGGTTTAAATCTCACCTCTGACATTTCCTAGTCATATGAATGTGGGTAAATCACTTTCCTATTTGCAAAGTGTGGTTAATAAAATAATTTGAATCATAACCATAATCATAATCTGGCTACTTCTTCATTTCCACTCAGTCTGGTCTTTATAGAGACTTGTAAAATTGCTGTTCCTGTCCAGTTCTTCATTCACTATGGCAATGGGCAAAGCTAAATTAAAAAAAAAACAATGTCCCTCCAGAGGACACCTCTAGAGCTGTGACAACATATAAGCTGGACTTCATGTTCTACATCCTTAGCCCTTTGGATCAAGCAGATCCTGAGGACAAGCTTTTTACTTCCTTGAAGGGAAACTATTCTCGCTTGTATGAAACAGCAAACAAAGGGAAAAGTTAAATGTTTTCAGTCAGTCCTGGTCATCTTTACATTTCTACTCTTGACTCTTTCTTGTCCTTAGAATAAGACAACCTAGTCCTTGAATTATCTCAGTTCTCAATTTTTAGTCTTCAACCAATGAATGTAGATTGGCGATGTTAGATGTCTCAAACATCATTAGCATCACCATCATCACTGGCATTAATAAGCAATATGCCCTCCAGGGCTACTTCCACAACTCCCATTTGATTTATCAGACTGAGTACCCAGAAAATAATGACTATTACTCTCTCTTAAGAGTTCTAGAAGTACTTTGGTGTTTCTAGTAGCTTTGCCCACAAGCCGTGAATGGTGTGTTTCACATTGATTATCAGACCCAATTAGATTTTAGAAAGAGTATTTACATAATAACTATCACAAGGCCAGTTGCCCCAAAAGTCTGGGGCACACTCTTCAACAAATACACACAGATTCATGGGGAGAATGTTCATGATCATAAAATATGTAGGTAGTAAGATACATGTGTAGAGAAAACATATCACTAAAGTGTATACTTATGGCTCAAGGTTACTGAGAGTGTTTTTTTTTTCCCCTTTGGAGAGTCTTTATGAAGTTTCCTCTAGATGTAGTTTTCTGCTGGACCTCTAGGGTTGAGTTCATAATCACTTGTTTCTCTTTGCTACAATACTGTCTCACTCCCTAAAGCTGTCACAGTCTTCTGCAGACCTTCTATGATTAATTGGAGTCGGGGTCCACTCCCACCTACAAATATATCACAATAAAGTTAACAAAGCACTTCATGTACATCATTTCATTTGAATCTCACAATAATCCTGTTACGTAGTGTGGTGAGAACTAGTGATGAGGGAGAGAAAAAGGAACTCAGGCACTAAGCACTAACACTGAGCAGTCACTGGCATTCCTACATATGAAGACAGAACAATTCTCACCAATTATAATAAATGAACTTATTTTTGTTTTTGAAGATAGCACTCAGCAAGGCCAGGATTTCCTGAGTTAAACTTGTTTATAGAAATAATGATTCATTTAAGGCTGATTCCAAGGCTTAGTGGCCTCCAAAATAATTCATTTGGCAGTGATTCAGATATATTTAGTTTCAAGCAAGACCCTTTAATAGGTGCTGGGGTATATACAGATTTTAGTAAAACAGTGCCTGTCTCCACAGCACTTTAAATGGCATAAGAATTGGCTTCTAATCTTTAGAAAGTCATATCTCTACAGCAGACAAGACTGGAGTGCCACTGTACTCTCCTAAAATTCATACCAAGAGGCAAACATGACAACTAAAGATTAAATGGCATTGTGTTGATTTAGTTTAGAAAAAGACATAAAACAGAATCACTCTTTCCTTCTCTTTTACTGACCTTTGTATTCATAACTTTGACAGGCAGCCGTAGTCTCTGACTCTTCTTAGTTTGTGAGGTTGTTCAGGGTGAGAGACAGAGAGAGAGACAGAGACAGAGAGGGAGAAAGAGAGAGAGATAGAGACAGAGACAGAAACAGAGACAGAGACAGAGAGACAGAGAGAGGGAGGGAGAGAGGGAGAGAGGGGGGAGAGAGAGAGAGAGACAGAGAGACAGAGAAACACTACCTTAAATGAAACCTACCTGGCCCAGTGCAGCTTTTAATCCTCCCCCCCATAGAAATATATTTCCATTATGAAATGAACTGAAATCCAATGGGAACTCCTTGTTATTATTAGATTTCCTCTTGAGAAGCATTTGAAAATTAAAACATTACTTGCTATTTTAGTATTTTGCTTTTTTAAAGAAGAAAAAAGACCTTCCTGAAAACAGTTTTATAGAAAAAGTGAATGATCCATCTCCTAAACATGTTTATTTTCTGGTTTGCCTAGCTAAAACAACCTCTTTTTATCTCTATGTTTGTTTGTTTGTGGAGGATAGTTTTTCTCCTTCAAAGACAGAGGAATCTTTTCATAAACCAAGCAGGAAAACACAGCATAAATAAGCCTCACGTTGCTGCTGGGGCCTCTTTGCTCTTGCCCTTAGAGCTGGGCCCAGAGCTCCTCCTGGTGGTGAGATCTCGGAAAGCAGCCCGAGAGGGGAGGAATCGCGAGCTGCGGTTACCCAGAAGAGCTGTTGTTAAGGGGCCCTCTACAGGACTGAAGCCGACACTCAATCATGTTCTAGTATCGACTGATAGAAACCATGTGCTTATTTTTTTAATCTTATTTTTTATTGGTATCTCTTGTTTTTGTATCGCCTTCATTTCCAAATATATCCTCACTCCATACCTGACAAAACATCCATTTTAAGAATGGGAAAAATCAACAAAACCAATCATCTCATATGCATATGCAATATCCCGTACCTATAGTTCCCTACTTTTGTAAAAAGGAGGAGAAACATTTTCTCAGTTCTCATTAGAATTTAAGTGTTCAATTTCATTACTTTTTCTCATTTTGCTGTTAAGGGCCGCTAGGCGGCGCCATAGTGCACAGAGCTCTGGTCCCGAGGCAGAAAGCTTCATCTTCCTCTGACCTCGGACACTTACAAGCTGTGTTACCCTGGGCAAGTCATTTAACCCTGTTTGCCTCAGTTTCCTCTTCTGTAAAATAAGCTGAAAACGGAAATGGCAAATCATTCTAGTATCCTTGCTAAGAAAACCCCACATGGGGTCACCAAGAGTAAGACACATCTGAAAAATGATTCAGTCACCATAAGAAAATTATTCTGTTCTCTGTGTTGCTTTTCTTCTGAGTTTATGGCACATAAGTGTTCCCGCACTTCTCTTAATTCTTTATGTTTGTTGTTTCCTATGCCATAGTGATATTTCATTGCATTCATGCCCATGACTTATTTGGTCATTCCTCAGTCAATGGACATCTGTCTGTTTCTGCTTTTTTGTAACTATGACCCACTCTTGTACTGGACACATGAGCAGCACCAGCAAATAGAGAAATGGTTCGGGGCAGCCACTCCAGTTCTGAAGAAGGTTCTAAAACCTCTCATTTGTGTATCCTTACTTTGTGCTCAGGTTAATTTCCTCTTTTCTTTCTTTAGGAGCAGCTTTAAGCAATTTTAATTTTTATTGAGCATTTAGAAGATCAGAAAAGCCCTTCATCACCTTTGGAAGGATATATTTCAAGACTTTAGGAAAAACAAGATTCCAGATACTGGAGGTCTGGTCTTTTAGTATAATACATATAGAGCCAGAAGAGATCTTAGAGGTCAAGTATCAAAAGGATTTTATAGAGTAGAGAAATTGTACACAAGACTAAGAGACTAGGTAGACCATGTCAGGGGCTGAACTGGAACCCAGGTCCTCTAACTCTAGACCCTGCAGTCTTTCCACTTCTCCATACTGTCTCCTTTGAGATCCCTATTGTGGTTCAGCTGATTCTCTCATTTCCGACTCTTTTTGGCACCATTTGGTGTTTTCTTAGCAAAGATACTGGAGTGTTTGCCTTTTCCTTCTCCAGCTCATTTAATGAGGGAAATGAGGCAAACAGGGGTAAGTGACTTGCCCAGAGTCACACAGCCAGTAAGTGTCTGAGGCCAGATCTGAACTCAGGTCTTCCTGACTCCAGGGATGGCATTCTATCCATTGTGCCACTTAGCTGTCCCTAGGAATGAATATTCTACAACCTTCCTTTAAAGAGAACCATCTCCTTAACATAAAATATATTACTTATCTTTTTAAAAAAATCCCACAAACTTTTGCAAAAACAATACACGTGGGCTGTCCAGGAATAATTCAGAAGGTTTTTTTGGAGAGGGGTGGGGGGAAAATATATTTGATTGGTGGGTTTTAATTAGGCCTTTCCAATTTGCACCTGTAGTATTTAGCAAGGGTAACAAAACCTGATTTTACATCTAGAAAAAGGAAAATGAAAAGTAGCACTTTCGTATGGAAAGCTTTGCTATGAATGCAAAACTGTGTCACAGTTTGAGCAGTAATACAACTTCTATTTTAGGGAAAAAGTAATAATCTCAGAGTAGAGACTGGAAGCCCTTTGTCTGTCAAATGTATATGAATATGGCTCCCTCTAGTGGTAGTATCTGTGTACTACAAGCTTCAAATGAGCAAAATTTTATACTTGGTATAAACTACTTTTGGAAAATGTTTTATCTGATATTGAGTAGAAGGGTTTTTTTTCTTAGAAAAACACTTCTACTCAATATCAGATAAAATTTTTTCCAAAAGTAATTTATATATGTAAAATTATATATATATGAATTATATAAGTTTTATATATAATACAAACTATATATATAAATTATAATATGTATAAATTACTTTTGGAAAAAATTTTATAAAATTATATCTATTATATTTCAGATAGATTTTTTTTACTCAACTATGATGCTCTTACATTATAACTCACAAATTCAGTAACTCAATGACATAATGGCCAAAAGGTTATAGTAAAATGTTCAGTGATTTTTAACTTGAAAAACAACAAGTGGTGTACCATTCTTTTATTGTTTCTACTAGTCAATTGTTGAAGGAAGGATGATGTGGTTAAAAATTAATTTCAAAGTAAATTGAATTAATGAACTTGGCATAGAATCAGTTAAATGTTGCAGGTCTATATGGTTTTCTATAACTCCTGTGAACACAAGAAAAAAGTTAAAGAGAAATTGATACAAATAGAGCCAAGACTGGGCAAAGTAGGAAGGAATAAGAGAGAATGCAGTAATTTCCAAGACTGGAAGAATAAATCACAAGTCAAATAGTATGATAAAAGTTATAACCTCGGGGTGGCTAGGTGGCACAGTAAATAGAGCACCTGCCCTGGAGTCAGGCGAATGTGAGTTCAAATTCAGCCTCAGACACTTAACACTTACTAGTTGGGTGACCTTGGGCAAGTCACTTAACTCCAATTGTCCTGCCTTCTCCTCTCCAAAAAAGCAAAAAAAAAGTTATAACCTCTTAGAGAAAGAGTAGCATTAGAGCTTCCATGAACACCTTGTTTCTCAATGTTTTATCTTTTCTATTTGTGAAAGGTCTTCTGTAATGCCGTTGGTACCCTTTCATTCAAGGGTACACTGCCAGGAGCTGGGAAAGACCTTAATTTAGAAAAGTCAGGCCACCCTGAGCCATATGCTGAGCCATATCCTGAGCCATAGCCAGTTATTTCGATCTTTGTCTTGCCACTGAACTTTGATAACTCAGGAAGAGAAAGGAAGGCTGAAGACATTGTGCAGCTCTACCTTACTTACCTCAAGATACCACCCTCATGATGTTATTGGTCCTCTGAGAACAAAGGGTGAACAATAACACTACCAGGCACACAAAAAATCTTAGCTATCATCATTACCATCATCATCATTTATTTTTAATTTTATGCATGTACAATCAGACCATCAGCACTCTGTTCCTGGAAGTTTTGCCTCTGTCAATACAACTCAAAATAACATTAGCTTTTTTTGGCTGCCCCAACACAGTACTAATGAATACTGAGGTAATAAATTCCCAGATCCTTTACAGAACAACTACTGTCTAGCCGTACTTCCCCCATCTTGCAGGGGGATTTTTTTTATACCAAAGGGTAAGATTTTATATTAATCACAATTGAATTTCATCTTATTAGATTTAACTCAGTGTTCCAGCCAATAAAAATTATTTGTGGATCCTGACTCTGTCACCTGATATATTAGTTGTCCCTCCCAGATTGGTGTCTTCTGCAGATTTCATGAGCTTCCAATCTATGCCCAATAATAGTTATTGAAAAAAATGTTAAACCACATGGGGTGAAACACAGATTCCTTAGAAAATCTATTGGAGACATCCTGCCATGCTGACACTGAACCATTAACAACTACTCCTTTAGTCTGGCATCCAACCAATTATCACTCCATGTTGCTCCATTTCTCTACTAGATAATAAATCAGTCAACTGCCTCTTGGTACCAAACACCAAAAAGATACCCCATGAATAGTGAATATATGACATGGAAGTAGGAAACTCCCTTATCTTGTTGTTCAAATAGGATTCACATGTGAATTGGACTTAAGTGAGGTAGAGATCATAAAGCCATCAGTGTCACTCTCTCTTCCATCAAAGTCCAAAGGCAAAACAAAAGTGGTAACAACCTAGAATAGAGTGTATAACTTTGGCATATCTGATGTCTGACCAAGCTCTAAACACTCTACAGCACCTGCTTCAACCACCTTCATGGCCGTTGGTACAAATTGTTCTCATCCACCCAATCTGCTAGAGAAAGTCTTCACATGTTTGGAGCAGACCTCCCTTAAACTCACCAATGGGCTTGAGACCTGTTGGCTAGCCTCAACCTAGTATAGCCCATATTCGGAAATGGTTTTACTGGGATGTGGGTGCTGCCCATGCCACAGCTTCTTGGAGCCACAGGTAAGAGTTGGACAAGAGCACAATGGAGACACCAATAGGACTTTTAATATGCCAATCAAATGTAAGGGGGATATGATATAACAAGGTATTCAGGAAATTGGGGGAATAGGGGAAAGGAAGTAACTATCCAAGTTGAAAGACAGATGACTTTTGACCTTGAATCTTCTGCTGATGTCTTTAATAAGCCACTGAGAGGTGGAATAGATATCGATGAGCCTATTTCTCCCCTTTGCCCCAGTGACTCAAAATAAATCACAAGGGAAAGAATTGCAGAGAGATACAAGAATAAAAAATTACCTGATTCTCCAAAATTCCCTCACATAATAATAACTTTAAATTATGCCTCAAAGTGAATTTTTGAGCAGCAGAAATAATTAAGGGTCAGAGTAAATCAGTTGTCCAGTCTATGACAGTTTTGTATGACATTAAGAAGGATCTCACCTGCTGGGATAGTGGCCTGGCCTCATGGAAGTGCATATACTTCTGGGTAGATACTAGACAACAAACAGCAAGTGGTAGGAGGAGGAGCAGTGTTGTGGTAGCTTTAGCTTGAGGAGCTTTCCCTAGAGATGGTGTGGAGATCAGGTGACTGATTGGGGAAGATTATGGGGACCTTTTGCTAGCACTAGATACAGTACCCTGGCATGTTGACCAGATGTGGTCCCAGACTGTGACTGCTGCAAGGAAGAGTGAACACATGCTGGTGAATATGATAATAGAGGGGTGGGGCCCTGCTGGTTGTGATCACTTGTAGGAGAGAGAAATCTCTGGTTCCAGTTACAGAGCAAAGGAGTGAGCTGATGTGTGCACAGAAGACACTGCAGGGAGAAAAAGTATTTATCATGGCAGTGGTACTAGGGGCCCTGGTCATTACTCAAGGGTAGAGAATCATACCCCAGGTCACTTACGAACCAGGGTATGAATTAGAGGAGCAGCGATCACACTTGGCTTCAGATTATGGAACATTGGAAGAACTAAAAGGTCAAAAGCTTCTAGACTGAGCTCAGAAAACAATAACACAAAATACCTGAAGCCTATGACATTATTCCCTCACATCCTAAAGAGCAGAGGCCTACCCTAACAATAAAGTCAAGAGCCAAAAAGTAGGTTGTTAACAATGAGCAAAAAATAGAGAAAAAACTTGATGATTGATAGCTACTATGGTGATAGAAAAGATCGGGGTTCAAACGCACAAAAAGACAAAACAACTACTTGTAAAGTTTCAAAGAAAAAATTCAAAATTGTCAGAAACCCAAAAAGTTGTTGGAAGAGCTTAAAAAGGACTTTAAAAAACAAATAAGAGGGGTGGCTAGGTGGCATGGTGAATAGAGCACCAGCCCTGGAGTCAAGAGGACCTGAGTTCAAATCCATCCTCAGACATTTAATATTTACTAGCTGTGTGACCTTGAGCAAGTCACTTAACTCCAATTGCCCTCCCCTACCCCTGCAAAAAACAACACCCCCCCCCAAAAACAACAAAAACAAATAAAAATAAAATAAGATAAATTGAGGAAAAATTGGGGAAATACAAAAGAGTAATGCAAGAAAGGCAAGAAAATTATGAATATAAAGTCAACCAATTGGAAAAAGAGATCCAAAAACTTACCAGAGAAAATAACTCCTTAAAAATTAGAGTTGGGCAAGGGGAAGCTAATGATTTCTTAAGATATCAAGAAATGAAACAATATCAAAAGAATAAAAAAATAGAATACAACGTGAACCATCTCATTTAAAAAAAAAACTGACCTGGAGAACAAATTGAAGAGGAATGATAAAGGAATTATCAGAATACCTGAAAGATATGATAAAAAAAAGTTATAATAGAAATGCTTTTAAAGTTACTAAAGAAAATTTCTCTGAAGTTCTAGAACTAGAGGGTAAAAAAGAAATTGAAAAAAAATACATCAATCATTGCCTGTACAGCCAAGCACGAGCAGCTTTCCAGAGGACTGCTGCTGTGAACAGCTTTCAAGATTCTGATTATATAGTATAGTGACCTCTCTATTTATTCAGTAACAAATTAAGGGAAAACATTCACAGAAAATCAAAACACAGCATTTACCACGTCACAATTCAACAACTTAACACTAACATGGCTCCATAATTTTAACTAAAGTGATCACATAGTTTTTAAAAAAAGTACATTTATTTAGTAACCAATCATTTAGTAAGTCCTTAATTCAATCACAAAGTACAAAGTTTAAAGTTCTCTTTTAAGCAAAGTACATTCATTTAGTCAATTACAAAGTACAAAGGTCAAAAGTTTTCCACCCCTAGGTCACAACTAAATTACAATATCATCAGTCACCACCAAAAACCCTCTCAAGGGGCAGTGGAAAGCACAAATGCCATCGACCCCTAGATCACAACTAGGTTACAATATCATCAGTCAGCATTAACTACCCAATGAGAGATCTTTTCATCTTGGCTCAAGGCAGGCTCTCAGCTTGCATGGCTTATCTTCCATGGTCCCAGCTCCTGCCCAAATCCAACCAACTGCTACATGAGTTCAAAGGCAGACAGCTCCCAGTTCCTTGTCCAGCTTTCCATGCAGTTCCTACTCCACATTGAAGCTCACAGTGTCCAGTCCACCCCAAATCCCTCCCAGTGTGTGCTCCTGGGAAGACAAAGCTCAACAAAGCCACAACTTTCATACACATTAAGAAAGCCACAAAAACATTCATGCACATTGCTGGCATCCTCATTAATTCACTTTCTGCCTGTGTAATCAACATAGGCCCAAAACAGATAGACAAAGTACTGGCACCATAAAAATACCTCCTCAATTCTCGGCAGGACCAGCTGGCCCTCAGAAGTCCTCCGCAGCTCTAGCTGGCCCTCAGAGGTCTTCAGAATCCTGGAGGTTCTCTCTCTCTCCCAGCAATTCTCATTCCTGGCAGTTTCTCTCTCCAGCAGTAGCTGCTCTGCCTCCACGATGCTGCTCCAGAAGTTCTGGCCTCTCTCAATTTGGACTTTTTCCTATACATGGCACCAGCTCCTCTCTATTTGGTCCCCTCCCATCACATCAACAAGTCCATCCCACTGTGGGATTCACAAGCTCTGGGTCTTAACACTTAACCCAAAACCAAGTGCTAACTACCTGTTAGCTTGCCAATACAAGGGGATATTCAAATTCCATTACCATTACACTTCCTGAAAGAGATCCTAAAATGAAAACTCACAGTAACATTATAGCTAAATTTCAAAGCTCCCAGGTCAGGGAGAAAATATTACAAGCAACCAGAAAGAAACAATTTAAATATTGTGGAACTACAGTCAGGATAACGCAAAATTTAGCAGCTTCTACATTAAAAGAACAAAAAGAGTAGAATATAATATTCTTAAGAACAATGGAGATCCTTGGGGGGCGGAGCCAAGATGGTGGCATAGAAGCAGCAAGGTTCCATAGCTCCCACACAGCCACCATAAATACCCATTAAATATGAATCTCAACAAAGTCTAGGACTCTCAAACTCACAAAAATAAAGAAAACACATCTCTCATTGAAGGCAGCAGCCTCATCCAGCAGCAGGCCTGAAGCTGAGGCCAGCCCAGCCCAAAACCAAAACCACGGCCAGTCCAGGCCCCAGGGCAGTCAGGAGGAGCTGAACCTCAAAAGCTGCAGTGCAAGTCTACCCCGGAGAGAAGACCTACAGCACTTGAAGGGATCTTCACATCTAGCAAGCCAGAATTACAGAAGGTTAGTGAAAGTGAAACTTTGAAACTAAATTTGGGGGAGGAAAGGCAGTTCGGCCAATCTGCCCCCGGGGCAAGGAAGCCGTGGGGGAAGAGCAGGAACTGCTGTAACCAGCAGCTGCCCCGACTGGGCTGCTTTAGAGTCCCTGGCCTGCGGACCCACAGAGGGGCTGAGTAGATTGATCAGGGCCAAGTGCTCTTGCATTGAGCTGCCTGGATCTGGATTGGGGTCTTGGGTGGTGGTCCTGGGGTGCACTTTCAGCAAGTCAAAGCTGGGGGGGCTGCAACACCCCTCAAACAGCTCTGGCAGCTGGGAAAATCCCAGTGATTTGGAACAGAACTTTCCCCCCTGGAAGCAGAGTTCACAAAGCTAAAAAAAACAGCCAATTAATTGACTGGCCAACATGAGGAAAAGGAAGCAATATAAGAACAGCAATAAAACTCTAGAATCCTTTTTTTGTGGACAAAAAGGATCAAAGCATGGAACGGGAGGAAGACAACCCAGTCAGAACTCCCACACAAAATGTTTCCAAGACATTTGAAGAATGCCTAGAAGCTATAGATAAACTGAAAAGGGACTTTGAAAAACAAATAAGAGAAGTGGAGGAAAAATTGGGAAGAGAAATGAGAATGATGCGAGAAAATCATGAAAAGAGAGTCAACAACCTGACTGAAGAAAACAACACTTTAAAAAATAGATTAACTC
>CM053594.1:172589715-172636405 GCA_028646575.1 Pseudocheirus occidentalis | reverse complement strand
ATGCCACACAGGAGAGTAGGGGGCATGGGGATGAGAGGGGGGATGGTGGAGGGGAGGGCAGGGTCTGGGGGAGGGATGCTGGAAGCACACACTTCAGTAAAGGGACAGGCACAGGGTAGAGAACAGAACAAGGCGGGGAGGGATAGGAAGGAGGGACATATGATTACTGTCGCAATATGTCCACTATGAAGATGTCCTGTATAATCACACATCCACAGCTTGTATTGAATTGCTTGTCCTTTCAGTGGGGGTGGGTGACAAGGGAGGAATCGAAAGAATCTAGAATTTAAAGCTCTGCAATACCTGCAACTAGGAATTAAGATGTACAGGGCCTGGGGTAGGGAGACCCTCCCTGGCCTACCAGAAAGTTAGAGAGCAGATCAGGGGAGGGGCTTTACAGTGGGATTGCTATTTGGGAGTTGGAGTGGGGGAAAAACGAGGAGAAAATTTGTAATTCAAAAATGTAATGAAAATGAATGATGTAAACAAGAAAACAAATAAAAAAATTTATAAAAAAAAAAGAACAATGGAACTGGGTTTGCAACCAAGAATAATCTACCCAGTAAAGGAGAGTATAATCTTGCAAGGAGAAAAATGAATATTTAATGAACTAAAGGACTTTCAGTTATTCTTGTGGAAAAGACCAGGACTGAACAGAAAATTTTACTTATAAGAACCAGGAGACTGTGACCTGACCACTTCTAGGGTTGTGTCCCAAAGAGATCATAGAAGTGGGAAGAAGAACCATATGTACAAAAATATTTATACCAGCTCTTTGTGGTGGCAAAGAATTGGAAATCAAGGGGATGCCCATCAATTGCGGAATGGCTGAACAAATTGTGGTATATGAATATAATGGAATACTATTGTGCTATATAAGAAATGAGCAGAAAGACTTCATAATAACCTGGAGAGACTTATATAAACTAATGTTGAGTGAGAAGAACAGAACCAGGAGAAATTTATACACAATTACAGACACAACATATGTGTGACGACTATCCTTGATAGACTAGACTGCTGTCAGCAATGTAAGGTTATAAGACAACTCCAAAAGACTCATGATGGAAAGAGATCCATATTCAGAGAAAGAGCTACAGAGTCTGAATGTATATTGAAGAAAACGACTTGCTCTCTTTCTTTTCCATGTTTGGTTTTGTTTCCTCTTTCCCATTGTTCAGTCCATTGGTTCTAATCCTTTTTTTACAACCTGACTAATGTTTAATGTGAAGGTGTTTGTAGATCTTGTGTTTGACTGCATGCCCCCATGGGGGTGGGGGTTAAGAGGGTAAGGGAGGAAAAAATCTGAAACTCAAGGGATTGTGGAACTGAATGTTGTAAACTAAAAGTAAATAAACAAATTAATTAAATTTTTAAAAAAAGAATCAGGAGAAATACAGGCAGGTAAACAAGAAAAACTAATTATAAGGGATTTAGTAAGGTAAAACCATTTACTTCTTTTGAGCACTCCACAACCGCAATTGGCATCATTCTTAACTTGCTGGAGCTGCTGCTCCAGAAACTCTCTCCATTACCTCCTTCTGACCCCAGATTCTCTCTTTTCTCTCTCATATAATTTCTGTGTTGTCTGGGGCATTTGGACTAATTGTTCCAAGTGAGGGGAGGACAGGCCCTGGGGGGTGGGAGTGGGGAGGGGAAGAGGAGCCAGGCTTATTACTAAGGAAGAGTGGAGGTGAGGAGCGCAAAACAATAGAGGCAGTGGTAAAAACTGAAGCTCAGAAACTGCTGCACCCACTGAATGTTCTGTTGGAACAGGAGTCCAGATGTCAGCCAAAGGTCTGTGACTTGATTCTAATTGAATCTGCTCATGGTAATGGCTTTCAGATGACTGTGAGCCTGAGGGACTTTGAAGTGAAAGACTTTCTTAGCCTAACTTACTTCTTTGGTTTTGAGACAGAGATTTTTTCTCTAGCTATAAATTTACTGGACATATTTCTATCCAAAATGAAGATACAACCCAAACATCTTGGATGTGTGGGATTAAGTTGCCTCTATTCTGGCTGTGAAATTGACAGAGGAAGAGAGAACTGTGCCATTAGCCACTGATTCCATCCAAATAACCCAATATAAATTCAAAATTTCTGATCTGATGAAAATGGAAAAAGTTTTATTAGAGAAGGTATGTTGGAAAGTTAAAGCTACTACTGCCTTTCAATTTCTATAGTGCTATTATTCACTCATGCATGAAAACTTATCATTTGAAAGGAGAAAGGACCTAAGTTTTGAAAGACCGAAAGCTCAGCTAAAGGCATGCAACTGTAGGATTATGTTTTCTAAAGCAAAGCCTTCTGTATTGGCATTGTCCATAATTGCACTGGAGATTCAGTAACAGAAATTTATAGAATTGACAGAAGGAATAGACTGTCTTCAGAAACATTCCAAGATAAATTGCAAAGATCTGACCTCCTGGCAGGAACTTCTAGCAAAGTGCCTGGGTACTCATCAAACAAGTATTCTAAACCAAATGTTCTGAAGTTGAAGTGGATTGTGTCTGGACATACAGCACGTTAGCTGAAGCATAGTTATTATAAATTCACTTATCTTCCAACAATCCCTGAAACTGGGTCTTAATAGGATTCTTATGGTGAAGAAATTCAACTATTTTGAAGTCTCATTTTCCATCAGAACTGTGAAGTTCAATATTAAAATAGATTTAAGCTGTGAAGCCTGAAACATAACAATTATGTTGGCATTGATGTTTTCAGACTTGAGGGGGAAACAGGCTATAGCTGGAAATTGATTATGTGTGCTGCAGTTGGAAATGTGTTCAGGACTAAATTATTATCCTCTTTGAAGCATATTTATAAAAATTCAAACTCAAATGTGAAGTCGTAATGTAGAATAAAGATCGGACACTATACTGTGAATTGACAGCTAATATTGATCCAATGTAATAGCATTTGGATCACTACACTGAGTATAGGTAGTGTTGATGGTAAAGTGTAATTGACTGTAATTGATATTATTTGAATTATGATGCAAGTTCACATCAAAACAGATCAGTTTCAGAAAAATTGTATGATGCACTTTAATATAGTCAGGGTTACTAGGCTTTGAGGCAATATGAACAACCTTGTTAAAGCCTTATACAGCTAGATAATAAAATAATTCTAAAGATTTATTTTTGTTTGCCATATTTTTCATTTAAATTTGATTATAAAATTCTATTAAAATCGTAGACAAACCTGTTAAATTTAAGTGGTCTTCGAAATTATCCTAGGGAACAAGGGGTAAGGAATACAAAGATTTATACAGAATAGTTTTTATCTCAATGTCTAGCCCTATAAAAAAATTCTCTTGTACAAGTAGCTTTATAGTCTGCCAATCTGATACCTCAGCTGCACCCTTCTAAAGCAATATATGCTGATGCTAACACTCTACAGCAGTGGTTCTCAACCTTCCTAATGCCGCAACCGTTCAATACATATATTAATTAATACGCATATCTGCATGTGGGCAGACCCACCTGGAGATGGATAGAGGAGCGGTGTCTTGGTTCCTAAGACCATCAGAAATATGTGTTTTCCAAATGGTCTTAGGCGACCCCTGTGAAAGGGTCGTTCAACCCCCCCAAAGCACAGGTTGAGAACCGCTGCCAGTGTACCAGGTCAAAACTATCACATGAAGCTTTTTTTTTCCTCGTCACCAGAGTTGCTAATGAACTAATTCTCTCATAAAACTTTATATTTAGTTTGTAGAAGAGTCAGTGGGTCATAGTGGAATACCCATCAATCAGGAATACTTCTAAGCTCTAACATGTACTGACTGTGTGATCTTGGGCAAATTTCCTTATGTTCTCAGTACTTAAGGCAAATCTCTAAGATCAAATTATAGTCAAGATGTCCATCTGCACTAGTAGGAGTTTCCTCATTCTAGAATTTTCTATATCAGTAAAATCACAGGTCCACTCATTAACCTGTCAGTCAGCCAACAAGCATTTATTAAGTGCCAGGTACTGTGCTAAGTGCTGAGGAAGAAAAGAAAGGCAAAGGACAGTCCCTGCTCTTAGGGAGCTCCCAGTTTTATAGGGACGTCAATATTTTAACAACAATGGACAGAAAGGATAGGAAAATATAGGGGAAAATGAAGATGATCAATATATGGAAGGTCCTAGAATTCAGGGAGATTGAAAAACTCTTCTTGTAAAAGGTGAAACTTGAACTGCTCTTTTAGGAAGCCAGGAAATCCAAAGGAGAAAGAAGAGGAATTCCAGACATGGAGGAACAACATTTGAAAATGCCTGGAATCAAGAGATGGGGTGTGTTGCTTGAGGAACACCAAGGGAGAAGGATCCATAGAGGGGAGGATGAGTGTAAGGTGTAAGGTATAAGGAGATTGTAAAGGTAAGAAGCGGCTCTATGAGCAAAGCAGAATCACAGTAGCCCAAAAAGAACGTCAGATGCCAAATTTAGAGACATCTCCGTTCTAAATCTTCATGTGGACTACTGATGCTCCACCTGTGGTAGAGGCTTCTGATTTTATTCTGATCTGCTCAGCCACAGTTGGACACTCTGTATATTGACCCCAACATAGTGATGTAATTTTGATCCTCTTAAAGTATGAAGGACTAACATAAAGACTTGACACATATAGTGGTAAATGCTTAATAAATGCTTGCTTTATAGATTGATAGACAGACAAAACATTTATTTAACCCATACTACGTGTCAGACACTGGGCCAGGATGACAAATATGAGTAAGCAACACAGTCCCAGTCCTCAAAAAGCTTGGGGCAAGCTAATACATAAAGGGGAGGGGAAGGAGGAGAGAATGGTAGGGCTTCTTGTTGGGGGATGAAAGGGAGACTTTGGGGAACTGGTGAGGAGTCCTGTGCTCTGAAGAGATAAGGCAAAAAGCTCATCTATCAGTCAGAGAAGACAGCAGTGGAGTCCAAGTTTTTAGCAGGAAGAGGGGTAAACAGGGACATATTAACAAGGGTGGGATAAGTCTCCAGATTGCTTGTTTGATCTATGTCTCAAAAGAAAAGCAAATTCAGGCTCTCTGGGAATTTTGGTAACAGGAATTAGGTCTGGGTAAAGGATATGAATGTTGTTAAGAAAGTTGCTGTGGGCTAATAGCAATAAAGGCATGGTAAGAGAGCAGGAGTTATTTATAACTCTTTTTCATGGCCCAGATCTCCTATTCCCCATCACCTGTAGCAGTCCTACCCTTTTCAGTCTGGGTATTCTCTTGACCAGTCAGAATCGGCATGGGGCAGGTTTGGAGTGTAAGAAGAGGATAAACGACTATGTGTGTTTTGGAGGTATTGTCTCCTCCAAGCAGTGGTTAGGGAAAGGGGAAACTGGAATCAGAGGACCTAGCTTTCCTTTTGAATCCCAGCTCTGCTACTTACTGCTTTGCTTGAATTTTACCTCTTTGGACTTTTCTAGTTTTTCTATCTATGGAAGTAAAGTTCCTTTGAGGCAGGTATGACTTAAATTCAATTAAAGTTGAAAGAGTTTGCGTATTTATAAATGGTGTTCAACAAGATTCAAATGCTCGTTAATTTAAATGCTTACTATGTATAAGCTGCTAGGCATAGGGTGACAAAACAAAGAGTACATTCTGCTAGAATGAGTAACAATAATAGCTCCTACAGAAAGCATTAAAGTAGTTAGCTCTTCAAGGTTTGCAAAGCTCTTTATAATGCTATTTCACTTAGCTATATGCACAAATATATCAAGAAGACAGATAAATGTGTACAAAGTGAGTGGGGGCAGGTAGGTGGCACACTGGATAGATTGCCAGGCCTGGAATCAGGAAGACTCATCTTGAGTTCGAAAGTGGCCTCAAACACTGGCAAGTTGTGTGACCTTGGAGGCAAGCCACTCACCTGTAAAATGAGCTAGAGAAGGAAATGGCAAAGCACTCCAGCATCTCTGACCAGAAAACCCCACGTGGGGTTAGGAAGGGTCGGACACGACAGAACCAAAAAAGCGCTTAATAAACACTATTCATTCATTCTTGAGTGTTGTACAAATCACATAGACCAAGTAATTTCAAAAAGGGGAAAAACCCTAACAATTTGGGGTGGAAGTGGGCTAGGAGATAGGACATCAGAGACACCTGAGCTACGCTTTGAAAGACTCTTGGGAGTCTTTCTAAGTGGTAGAAAGATACGGAAGCAATGCTCCGCCCCTCCCCGCTTTTGTCTTTGTTCCAACCCCGCCTCCGTTCCCGCGCCAGCACAGTGAATCTTTTAGAAGAAAAAGGTTGGGCCCCTAGCAGGTGTATATTAAGTGCTTATTGACTGATTATTTCTAAGGTCTCTTGTAGTTCTAAATCCTTTCATCGCAGAGGAAGAGGGGCTTCTATGGATCTCAGTGTGTAAAGCACATATGGTTTAAGTTTCAAACTGGGGACTTATTCCGTACGGGGGAAGGGAGTTCACATCCTAATAAATGGTGTTTGTGCACAAAGTCTTAGCGCGATTTTAAGGTAGGAAAGCTTACCGCATAAGACTTTTGGGACATCCTGAATAGGTAATGAAAATATACCATCAATTTTCAGGGGAACAAAGGCTTATTTCACTTTGTTCACCAACGTGTGTTTGCTGTGATAGTCCCGCGTGGACTTTACGAAGTCTTTATAAACTCCCGGGAAACTGGAAAAGCCCAGGCTTTTTTCTCCACTAGATAGGATAGGACAATACTCCCCCCGGCCCCCCCCCCCCCAATTTCCATCTTCCCTCGGGCTGGAAGCACTGCGCAGGTGCCAGCAGTCCCAGTAAAGAAGTTAGGAGTACTGCGCCTGCGCGGGCCACCTCACAGTGCGCCCAGACTAGACTCGGCTCGCGCCGCCATCATCACAGGATTTGAACCCTCCACCCCACCGTAGCCAGATTGCTGGTTAGGCCACTCGGTCTTTGCTTCTTTCTTTCAAACCTCCCCATCCCCGGCTTCAAGCTGGAGTCCTTTGCAGCCGCAGGAAGGGGGAGTCCCCTCCGCAGTATGCGAGCCGAGACTGCGGAGATGGCAGCGCAGAAGATCAACGAAGGACTGGAGCATATCGCCAAAGCAGAGAAATAGTGAGTGAGCCAGACCCTGTGCCGGGGCATGGGTTGTCGTTCACCTTGAACCAAGGACTCGCCCTGGACTTGCCATTCCTCCGAGCCCTCGGGGAGCCCGCCGGAGGAACCTGGGGCCCCTGACAGCCCCTGGAGCCCTAGCTGAGGAAAATACTGGGCGTCGGAGGAGGGGATTGCGGTGCACGCTGGGAGTTGTAGTTTGTTCTGTCCATTCCCGGGCTTTCCGGAAGTGGCTGCGGAAGTTATTAGTAATACTGCGGTGTTTGCTCCTTTCTGGGAGATGGGAGTGGGTGCTGTACCTCTGTTCTCATTTCTTGTAAACAAATATCAACTGAGTACTCACATAGACAGTAAATTCCACTGAGGGACGTCTTGTCCATTCTCTCATTTCTTCCATCATGTAAGGATGATAATTAACACTCTTTTAATGTTTGATTTCAAATTTCTGGGTAGAATAAGCTTCTATAATTGAGTGACATTTAATCTCTTGTTTAACATTCTCATTTACGTTCGTGCCCAAATTCCTGTAGATAATCCAACATTATCCATCTACCTCTCCTGTGATGTTGGTATTGAAGATTTTCATTTGAGATAAAGGAAGTCTTACTGACCCGGGTTATAAATGACAACCACACATTGGCAGAACCATTATGTGATGTTTTGTGGAGAACCCATAGCGCATCTGTTCCTTCAAGAGGCCAGATATCATACTTTTTCCCTCTATTTCCTACATTGAAAACTTTTCTGGGGGGTATTTTCTGACTCTTCTTTGTACATCTACCATCACTCAGTCTGCTCATCGGAGAAAAATAATTTCACTCTTGTTAGAATATATGTAAATACTTGATATATATTTGGAGGTTATGTAGCATCTATTTTATTGTTTTGACTATAAGTTTTTAGAAGGTAGATATCATACCAACTTAATTTGGTATGGGCTTGATATACTTGAGTAATTAAGTGCCATTGCCTAATAAAGAAGATGATAGCATGGTATAAAAACAACTCAGTTTTTCTATTGAACTACCAGATTATATATCCCATCTAATCAATAAATATGGTTTTACCTTCCAGTAGCAGTTAGGGATACATGTTTCCTTTTCCAATGATTTAAGAAAATGTCTTAAGTAAGTTTGGAGGAGTAATAACTTGTCAGTGAAGGATCTTTTTGTTTTAAAATCAGTAATGTTTATGATAGGATTTACCATGACATTTTTCAGTGTCACCCTCAACTTCCAGGGTGAGGTAGAATGTTTAGCATAGCATATTCCTTATTTTTACTGTTACTTCCAGATTATTTTTCCACCATCTCTCCACAACCTCTTGTTTTTTCAAGTGCACATTATCTGTTTATGCCATCCTTTTTCCTTGTCATTATACCTACTGATCTTTAGGATATTCTCTTCTCTTTTTATTCCTTCAGCTCATCACTCTACTCCCTGCAGTTTGTCATCTTGACTTCAGTGACCTCATAATCCTTGAGAAGACCAATGACATTCATCTTCACTTCAGACACCCACAAATGTATGGCCAAACTTTAAATTTCACCATTACATTCAACTATTCTTTTCCAAGATTATGAATTTAAAAATTCCCTTCTGGAAACTATCAGGTTTTTTTTTCCCATATATTCCACTCCTTTATTTACAGTAAATATGGTCCTTTCCCTCATCAAGAGCTTAAGATTTTCAACCCTTTCTTGTTCTTCCAGTGCTTTTCTGTTCTCTCAGTCCATTCATGATTTGCCTAATCATGATTTGCTCTCCTGTTCCTAAATATGCTACAGATTGCTGAGGAAGGTGATGAAGTTATGCCTTCTGACTATTATTTCATTCTGTCGCTTCTCTTTTGGATGGGCCATTATTATTTCTCAGCATTTGATTCATCTTTTGTTGACTTGCTAAGTCATTCTTCACAATTACTGTTCAAACTTTTTAATATTTTTATCAAGTCCATGTGGCCTTCATTCTCACTATTTGCAGTTGACTATGACTGTTAATTTAGAAGATCAAAGTCATCTAAAATGAATTCCCTCAACTTCTCTCCCCTGTACTCTAATATTTCTCTTTTCTCTAAAATATCTTCACCCATATTCTCTTTGATCCTATATCAGAAGTTCCTTGTTCTTTCTAAGGCTAACCAGAATATTCACTGACTTTTAACCCACTGTCTAGTTCAATTCCCTCATAGATGAAGAACTAGAGACTGAGAGAAATAAATAACTTACCCCAACTTATGAAATTAAGTAGTTGAATCAGGACTGTAACCCATCTTCTGATACTAAATCTAGTATTTTTCTACTATGCCATCCTCCCTTGTGTTCTTGATCCCATCCTATTCTACCTTTAAGGTCTTATTTTGTAAATTTTCTCTTCTCTCCATCTCTCTGTCCCTCTTTCTCTCTTCTCTATTTCTATGTTTGCTCCTTCCCTCCTTCCTTCTCTCCCTCCAGCCTTCCTTCCTTCCTTCCTTCCTTCCTTCCTTCCTTCCTTCCTTCCTTCCTTCCTTCCTTCCTTCCTTCCCTCCTTCCCTCCTTTGTCTCTTCCTCCCTCCCTTCCTTCCTTCCTCCCTTCCTTCCCTCCTTTGTTTCTTCCTCCCTCCCTCCCTCCCTTCCTTCCTTCCTTCCTTCGTCCCTTCCTCCCTCCCTTCCTTCTTTCCCCCCCTCTTTTCCTTCCTCCTTCTCTTCTTCACTTCCTTCTTCTGTTTCTTCTTCTAGAGGAGACTTGAACAGGCTTGAATCAGAGGGGAAAATTACCTTCTTTATTCTCAGTCCTGGCTCTGAGTCTGTAATTTCCCCAATTCTTTACCCAAAGGGAACCTAGAACTTGGTAGACAATTTCTGCCCTCAGTCTCTGATGATTTCTTCTTCTTCCAGTCCATGGCCCAAAGGTTTTGTTCTTGTCTTTCTTGCCCAGCAATAGGCAGCCCATTTTGGGCCACTTGAATAAGCTTTATTCTTTGGTTTTGTGTGAGAAGGAATCACATCTTTGCCTCATTGATGTCTCTGGATAAGAAACACCTATTTTTCTTAGTTCATTTTCCCACATCATTCCCTTTATGTAAAATGAACTTTTTCTTAATTTCCAAGCAGGGTCTATTTTTGCCTTTATTTGTATATCCAGTACTTGGTCCAGTGGTCAACATACAGTGTTTAATAAATGATTGTTGACCCAACTGAATTATCCTTTAAATGATGCCTTCCCTAGTTCCTTAGCCTCCTCTGTGCTTCAGTGGTGTTTTGTACTTATTATATTAGACTTTTATATTTTATCTAATATACTTTATGTATGCATGCTTGCATGTATACAAACACTTCTCCAGTAGACTTTCTGCTCTTTAAGATCAGGGTCTTTGTCTTTTTCATTCTTGTATTGTCCAGCACCTAGGACAGTTCCTTGGACATAGTTTTATTTTCTCAGTGTTTTTGTAGAGAGAATAGATATTTTAACATTGAGACTAACAATTAAATATTAAGTGTGTTTGACTGAATTGATCTTTCAAGACTCCTCTGCTTCTAGATTTTTGATGTTTCTTAGTTTCCTGGTATCTGTAACTGTGCTAACCAAATGTCTCATATTTTACAAGGCAGAATGATAGTATACTTGATCCCAAATCAGAATATACCACTATATACTACTTT
Source organism: Pseudocheirus occidentalis (assembly GCA_028646575.1). Lineage (NCBI taxonomy): Eukaryota > Metazoa > Chordata > Mammalia > Diprotodontia > Pseudocheiridae > Pseudocheirus > Pseudocheirus occidentalis. Next base: position 172,625,716 of record CM053594.1, on the reverse strand, counting down.
ATACTGTTAAAATTTAGTGACTACTGCACTTCTTGCTTACCTGTACTAGTTGGAATTCTTTTTAGTAAGAATTTATAAAAGAAATATTCTTTTTTTTTTTTTGCTTTTTGGAGGGCAGTTGGGGTTAAGTGACTTGCCCAAGGTCACACGGCTAGTTTTTGTGTTAAGCGTCTGAGGCTGGATTTGAACTCAGGTCCTCCTGACTCCAGGGCCGGTGCTCTATTTACTGCGCCACCTAGCCGCCCCGAAATATTCTTTATTAGACATTGTGTCTCTATTTTTGGTTAGGAAAATTTGATCATTAAAATCAACAACTAGAAAATTTAGTAGCCTAACGTTCTGTTTGTTGCAGTGTTTTCTCTCAGATTTTCACAAGGTAAAGAATTGGAAAGATCGTAGAGATCATCCAATCCAAATCCCGCATTTTGCAGAGGTGGAAACTAAGGTCCAGAAAAGTGAAGTGGTCTATTTCACATTATTTAGTCACTAAATAACAGAGTTGGAATTTGAACCTGGATCCGTTCATTCTGAATCTAAATGTCCTTTTTCCTATACCACTGGGAGCACCAGTGAAGATTGGTTAAAAGTTTGTCTTCTAACAGTCTTGTCTTTGGATCCATTTTGCCTATGATTCTTCCCTGGCTTTATTTCCAAAGTTGTTGCCAATGAACTACAAAGTTCATTTTAAAAAATCCATATATATTTATATATATTATGTCAGGCCTAGATGATACAATAAAGATGTGATGTCAAAGGAGGCATTTAGTTATAAAGCTGTAAGCCCCAGTTGTTAGTGTTCTCTTCCTCTTCATATTACCTTGTATTTACTTATCTGTGTATTATGTCTGTGCCTTTAAGGACTGCTAAAAATGCATGTGACTACTCCTTTCCACTGCAGGATATGGGCAGGTGGCAAAGTAAAAAAACAATAGCTGTCCTACTGAGATTAAGGACATCTGAATTCTATTCTCAAGTCTTTTAGTAATTAGCTGTGTGATTTTGGGCAAGTCCTTTAAGCAAAGTAAAGTCTAGAGAAGTTTTCTGTAAAATGAGGGTGTTAGGGCTAATCTCTAAAATTGTGTAATCCTATATAATTACTTTTGTTGATTCAGATTTTGTAGTCATTTATACATATTTTCTACCAAGCTATTTTATTTTATTTTATTTTTTTTTGCAGAGGAAGATTTTTTTTGTACTTCCAGCAAGGAAGCCAGTGTGGTGTTCACTGGGAACACACCCACCTATCTCTTCCTTTTAAAAAATCTTTGACCTTTCCATTTAATGTTTTTCTACACGTACTTATCCATTTATTCTCCTTGAGAATGTGAGATATTCTAATAAGCCAAGTCATGAGAAAAATGTTATACTTTCTTATTTATGATAAAAATCATAAATCTACTGTTTTCTTAATATTCTTAATTCCTTACTTCACAATATTAACTAATTATCTATATATACTCCATTTGTTCAGCAGTTCCTCAGTCAGTGGACACTCAGCTTTTTTTCAGTTCTGTCTCCAAGACAAGTTGCCTAGATCATTGGCATTAAACTCAAAGAAAAACTGGAGCTAATAAGTACATCCAAGGATTAGAAAACCATATATTAACATCTTGTATGTTCTATTGTATTTTTACTTATTTTGTCAAATATTTCCCAAGAAACAGGGGCCACTAACTGTATATAAGGATCCTTGTGAGCCACATGGTTAGAAGACTCGGATGAACATAATCTGATTTGGGCCTCATTCATCAAGTGAAGCCCAAATCAGATTAAAATATAACAGATTATGTTAAATATGAGATTTTCTAACTCTGCGCCTCACAGGTATCCTTATATACAGTTAGTGGCCCCTGCTTCTTGAGGAATATTTGACCAAAATAAATATAAATATAATAGAACATAACAAGGAGTTAATATGTGGTTTTCTAACCCTGAAGCTTGAAGGGATTCTTATGTAATTAGTTGTCCCTATTTCTAGTTGAGTTTGAAGTCACTGGTCTAAGAATGTTAAGAAGAAAATATAGATGAATTTGGTTGAGATTAAGCAGTTAACACATGTAAGAACCTACTTTGTTCAGAGCATTATGCTCCTTGATGGGAATACAAAGTTTAGAAAGGCATACCTATAAGAGAAATTGCTGGCATTGAGTTAGGAAGTCCTAGATTTGGATCTTGTTTTCAGCATTTATTGTGCTTTATGACACTGGGCAAGGCCCTTTGAGGCTCTGTTTCCTCATCTGTAAAATGGGAATAATGGTACCTATGATATTTACCTTACTAGATTGTTATGATGCTTAAATGAGCTAATATATGTAAAGTACTTCGCAGACCTTAAAGTGCTATATCAGTTTCAGCTGTTAGCATTATTATTATCATTATTATTATTATATGACATTGGCCTGCTTGCTTGGAATTTGTGGTCAAGGAGAGGAATATTGCATGAACATAGGTTGCATATGACACAAAATTACAAGAGTCCAATACAGTGCTTCACATGTCAGGCAGTTAAATGTTTGGTTAATTGAATTGAATAAATACATTCAAGAGTTACAAAGTGGAGTGCTATGTGATCCGAATGGTAATGTTACAAAACAAAGGGCTGATGAGAATCAGAGGATCAGAGAACACTTCAGGTGTTACATCCCCTTTTAAGTTTGTCATTAAAGGATGGACAGTTGCGTAGTCACTAGTTAACCAGATACTGGTTACATCAGGGCATTCCAAGCATAGGGTTTAGCTTAAGCAACTGCACAGAATTGTGAAAATACAGTGTGTTTGTAGAAGCAGAAAACTGTCTAAGTTGGTTGATATGATTTCTGCTCTTTGTCTCTCTGCTATTCAAATCCAAGTCTTCCTTTGCTGTTTCTCAATCTAGTGTTTTTCCACTACATACAACATTGTAATAATGCTGGATTTGGAATCAGCATAGAGGAACCTGGAGTTGAATTCTGCCTTTGACTTTTATTAACCATGTTGCTTTGGGCAAGTCACTTAACTTTTCTGAAACTCAAGTTTCCTCATCTTTAAAGTGGTCGTTTTAATACTTGAAAATATCTACCTCACCCTCCCAGATTGTTTGGTACAAAGTACTTTACAAACCTTAAAGCAGTATTCATTTGAGTTACAATATGATTATATCTTGGCTCTTTTATTGTAATCTTAACTGATTTCATGGTTGAAACATGTATCTCATTATTTTTGTAAGTTAAGCTACATTAGATAGGGAAAATATCTTCTTTATGTATGTCTTCCAAACCTGTACAGTGCCTTTTTAAACTTCTGTATTCACATCATGTCAGTTACTTTTTTAAAGCATTTTTTGCTTGTTTGAATAAAACAAAAAAATACAGTGATTATACAGTTATTCTTTGTTCTTTAGAGCTGGACTAAACTATTTTTATTGTTATTAAGGAAAAATCATATTTAACATAGCTAAGAGAACACACACAAACATTGGTGATATTGTGACTATTTTGACTGAATTAAGGCAATGTAGATTTTATGTCTTGGAATCAGGGATTTTAACATTTGAGATTATTTTTATGATAATTTGGATAGAGTTCAATATTTCTGTTGGATGTAAGGAAATACTGTTTTATCTATATTTAGTATGAGCTAATACAAATTTTTGCTATATCACAGAATCACAGAATTTGAGAATAAGAAAGGAACTTAGCAGTCATGTCCAGCTCGTTAGTCCAGCTCATTACACAAAAGGAATTCCCACCATAACATAGTCAGCAAGTGATATATAAAAGAACAATATTGAATATGAACCTGTAATATTGAATATTAGTTGAAAGGTTATATTATTTAAAATTCATTATGAGGGAGCATGTTCGATAGGTTGTTAAATAATTTTAATGAATGTTATTTTATGTTGTGTTAAAGCAAAGGTTGATCACATCTCCATTATAAATGCTTGCTGAATTGAATTGAATTTCATATTTCAGAGTATAGATTCATGGTCCTCAAAAGAGGGACTTTTTTTTGCCTCTTAACCTTACCCAGTTATCTTCAAGGATATTTGCTTTTGAAGTCTCAGACTTCTTCCTGAGATTATCAGGAATTAGTGCCTGTTTATGCCTTCTTTTATGTAGAAATATTTACAGTTATGTTTATACAGAAATGTTATGAGAGGAGATAGAATATATTTTAGTATTTTGCTATATTTCCTAATATTTAGAGTTTAGTATCTTTTTATTTGTTTATTCATTTTCCAGTTATGTCCTATTCTTCATGGCCTCTTTTGGGGTTTTCTTGGTAAAGATACTAGAGTTGTTTGCCATTTTCTTCTCCAGCTCATTTTATAGATGAGGAAACTTAGGCAAATAGCAGTAAGTGACTTGCCCAGAGACACATATATAGTAAGTATCTAAGCTTAGATTTGAACTCAGGTCTTCCTGACTCCAGGCCCAACACACTATCTGCTGCTCCACATAACTGGGTTAGTATATAGATATACCCTAATTTATTTTTTACTGAACAGTAGGATCTGGGGCAAACTTTTATTCTTTTTTTTTTTATCTTGAATCATTGTCTTGATCAGAGTATCTAAGTTTTCACAGTTGATTTTCATTACAATATTTCTATTATTATATACAGTGTTCCCCTGGTTCTGCTCCTTTCACTTTGCATTGGTTCATGTAAGTCTTTCCAGATTTTTCTGAAACTGTCGCACTCATCATTTCTTATAGCACAATAGTATCCCATCACAACCATTTGCCACAACTTGTTCAGCCATTCCCCAATTGATGGGCATCATGTCAATTTCCAATTCTTTGTGGGACAAACTTGATTTAAAAAATGCTTAATGTCATCGTTCTAGTCACTTACCAGGTAAGGACATATAAATGTTAAATGAAATACGTGGTGAAAAGAAAATAAATTGATGACTTTTGGTACATAGCGTCAAAAAATGATTTGGTGTACGCCTGGTAGCAAGTTGAACATGCTATGTGTAAGCTGTTATGGATTCTTCAGCTCTTGATTTCTTTTTTATTGTACAAGCTTGGGCGTTCTGTTGCCTTTCAGATTGACATTGTATTCATCTGACTTATAAATGTACGTGATCAGCTTTATTAAAGTCGTCTTCTTTTTCACTTCAGCTTGAAAACTGGTTTTTTAAAATGGAAGCCAGATTATGACAGTGCGGCAACTGAATATGGGAAAGCAGGTAGGAATGACTTTAGACTTTTAGATCTAGTGCTATATCTTAAAATAATCATTTGCTTCTATCTAGCATGATGTTAATGTGAACAGATATCTCTCTAGTTTTAATAGCAAGACTATCATAGGCCTTTGGTTTTTCTTCTGCTTAAATACGGATGGCCTCCTTCATTGTTGAGCTTGAACTACTGATTTCCTTTCATCCAAAGAGTGAGCGTGGTAACACTCAGAAATAGATTTTAGTAGTTTTAATATATGTTATTATTCTCTTGTTCCTCCCTGCTTTGTGGTAATCATGGTGATTTAATGTGTTACATATTGCGTAACTTTTGCTATAATATTAATTTATAGATGTTTTCATGGCAAAATGGAACATATCTTGGTTATTTATTTAATTCTCTTATAAGATGATCTACATATTTTCTGGAAACAAATCTAATGGTATTTTTATGCAAGTTAGACTCTTTCATATCTTTGATATGAAAGCACATGGATGCTTTAGAATCATAAAATCATAGTTCTGGAAGAGACTTTAGGGGTAAATTTGTCCAGCCCACATCTTTTCACAGCATGCCCAACATATGGTCATCCAGTCTTCACTTTAAGACCTGCATTGATGGGACCTATGTCCTAAGGAATTGTGAGGAATTTCTCCCTTATATTTATTCCAAATCAGCTTCTCTGTAGCTTCTATACAGTGGTCTTGATTCTGCCATTTGAGGCCAAGCAGAATAAATTTAATTTCTCTTCTGCATACCAATTTTTGGTTTCAAGGCCTCTCACCATCTGGATCACCCTACTTAGGACAGGCTTTTAGATTATCAGATCTTTCCTAGAGTATGGCACCCAGAATTGGACATAAGTATTCCGGCTGTGGACATTCTGTTTCTCTTAGTTCAATAGGTTTTTTTGTTTTGCTTGTTTGTTTTTTTGGGGGGGGGAGGTTAATGGTTCCCCCCCTCTTTTAAAATGCAAAACTAATCTTTGGTTTGATGTGTGACAGAGTTAATTTGTGGTTAAAGTTTAGATTTAGTTCAGGGGGGCAATAGATTTGTATGCTTTGCTATAATTTTTGACCCATAGTTTAGTTTATCTTTTATTATACCATACGTTGTGGTACTTAAGTTGACTTTTTAAGGTTAAGATCTACTTCTGAATTAGCTAGTTTGTAATGCTTTTATTGTTAGTTGCTAAGCACCTTCACCAAAGCTCAACACAAGTATATGGCAGGCATAAGCCAACTTTTTTCACTCTTCTGAGGCCTGCTGATTCTAAGCAGTGATGATACCCAGCAGTAATAGGGAGCTGAGAGTGTACTGGAGACAGATAATTCCCCATTTAGTCACTTGTTGAAGGTGAAAGTGGGGTAGGGGGTGGGGAAGTTCAGTTAAAACAAAGTGTTATCCTGAAGTGAAGTGGAAGCGGTAAGAATCTGGATTGGTATCACAAATAATTGAACTACAATAGTGGTGCCAGGGCAGATGAGGAAAGGGAGGCAGTAGGGGAAGGGGAGGGCTTGGGTCTGCTGTAGCCTTTTAAAGAATACAAATGATGATATGAATTGTTGGTGCATTTTTTAATCAGTTAATTAAAAATTGCTAACCTGCTACTTTTTGATCTAAAGAAACCAGAGTTTCATTTTTATTTTGACTGCCACTGTTTTAGCTTCCTGGAATTTAGCAAACTTTTAAAGGAAGATTTCTTAATTTCTAGAGTTTATTTAATACTGAAAAGAAGAAAGCCACCCTAAAAGTGTTGATACCTCAAGTGACTATAAAAAAAAAGCTGATTAGGGAATCTGCAAGAAAATTGTTGGATTTTTTGCATTTTTGTAGGGGAAGGCAGGACAGTTGGGTTAAGTGACTTGCCCAAGGTCACATGGCTAGTTTTGTGCTGAGTGTCTGAGGTCAGATTTGAACTTACGTCCTCCTGATTCCAGGACTGGTGCTCTATTCGTTGTGCCACCTAGCCACCCCCCCCCAAAATTTTTTTGTAAAGAATAAATCATCACATAATTGTATGGTCAGAAAAAATGATGTATCAAAAGCAAGGAACAACTGATAGTCCATGTATGCTCTATTTGTATCAATATCACATGTTGAAAAAATGAGGTAGAGAGAAAGATCCCTGGCTTAATGAAGGGACCAACCTGTGGAGAATTTAGAGGAGGGCATGAATGAGAGAATCCTAGAATGGTTAGGCATAGACAGGTTGTGAGCTTCACTGTCAGAGGGATTATATTAATGAGTTACAGAAGGGAAGAGGAAGAGGACCTGCCTTAGAGACAGTTTAAATCCTCCTTCTACTTGCTGCCCATTTGGCCTTAGGCAAGCAACTTTAATCAGTCAGTCAACAAACCTTTATTAAACACCTACTATGGTCCAGGGACTGTGCTGACCAATCCAAAAAGAAGCAAAAGTCACTCCATGCTCTCCAGGAACTGACAGTCTTTTGGGAGAGAAAGCTTGCAAATAAATGTATACAAAGCAAGGACAAAGGAAAGGTGATTAGCAGAGGGAAGACTTTAGAGTTGAGTGGGGTTAGGGAGGGTTTCTAGTAAAAGATGAAAAATTTTATTGGACCCCACAGGAAGCCAAAGAAGTTAGTAGGCAGACTTTAACCTTTCTGAGCCTCAGTTTCCTTATCTGTAAAATGAGGGAGGGACTAGACAGCCTCTGAGGTCCCTTTCTGCTCTGAATCAGTTATCTTAGAAGATGACAGATCCATTGACTTATTCTTTTTATTCTGTTTTTCTAAGCTCCGTGTAAGGTTTTTGGTAATAAACCTTTTCAGTAATGTTTTCCCTACTGTAATGATTAATTTTGTTTTTTTCCTCAAGTGATAGAAATAGAAATAAGATTTTTTTTCCTTTTTGCTTTATTTCAGCTGTTGCTTTTAAAAATGCCAAACAGTTTGATCGAGCCAAAGAAGCCTGTCTGAGAGAAGCTGCCGCACATGAGAATAATAGGGCGTATCTTTTCAGCATCACTTAAAATGTTTTTTTTTAAGGAATTGGGTCAATCATTGGTTAAAAATACACCTTGGTTGACACTAATTATTTTCCTTGGTTATGAATTTGTCGCCTGTGAAGGAAAGCACAGTATTAATTTATAAACAAATGAAAACCTCAATATTTTTATGCCCTTTCAAATTGTTTATTCTTAATGATTTCTCAGAAGTAGGGGTATGTTTTTATTCACAGAAGTATTCTGGGAAAAGTATGTCTTTCAGATATTTATTTTTGTGTTGCTGGGTTTGGTAATAGTGTTATTCTCATTTCCCTTGTCCTACATGGTATGGGGTGAAGGAGATATGTATCAAGTAATTAAGGTTTTTTTAGCCCCTGTACTATGTGCTGGTACCATGCATTTTGAATACAAATACAAAAGTGAGACAATCTCTGCCCTCAAGGAGAATACATCCTACTGGAATGGTACAGAGAAATAAACTAGCAAACCCAGTGACCCAATGAAACTGCTAAATGAGTTTTGAAGACATATTCTTATCTATTTTGATCTTCCTTTTTTTGTAGAGAGGCTAATAAATGAAATGAAAAAATTGTCCTGAAATATTTGAAACTTACTGAATGAAAAGACTTCTATTCTACCTTCCTTAAGAGATAGCTATAATCATTTTTAATTTGGGTTGGGCTTGTTAAATCAATGCATATTGGGAATCTAAAAAGAGACCATGCTGTTTCTTTAGCATCATTATGAAATTTATGGTTTTTAGGAAATAACTGTTATAGTCACATGTATGTTTTCATGTCTGTGCCATAATTTTGGGAGAGGAACTGATTTATGTCATATTTCACTTAACTTGGTTCCTATTAACTGGTAAATGTCTAGACATGCATTCATTTCTTTTGTTTTTACCTTTAACTCTGACTTCTTCACATCGTCAGCCTTTTTCATGCAGCCAAGTAAGTTCTTTATTCTCACCTGTCTAAGGTCTTTGAGCTTTTCCCAATTTTTGGAAGAAAAGTTCTATTGATTTTAAATGTTTGTTTTTGCTTCTACTTACAAGAACATTAATTTATTATTTGAAGGCCTGTTTAAGTTGCAATACATTATCAGTATTCTCTTTTCCTATTGACCATAGAAAAAAAAATTTAGGCCATTTTATTATGCAGATTAAAAGGGAAAGAACTAAATATGATCTCTTTTTTTCTCCCCTCCACTAATGGTAATTTTGAACGTTATTCATCTGTGGAGGATTAGGAAGCTTGATCTTATGTTCACATCTTTTAAAAAAACTTTTTTAGCTTTATAAAGTAGCTTTCATTTATTTGCTTTATATTGTACTGAAAGTACAATATTAAAAATGGGAGCATAAGCATAATAAAACAAGGAAATATGATTGTATCTAGCTGCTTTACTATTATTAAATGAGACAGTTACTTTTACTGAGTAGTAAAACCCAGAATTTTCCCCATTTCTCTTCATTTAATTAAGATCCCCTTATGAAGCAACTTTGTATTTTCTCTTGTTTTGCAGGGCTTATGAGCAAGCTGGCATGATGTTGAAGGTCAGTATGGCACAGCTGCAACATAGGTAGTATGACTTGTTATACTTTTCCAAAGTATTATACATCAAAGTTATGTGTAGGTTGAAACATGTTTGAACTTTTTGCCTTCATTTGGATTCTTATCTGGGTGATATTTCAAGGCTAGTTTTCTGTTTGCCCTTTTTTAGTTCCTCTTGGGAGGCATTGGGTTTTACCCCCAAAACATAAAATAAGTCATTTCCTTCACCATTTTCTAGTCAAGGAGTGACTCTCCCAGTACATCAGGTGTTGAAATGACCATGATTTTAATGGGGTGAAAGGGGGATTGCCTAGTAGCTGGTTGTGATGTTAGGGAAGCAAGTAGAAGAAAGAGAAGATGTGGAAGCAGTTCTTATGTGTGGAGCTTGGGCAGTGGCAGCTGCTACTCTCTGGGAAAGTTCCCAGAAATTACATTTTAAACATTAAATTTTATAAGATATGCTGTTTAGTCCTGAAAATGCTTGTCAATATGTGGTGATATTAGCAGACCCATTATAATTTTGGTGTTTTCTCAGTTTTAGAGGACGAAAGTGAATATGCCTCATTATTAGAGCAGCTTGTTTGATTTAATTTTATGTTGAGAGAAGAGAGAGGTTTTATTTTTGTTTACTTTTTTACATTTTAATGGAGAGGCAAACCTTTGTGACTCAGAAAAGGAGCTACTTTAACTCTAGCATCTTTGAATTATGTTATTTTCATTAAGGCAATCAATACTACTTTTACTCACACTGGTTTTGAAAATCATAGAAGGGATGAATATTTTCTTGGTTTAAGGGGAAAGAAGTCATTGATTTATATTTTGTGATAATTGGCATTGAGGTTATCAAAAAACCCATAAAGGCTACATTTTGAAAGTTTTAAGATAAAAATTTTGATTCATTTTAGTTTAAATGTTTAAGCTGAGTAGTAATTGAAGGAGGAAATTTAACTGTTCATATTTTGTGTATGTTGATACTAAGATTGCTTATTTAATTGTAGCCAAAACATCTCAAAACACTTATTACAAAACTTTGGGTTGGGGGGCTGAAACTTGATCTAGAGTTGAATTTTGATGATTTAGACTGATTTATCAATAACAATAACCCCTCAAGAGCTAGTGTTGAAACCTGAGTTTCCCCCTTTTCCTTGGATCCCCTAAGGACTAAATGGAAGAGAACCTAAGAGATGTCTTCCCTACCCTGTTGCATACCTAACCAGGTCCAAATTGGGTTGTGACTCCTGACATTACAGTACAAAATTTTGATGCTGGCTCACCTTCATCTCCATAATATAAATTAGTTATCTTGTTTTCGTTGCTAAGTCTATATTGAAAGAGCTAATAGAGTTGAGTCTTCACCAAAGCTTACTATTAAGACATATTTGATAAACAGTTTAATTTGAAGGTTTGAAGGCAGAGTTTAGAATGACTAAATAAAAAATTTTAGGTGGACTGGCAGATTTGGGAGCAGCATTTTGCATATATTTGAATTCAATAAACATGTACAGATATAGGCAACATTATGAGTCCTGGGCTTCATGGTCCTGAATAAAATCTGTTGGCTAAACTTTCCACGCATTTTTTATGCACACCTTTATGGTGGTGCATTGTAAGACCTGTGGCTAACTTCTAGACAGAGGTATGCCATGGGCCCCAGAGCTCTTGTATTCACTTCTGGTTTTACCATTTTCTAAATCTTAAGGACTGTATCTTATTTGCCTCAAAGGGACCATGTGGTTTAAAAAATGGCAGATTGAAATATTAACATTTTTACTTTGTGCTTCATAATTGAAACCTTTCTGCCAGCTCATAGGAAAGTCCTTAGTGGCAGAGCTGAGAAGCTGGCAGTATTTCAGTTTGAAAGGAAATTCTAGGATTATGGTAGGGTTTTCGATGCTCAGAAAATGAAGGCAAAACATTTCTAAATCATGCCTAATCTTTATCTAATGCCAATAGAAGGGGTTTGGAGTGGAAAAATGTCAGGATCATTTCTGTGTATGAGGAATAATAATTGGGTAGCCATCTGTTAGAGGGAATGAACTTCAAGACACAAGAAGTGGGAAGCTGTAGTAGCAACACAGGCCAGTACCAGGATCCATGAGGTGTGTATAAGTGAGTTGATGGTGATGGCCATAAAAAAAGCCTAAATGTGACAGGTATTACAAAATGGTGAATTTTATGTGCAAGGAAATGATTTTTCTCCTTTTATTTTTTTCTCAATTACATGTGAGAATATTTTTTATCATTCATTTTTAAAAATTCTCTCCCTCTGTCTCCTCTCCCTCCTTGAGAAGACCAGCAATTTGATATAGATTATACATGTGAAGTCCTACAAAACGAATTTCCATATTAGCCATGTATGTGTATAGAAATTAATATATTTTGATTTGACTAGATGCCACATGGGTAGTGTATGTACTTATGAGAATTCATCTAATCCTGTGTATGTACATGTGTGCATACACAGAAACCTAGATACTATTATGACAATCACATGGAAGAAATTTGTTAAACTTGGCTTTCCTGTGTTTTAGGTGTTAAGTCAGTAAACTGTAAGTTCCTTCCCTGACCCATAGTGTATCTCTTGACTAAAGGAGATGCAGAAATTACCTGAAGCTGTTCATTTGATTGAGAAGGCCAGTATGATGTATCTGGAGAACGGGACGCCTGACACAGCAGCCATGGCCTTGGAACGGGCAGGAAAGTAAGTACCTGAAATCTGTTGCTGAATATAAGTGAGGGGAAGGCATAAGTTTTTCACATTTCAATCAAATTCCTGGAAGAAGGTGCTTCCAATTCCTAACTTAAAGAATAACACTTGTCTTGTTCATTTTAGACTTATAGAAAATGTGAACCCTGAAAAGGCTGTACAGTTATATCAACAGACAGCTAATGTGTTCGAAGTAAGTTTTTACTTTTCTTGACTATTGAACATGGCCTTTAAATTTATTGAAAAAGGGACATATTGGGCAAAAAACTCCTAATAAGTGGGTATGATTTAGTGTTGGTTTGGATAGTAAAGGCTCTCCATTGCGATTCACACAGCTGTGTGTTGTGTGTTGGTTCCATCATTCACTAACAGTTTCCACTCATTCCCCAATTTTGAGGAACTCTTATTTTTGTCAACTTAGTATTTTGGTAACTCATGTTCATCATATTTCTGCCATACTAGAGTTGCTAGTTCAGATGATGAGAATGTAATAAAATACACTTCAAACTAAAACTTCACTTTCAGTTCTAGTATTTGTTGTCTCCTATTGTACAAAGCGCTGGGCTAGTTACTATTATTTTGAATAGGAAGGGCTTGGCCACCAAGAACAATAAGATAGTCTCCATCTTCGTACCACTGACATTGTACAATAAAATTCTGCTAATGTGAACTTTTTTAGTTACTTGACTGGATACATGGGAGTTTATTATACATCATTCTCCTTTTCTGCCCTCAATGGAAAACATAGGAAGAAGAGAAATAAATATCCCTTTTCTTACTGAAAGTATATGCTTAACATAGGCCAAGGAATTCTATTGAATTATCTTCTGAAAGCTCTCCCACATTGACATTCTAATTCCATTCCCTTCTGTTATCAGAGATCAGTGAAATGGGTTTGGAGGGTGGGATAATGCTGCTTAGAAAATATATTTTCCTTGGTAGATTGGTTTAATTTTTCTTTTTCTGAACAGTATCATGAGAGAAATGTGAATAGGACTTTCTTTTTCTTTTTTTTCCCTTTCTGTCCCCAGTATGTAGTACAGTTCTTGCACATAGTAAGTATTTAATAAATGCTTGTTGGATTGACTTCCTGATCAAAATTGGCAACATGTTCTTTTCTTGTATTCCCTAAGAATGAAGAACGCCTACGACAAGCAGTTGAATTACTAGGAAAAGCTTCTCGACTTTTAGTACGAGGACGGAGGTATGTTTTCTAACACCATATTCTATTTGTGTTTCTATTTTCCTTAAGCCATGTTTGCAGCTGCATTAAACATGAAATAATGTGAGGAATAACGTGTTATTTTCTAGGTACAAATTAATTTTCATAAACAAAACCACCATACTGATCACTATCATCTATATTCTGTTAGCCCTAAAAATGTCAGTTATTTGCCAGTGTTTTAATGAATTGTTAAATGTTTCTGCCTTCTGAAATAATTATTTCTTGATCTATCTTCTGGGTGACTTTTATGTTGCCTCTACTGAGAGTTGAGAATTGTAGAAATATTAGTGACAAGATTCTTTAAAATATTGGACCAAGAAAAATGAATATAGTCTTATTGAGTCAAGATAACAGTATTGTCAGATGGGGATAATGAAATAAGATGTAAATATCTGGAAACAAGAAAACTGAAATCTTTTTGCATTTCTCTTCCTTTCCCCCTCTCTTTTTTTTTCCTTGTCTTCGCTCTCATGTGAAACATCTTTCAGCACTGGGGCTGATGGCTTGGCTTTCAATATACAACTTCTGTCCTTTGTAAAATGTCAGTGGCTAAAATCAAATTTTAAGTGGTTTTAATATAAATCAGACATTCTGACATCAAGCATTTATTAAGTGCCCACTATATACTAAGCACTGTGCTAAGCTCTTTGCATATTAAGAAGGGCAAAAGACAGTTTCTTTTCTCAAATAGCTCAAGTTTAATGGGAGAGGTAACATGCAAACAACTACATGCCAGTGAGGTATAGAGAAGAAAAATGGAAGGTAGTCTGAGGGAAGATACTAAGATTAAGGAGGATTTGGAAAGGCTTCTTGCAGAAGGTAAGACTTTAGCTGAGATTTGAAGGGTGCCTGGAAGACATTCCTCAAGACTCTTTTGAGGATATGCAAATAAATAAATTGCGTTTTATATATACATATATATATGTATATATATATATATGTGTATATACATATATATTTATATACACATATTCTGTTATACTATATATGTATATACTCACACACTCACACACACACACACACACACACACACACACACACACACACACTTAATGATATCTGGCCAGCTGATACAGGAAAAGACCTAAGAATGGTTTTTTTGGTCGAGATCAAAGACAACTAGTTGAGAAGAATGGCTTTGCACAGCAACTTCTGAGGCCAAATTAAGACATATCTTTATAAGGAACGTGCCATTCTGTGACTCAGGTATGCTCCTTTCCATAGAATTTTCTAAGAATTAACCTAAACACATACATGTTTCAAAATATACCATGTTTTCTATATAAAGCAGATAATTGAATTGCACTGTTAACACTGTTAATATAAAGACCCTGGCTAGTGAAAGGCCTTGGAGAACACAAGGAAAGCTATAGTTACAGAAGAGATGATTGGGACCTTTTATGTAACATGAGTGCCTCTCTGGAGCATATACCAAAGTTATCCTAGAACCTGACTTTTGGGTACAAGTTAAGTAACGGTCTCGGAATGCAAAGTATGTGATGTTGATAATGGAGAGGAAGTTAAGCTTAGAATTTTAAATCGCACTTATCTTTCTTTTATGTGCTCATGTATTTTCTGTTATTAAAGGACCCTTCTTTCAAGGTTTTATTGCCTCTTAAAATGGTAGCAGATTTAAGTGAACGGTTTATTTTATTTATATGATGTTGTGCTTTTCTTCCTGCTCTGGATATCAATATTTATTCAGAAAATGGTAGTTCAGTGTGTAGATGAACCTTTTATTTAAGGTAACTTGTAGAACAACTTCCTTCAGTAATTACTTAAATGGTGTGCTCTTCCCTTCTGAATTAGTATTTAACGCTTAGGTTCTTAGAGCAATCCTTTCTGATAGATAGGTCACAGCAAATCAAGTTGATGTTAAAGTTCTGTTTGGTTTGTCTCTTAGCTTGCTACCACGTTTGTGGCTTCTGCTCTGCTGTTTACTGGGATGGCCGTCAGCACCATTCCTTCCCCTACTCCACCCCCAATGCACACACTTCCCTCCCCTTTCTCCTCTTGAGCATAAGATTTTGGAAAAGAACAAGTAGTTCTTCCTCACAAAAAATCTGGACCCTCATAATGAGATCAAGCATGGTGTTAACGTAGCAACCTCTAGGTTCCTTTGAAGGTCTTGGCGTACTTTTGAAGAGTACTTATCTTTTATCAAACGTCCTAAAGAAATGAATGAATGAAAAGGCATTTATTATATACTGTGCAAAGTGCTAAAGATACAAATTCATTAGGAGGTAGTCCCTGCTTACGAGTAACTTACATTTCAATAGGGGATACGGGGGCATGCCAGAGAGTAGTATCTGGGTAGGCTTGTTTTGGTTTGGAAAGTCACAGAGATGGTGAATGGAGCCATAGGAGAGTAAATAAACACACTCTTTCCTATAGTAATGGTGTAGTATTGATTATTGATTTGATTTTGGCTGTGGAGCTATAAAAAGGCAGTGGGATGGGGATGGGGGCAGTAGTGAAGCATGGCTACAGTTGGTCTACATGTAATGATTATCACTAAGAAAATGTTTATTCAGTACAAAACAGTGGGGTGAGCATCATGCCTGCCTAAAACTAAGTTACACCACCTTTCCCTTTGAAGTCTTCAATAGATTCATCCTTCTTGAAAAGTAGCCCAGGGAGGAGGTAGTAGGGGTCATCAGTAGCCTGAGGGAACTTGCATTTATCTCATTTTGGCACTATGTTTACCATACAATTATATATTCAAGAAACATTGCCTTAGTGATAACCACTCTACATCCTGACCATCTTTTCACCATCCATTACTGCCACCCCTCACACCCTCCAAGCCCTGGAAGACTTAACCTTTTCAGATCTAAAGCTCTCAACTTGGGACTTTTGTTGTTCTGAATGCAAGGAGCCTCCTGGGACTCTAGGCCAGCTCCAGGAATGCTTCACTCTACCCATTGGCTATCTAATCAGCCACCCTTCATCACTGCCCCTCACCCCCACCTCATCTCACCCCTTTAGAACCCTGGAGCCTTCTCTGTGAGTAGTAGCACAGGAGGAGATCATTAGGAGGCAGAGGAAACCTGCCTTTATTTCATTTTAGCCTCTCATGCCTTCCAAAACTTAGAAAAACTAAGAATTTATTGAAACAGTAGCCTGACTTTGACAACATGACCGTCTTGTCTCTGAAAGACACAGATAAATCTTAAATGTAAATCTGGGATTTCCAAACTTTACTTTTTAACATGGTTTTAGGGTTAAGAGAAATTCTGGCTTGAGTATTTTTCAAATTTGGATTTTATAGTTAAATTCTTAATGTACCTTTGCGTAGACATTAATAGAATGGGATAGCCTCTTTTTTTTTAAAAATTAACATCTAATATGTTAATACCTAAACTTTTTTTTTAGCTAAATTACTATTTAACATCTATATAAATTTGGAGAGTTCCTTTGAGTATTTTTTCATGTACCTTATTTTTTTATACTGTAGTCTGAAGTGCATGCCCTCCAAACTTTGGAGCACTTAACTTTTGGAGGGCTTATAAATGTCTGTTACTCTCTCAAATGATTGCTGGTCCTGACTCCTTTTTTTCTGGATGGTCTTTTAATCACACAACACAATTGGATATGATAAAAGGAATACTAGTTCACAAATCAGAAGACTGTTCTTTTTCTTGCTGTGTGACATTGATGGCCCAAGGAGACCCAATCAGTTCTTTTTGACAAACCACAGTGTTTTCTAGTAGGGAGGGGAGGTACTCTTATGCCACCACCCGACTCAACTTTTAGAGCTTTGTAGAAATGATGCTTGCTTAGTTCAGTGTTAGGTTCCAAGAAGTCACAGTTTCTTAAAAGGGGAAATTTGGAAAAGGAATAGGCCTTCATCTTTCTCTTTAACCCCAGCCAACCCTGTCCACAATAAGACCTCTCTCATCCACAGTGGAGGAGATATGGAAAGGAGAAATTCAGCAAGTAGATCCTTTTGAAGCAGATACAAATTGTTCTCTTCCCCTTCTTCCAATTCCATAGCCCTCTCTTCTCTCCCTAGGTTAGAAGAATACTTAAAGAAAACATATAAACTCAAGAACCCCTTGTGACTAGAACCTCAAACTGAGTATTTAATGACAGCTGTTAGGAATTAACTGTTGAAGATGAAAGTTTGTATTGATTGATCTTTTGAAACCACTTGCAAAAACCTATTTTAGTGACATCATTGAATCTGTGATTTTCTTATCTTTGGCTAAAAAAGATAGAATTAAGAAAAATGTAAAGAAACAATATTATTTCAAAGAAAGGTATGAAAACAATTATTTTATCCTCTTCCTAGTTAAAGAACCATAAAGCTGCAAGTGGCCACAAGTCATTCATTTCAACTCCTATCCATTTGATGGACCCTAAATACAAAATCCCCCATTAATGTTCATTTGAACACCTTTGTTGCCTAGAACCTTACTGTTTTTCTGAGGCAACTTCAAGCTTGTTTTGGGACAGCTCTAGTTCTTTGGAAATTTCCCCTCATTTAACATAAGACCTTTTAACCTTAAGTGAGTCTTCCTTTAAATACTGACTTTATTGTATCCAATGATGAATACTGAAATGATGTGTACGATAGACTTTGGAAGTGAAACTGCTCCATCGTCTTGTTCCTCAGAAACACCAGTGGAGACCAGTGGGGAGATGGTGGTGATCAGTAGTATGGTTTTGTAGTTGAATAATTTCTTACCTCTGGAGGTTAACAAATACCTGATAAAATTTAGCTCAGTTATAATCTATACTTCATTCCAACCAGTGGAAGAGATGAGCTCATCATTGTGACTGTGTCAGATAGACGACAGTTACTGATGGTACCAGCAGTCATTATGGCCAAGGAACAAGGTATTAAAAATGTTGAAAACCAGGTGGAATATATAGAAAGAGAAGAGAGGAAGATAGCGCTTCATTAATAGCTGGTTGAAGCAAATCAAAAGAATACAAATTTTGATAACAGTTTTAAAAGAAAGAACAGAAAATAGTGACCTATAGATGGAAATGAGAGGCTATGATCTGTCTCCAAACTAATAAACTGTTTAATTGCGATGAACATCATGGTTTGATTTTGGTTTTGGTCAAGAAAAATAGTGCGATGTTGAACAGTCATGGGAATACAGCATAGAGAGACATGACCAAATCAACCGTAACTGAAAGCAGCGCATATATATTCTTTGAGAGTGAAACTGATGACGTTGTATGTACATTTTCCTTGATGATTCTTCCTCCTAACAGCCTTCTTTGATGATTCATCTTCCAAACAGCTACCGCCTAATCAGTCATTGTCATTTTCTTGAAATACAACTTTTATATTGAGATTATAAAAACTGTTTACTAACTTGTCAGATACATATCACTTCTTCAGAAATTATCTCTGCTTTATCTTGATAGGATGGGTAATTTTTTTTTCTTTTGAGTTATGAAAAAAGAAAAATACTTCTGCTGAAAAACTAGTTACTTTTTATTGTGTGAGTAGGGTTTGGTTCAGTTACATTGTCCTTAAAATTAATGAAACATGTCCTGACCATTTTTGAAATTTAAACAGCTTTATATGTTGTTGAAATAACTCTTGCCAGGGCAGCTAAGTGGTGCAGTGGATATAGTACCTGCCCTGCAGTCAAGAGGACCTGAGTTCAAATTCAGCCTCAGACATATATGAGCTGTGTGACCCTGGGCAAGTCACTTAACTCCAGTTGCCTCCTCCCCATCCCCCCCACCCCCCAAGAGAGAAATTATCCTTGCTCATACACAGGAATGGCAGGTTTTATGGGCTTTCAGAAATATTTATCAATTTTTGTGACTTTTGTCTTGCACTTTTATTATAAATTAGTTTTTGTAGAAGAGATCTATTTTTATACCAAAGTTTCTATGATAAATTATTTTTTCCATCAGTGCTGGTGAAGCCACAGTAATGTTTGATCCTTAACATTATAGTCTTGGATGTGTTATAAAAAGAAATAGAAATAATACTAAAGAAAGCAAAGAAAGGAAGAACAGCTGAACTTGACTGATACAGAGTGAGGTGCACTGGGAGTGACATAGTGTTGAGGGATCCATTTTCATAATCTATAAAGGGGAAGAAGATCAACTGCTTGGAAAAAAATTATGGGCATTATTATTACTTGAAAAATGCAATTGATAAAATATCAGTAATTATTGATCCAAATAACAGCTTTTCAATCCCTGCAAAACCTGTATACATAGCAGACTCTGTATATGAAAACATTCTTGATGAAGGTAGGAGGAAACAGGCAGGCTTGTTCAGATATTGTTTCACAGAAAACCACATCCTCACAGTCCACATTAACTGACAAGTACAGAGGATACAGTATCACACTAATCATTGTTCCAAAATGGCATTTGATTCAGTAGAGAAAAATGACACCTTCAAAGCTCCCTTCCATTATGGTATCACCCATGCTTATGCTAAAAATCATGCAATGTTTCAGTGTTCTTTGGTAGATATAACAGCAGAGATAACTGTGAGGAGCTCTCTGATCATTAATGTCGAGCGAGGCACACAACAGGCATGTATACACACATCCATACATCCATATACACACATATACATATGTACATACATATGTGTGTAAGCATGTATATGTATGTTCACACTTATAGTTTACCAATGTACATGACATTATGCATGTATAATTGGATGGATAACCATGGATAGAGACAGGTAAATAATTCACTGAACCTAGAATCGAGTTAGGAGGAAGAGCAGCTTACATTGTATTTGCAACTGTAAAGTGCTTTTAATGACTACAAACTCCTTGAAATAAAGACCCATCTTTTCAACACCAGCATCCTCCCAAGTGATGCAGTATGTTTGTGAATTACTGAATACTGCACTTTCCAAAGAATTAAAATTCAGAGCCACCCAAACAGCATTCAAGAGATATTTGGTGGTCATGAATAGTTTGTAGTATACTCTCATCAAAGAATTGGGCAGCAGAAGCATCATAAAAGTTATCAAAGGGATGTCCAAGGAGAAAAGGGCTAATCATGCAGTAAGAGTAAATGGTGAGACAAATGGAAAGCCCATATGCTTCATTGGTATTCATGTAATGTAGAGTAAAGTTACCACGCAATTGAAATACATGGATTCATGGGAGAATTTGGTTGAGTTAAATAAGATGATTGGTTGTGATCTCTACCATTGAAGGTAGTATGTACATTGATGAGAATATAGATCTGTCAAACTATGTAGTACCAATAGCACACTAAAACCACCTAACCTGATCCTGTCTTCCTCCCCTCTCATTGATCTTCACCTTTCCTTCTCCTTTGCTACTGCCCATTCTGTTATGAAACATCCTTCTTTGTGGTTTAAAACTGGATTTGTGTCTAAAGTAGAGGGACCAGAGGAGGCAGATGGCAGCCAGTAGAATCTATAGTGGTGAAGGGGAAAAGGTAGAAAAGGTGAAATTCCTATGAGTGATTATTGGACCTTGGCATTATTTGACATTTAAAGGACTTCATCAAATTCGTTTTGCACAAGTTGAGTACGGCCTGTTAAAAATTTCTATTAAAAAATGTGCTCTATTCAGTGAGTTCCTATGAATTGGCAAAAATCCCTGATCCATAGAAATCCTTTTCAGTGCAATTCAAATTTATTTTGCTTCTTTTCTTTGCAAAGCACTGTTTGGTGAAGTAAAAAATTAAAAAAAAAAAGCTGTCAGGGAACTCTATTCTAGTAAGGGGGTGAGTTGTGCCCCCAAACCTATGAGACAAAATTAGAAAATGATTCAGTTCGTAGGAGAGGTCAAACAGTAACCAGAAAGATTCAAGGAGAAAGGAATCCTTTTTTAACCAGGGCAATCAGGGAAGGCTGCAGAGGGGAGGTAGGACCTAAGTTGGGTTTTCAAGGAGGGGAAGGACATCAGTAGGGAGAGATGAAGCCAGAAAGGAGGAAACTTTTCCAGGAATGGGAGATGGTTCTTGTAAAGGCATGGTAGTAATGAAGCTCAGTGAACAGTAAGTAATGAAGTTTAGAGTGTATAAAGAAGAGTTTCATGAAATAATGCTGTAATGTTAGAGAGGAGACATTATGGAGGACTCTGAATGCCAGTCTGAGTAGTTTTTTGTTTAGCAAACAGTGAGGAGCTGCTAAATGTTTTTGAGAACCTTAAGGACATGGTTAGACCTGTACATTGGAAAGATTACTTTGGCAGCAATGTGGTAGATGGATTATATAGGGGAGAGACAAGTGATCTTAAGTGTTCTTATTTACTGCTAGTCCTTTCCAGTGCATTAAGGAAGAGTCTGGGTATTTGTAGAAATGAATTTTTAGAGCTAATGGAGCCAGTCTTCCTCTTGCTCCCCAAACCTGAAACAAAATATATTGCCAAGTTCTCTCTCTCCTTCCCCTCCCTGACCCTGAAAAGCCAGATGTGAATTTCTTGCTGTTTTCTTCATTTAGATTTGATGAGGCTGCACTTTCCATTCAGAAGGAAAAGAATATCTATAAGGAAATTGAAAATTATCCAACGTGTTATAAGGTATTATTTGCAATTTATTTTGTCTGTGTTTTGGCTAATTTTTTATGTTACTATAGTTCCCTAAAAGAGATACTGACTATTTAACTGTTATGTGAGCACATAAAGTATTTGTTATTTGGTTGAAATAGGAAACACCAGGCACAGAAGATCCGTAGCCCCAAGGCAAATTACAGTCTGTTTATAACTTAGTAGATAAATGCTAGTGTTGCCTGAGGTACATAGAGGTTAATTGACCTAGGAGTCTTACACCTAGTGTCAGAAGCAGGATTTGGGCCCACGTCCTCATGAGTTTTGCTTGTTAGACACTAAACTTGGCTGCCTTCTTATCTGACTATTGTCTGTAAACAAAACAAAACACAACACTTTAGTAAATGAAAGTACTGTTTCAGTAGGTACTATTACTTGAAAGTCTCCCAAGCTTGCACATATAGAATAGGTACTGGATCTAGGATTTCATTGCTATAAGAAACTTCTGGGTGGGGAAATTTCCTCTCCCAGTGAGGATCAGCACCTTCTTCACCACTTAGAGTCATTTTAAAAAATATATTTTTAATTTATAGAACGAAACAAGCATTTCTATAACATAGTATAGTACAAAGAAAGCACTTAGAGTTTTAGAGAACTGCTTAAGAGGACTGAGAGATTGGATGACCCTTGAGGGGCACACAGAAGCCGGTATTTGTCCCATTGAGAACTTGAACCTCATTTTGGTTGAGCAGTAACTACCAAATTTTCATTCATATGCTTACATGACTAAACTTCCCCTTCCTCTTTCTTTCTTCTTGTTTCTTTTGCCTGGAGGAGGAAGGTTTATTGATGGCATTGTAATTTAAAAGAAAAGGAAAAAAATGTCAGAGATAAGATACCTAGTATAATGAAAATGTAATTAGCTTGGAAATGTCATTTCTCTAGTGCCCTGGAGAAGGCACTGTAAGACTTAGATACAGAGAGTGAGGGTAGGGGAGAGGGAAGAGGATAAAGAGAAACTAAAGCATTTCAAATAAAATTCCAGCTGTTTTTACCCTACTAGGAAACCGGCCTTTATATGTTTATATACATTTGAAAGGTCATCTGTCCTCTCTTCTGTTTTAGAAGACAATTGCCCAAGTCTTAGTTCATCTGCACAGAAATGACTACGTGGCTGCAGAGAGATGTGTCAGAGAGAGCTACAGGTCAGCCGTTTGCATTGATTACCTTCACATCTTGACTTTTTCTTCCTTTTAACACACGTTAGGTGGGCAGTGAAAAGTTTCTTTCAAGGTGCTTTGTAGTGATTTCCCATAGCCAATGGAGGCATGTCATCGTTGTTTCAGCTTTTGAGGTCAGGCTTTTGGAACCTGTCATATTTATTTTTAGCTCTCTTCTATCTTCTCTGTATGATCTCATGGGAAGATGAGACCCGAAGTGTCTTTGTTTTATTATTTTTTTCTCCTCCAAATGAAATTTTCAAGTAGTGGAAACATTTCACATATTGAATTCATGTATTCACATATGGTGGAATGGGAGGGATTAGGATAAAATTCATATGTTTTTTCATCAATCATTTTTTAAATGCCTGCAATATCCAGAGCACTGTACTAGGAGGTAGAGGAAAAAGAGAAAATTGAGACCATCCCTGGGATTGTCATGCATATTCAGATAAACAAGACTATATAATAAATACATTTGTAGCTCAGGGAAAGGGGTGAGAGGGAGAAGGGGAAAAACTAGACCCACTTCCTGTGCTATTTTATAAAATTTTATTCTCAAAACTGAAAAAGGACAACTCCTTGTAGTCACACCCTCTAACTAGAATGGATTGATAGTATGTGGACTTAAGACTGTGGGTGCTCTCGGGAGCTCTTAGGAGGAGGGCAGGTGGCCTGCAGGAGCTTGCCATGATGAAAGTCTGGGCATGGTGTTTTCTTTAGCATACCAGGATTCAATGGAAGTGAAGACTGCACTGCTCTGGAGCAACTTTTAGAAGGATATGACCAGCAAGACCAAGATCAAGTTTCAGAGGTCTGCAATTCTCCACTTTTTAAGTACATGGACAATGATGTAAGTGGCCATTCTATTTCTTTTTCTTATTTCCTACTGAAAGAGAGACCTCAGGGAAGATCACGCAGCTTGTTGTTGTCTTTTCTTCCCAGTCTTCTGGGGCCAATTTTTCTTTTGGCTGCTCTCCAGAGAGATGTTCCCAACTGTCAGACTTCACCATGGGGTATTCACCATAAGCCATTTGGGCTAACTCTTTTATAGCAGCTATATACATAGTTACTCCAAAATCCTTGGACCTGAAAACATTTGCTCTCTCTCTCCAAAACTTCATTGATCCCAGCCACATTTATTAATACCATCCCATTTAATTCACAAGCCTCCTACTGCTTACCTCCTATTAATGGTTTCCCATGGCACACAGTTAAGAGCATGACACATGTCTGCCACCTGCAGAAAAATACACTCCAGGCTCCTGTAAAAATTCAGATTCACCTCTTACAAGCAGGTAACAGGCAGAATGTATTAAATTTCTGTCAGGCTTGCTGCTTAATCTCTTTTAGCCCATGGTGTTTGTGAGTTTGGGCTGATTTGTTGTCATGGTATCAGGTCAACTTTGGACATGGTTTTCAAAACTTCATAGTTCTAAGAGAATTCCACTTGACCAAAAGAGTTTACATTGTCTTTGCTTACATTTGATTAGCTTCACCTTTCGACCTATCTCTGCTTCTGTCCACTGCTCTCCACAAAGCACAGAGAAGGTAAATATCTGTCTGTCCTGAATGCATTGGGGTCTCTCCCTCCCCAAAATCACAAGAAAATTAAACCGAAAAGGAATAGAAAGGGAAAGGGGAAAGTAGCAAAGTTTGCATTTTCCCCTTAGATATACTTTCCTATTGCTTCCTTTTGGGGCTATGCACAAGGGCCGGTATTTCTTAACTTTGAGTCCTTGCTCTAATACTTAATAACTGCAAATAATGTAAGAAACTTTTATTTCCCTTAAGTTTGTTGTAAGACCATGGCTGAATTTTTTAAATGAATTGAATTTAATTTCTTAGCACTTCCACTATGTATTGCATCCTGTTTTCTGTAAAAAAAATGACAGACCTCTTAGAAGACAAGTGTGTTTATGTATGTCTTACATACCTCAGAAGAAATATGCAGTGCCTTTAATGTAGTCATTCTTCATTGGAGGTCCTGTTTGGTGGAAGGTTAAGTCTTACATGGCCAAAAGTCTGAGATATGACATGTTTAAAGAACTCTCTAGGCCTTTTATGTCTAGGTCTGTGAGGAATATCTACAGATGCTTTAGTAAATACATACACATTTGTACTTGTATGGACAAGTACAGACATTTCTTGGCTTTGATTCTTAAGTAAGCAAAACACATTTTGTTTATATTAATTTGCTAAAAAAAAAAAAACAACTTTTTTCATAGGTACTATGAAACAAAGCTTAGGCCAATTTGTCCCAGTTATTCTAGGTTCCTAAATTATGGAACTGGAATTCCAAGTCAAATCAGCATGTATTTATTAAGTACTTGCTCTGGGCCAGAGCCTGTGCTAAGTGCTAGGGAGCCAAATGCAAGCAGAAAGAAAGACAAAAATGAATTAATAAAGTTTTACTCTATTACAGTTTCATACTTCTCCCATGGAAAGATGATTCTAAGAAATAACAGCTTATACCTCTAGCTACTTAATCTGTACAAAAGGAACAGGCATTGAAACACTATTGGACCATTCTCTGGAGCCGTGACAATAATGAGCTTAGTCTGTAGCTCCGTCCTCAGAACAAACTGGTGTTGTGAGGCCTGTATCTCCTGTCTCTATGTCAGAGTCGTTTACCTTTTCTCGTCTGTTTATCTTTTACAGTATGCCAAGTTGGGTTTAAGTTTGGTGGTCCCAGGAGGAGGAATCAAGAAGAAATCACCAGCAACACCACAGGCCAAAAGTGAAGGTGCAGAAGCCACAGCTGCTGGTGACGAAGAAGAGGATGAATATGCGGGAGGACTGTGCTAATTATTAACAAGCACACTCTCAGGGTAGGGGGTGTGGGGAAAGTCTCATGTGCTGTTTTGTGGATGTTGAGTGTACTCAAATTCTTAACCCATCTCTGTAGTCCTAAATTGGAACAACAATATAGACACTCCATATTTTGGGCTACTGTACCAAAAAATTGCCTCATTATCCCCTACCTCCTGTGAATCACTAGTTTATTCCTTCCTTGGTAAAAGTTTGTCCAGAGTACCAGCTTCAGTTTTCTACAAGAATTGATACCAAAATGATAACAGGCTCCTTTGAGAGCTCAGTTCTAGAGTTAAGATTGTGGATTGAGAATGGCAGGTGGAACATTTGAATGTCATTTTTCCATTTATGATTTTTGTATTTTCTGGCAAATAGTTTTCTCTTTCCTTTATTGACTAGTAATTGGCACTAAAAGTGACTTGTCTTGATAGAAAGTCAGTACCTGGTCTGCTTGTTTTTCTTGTATGGTATGTGTGTGTAAGAGGCAGTGTGCGTGTATGTGTATGTGTGTACGGGGTATATGTGTGTGTGTATGTGTGTGTGTGTGTGAGTGTATCACACATGAGCATGAAATTTCCTTTAAAATATACACACATATTTTAAAGGAAATTTCATGCTCATGTGTGATACATTAAATGGTTCAGTCCTTTCAGAAAATAAGTTTGGGAGCAGGAGACGATTTCATTTCAGGTCTTACAAGCCAATTTGCACAACTAAGCAAATTATATGGCAAGTTTATATAGCTTTCCCTGGATTTAAACAAGATGAATATATACATATTTCAAAGAATGCATTGACTAAGATTAATAGGAACCCATGAAAAATCCTTTTATACTTGTGTTCTCAGGAGAGAACTGAGAACAAAAGAAACAAACTACTTCCCTGCCAAAAATGCAGCTGCTGGGGTAGTCAGGGCTGGAAGAGGAGCCGGCTGTCGATGAGGACAGGCCTGCACGGTGGAAGTTGAGATGAAGGGGAAGGTGCATTTTTGACAAAATGATGGGTGTCTTTAAAGCTTCGTGTCTCAAACATGTAAGTAGCTAGTCATTTCCTAAAAATGGCAGCTATGATGTTTTCCTTGGGGGTTTCACAAATATTCCTTTAACACATTTTACTTTCTTGCTTGATGGTCAAAAGTTGTAGAATTACCCCTTTCGCATCATAGTCCTTTCAAGCAATCTGCTTATTTGGAAAAGGGCTCTGCACACAAGGAATGTGCATTCTGCAGGCAGATGCTAGCCACCTTTGCACATTGGTTTCCTATTTATTCCCTACATGTACATATACATACATACATACATACATACATATATATATATTATAAGTCATTTCCTTATTTATGCCTGATCTCTCAAGTAACTATAATGAGACATTCCAGAAGCCACTTCTGAATACCAGTCTCATGACTACTCACGTATGCATTATAGTGTATTCACAGTTCTGCTAGAGCTCCCTGGAAGCGTTATGGATGGATGAATGAAAGTATCCGGAAGATACACACAAGTGGTTCTTTAGGAAACCTCAACATCTTTCTAGAGTCCATAATCTCGCACGCATGTGTGTTTGTGTGTGTGTGTGTGTGTGTGTGTGTGTCTGTCTGTCTGTCTGTCTGTCTGTGTGTCTGTCTGTGTCTGTGTCTGGTGTTAGTGCAGAAATACTTATTTAACATTGCTTTTATTTTTCAAGCCTATTACATCATTCTACATAGATCTTCATACTTTCAACATTACGCCAAGCATCTCAGGATTAACTTTGGACTGTCACCCGCATTTGGTATTTAGTACTGTAAGATAAAAATGTTCAAATCTTAAGGATTTGTCGCCCCAGTGCTGCTGTACCACTTTGTTCTAATCACAAGCCTCTGATAGCGTGGAATCATTTGTAGATCTTCCTCTGGACAAATTATTACCTGCCCCCAATCAAATATGGCTGTATTCAAGGCCATATATCATTCTACATTGTACCATTCACATACCAAATTTTTTTTTATGGCATTGAATATTTTAATGCCTTTTTTCCTTTTATACAACAGAAAGCCAGAAATGAACTGGGTATCCAGTAGTAGGAAAATAATTAAGTCTCAGTTTTCAAAAGAAATGTTTTACAATTAATTTTTTTATGTAGCTGCCCCTTTTTTTCTTCATCGAATTCCCCTCTCCCCTCTACTTCTTTTTCCCAGTGTTCAGAACTAAAGCATACTACCTTTGTTAAGCCATATGTGAATATTTCTTCAATAGGGTTATTCTAATCTAGTAAATATTGAAAAATATTTGTTTCAGATTGATCTTTTTTTTTTGCCCTGTGATGAAGTTTGCACACTTTAAAATACTTTATCATGAAAACCAGGTTAAAAGTGGAAACAGTGAGGTGTTGCAATAGGAAAAATGTTTTCCAGAGGTCTACTTTCATACAAAAGAAAAAGTCTGCATGAATGTGCTTAAAATTCGTTATAATTTTCCATTGTAAGTGAAGTCTGTCTCTACCATATATTTAATATATTAAATTTGTACATATATAGAATATGGTATTCTTTTAGTGTGAAACCCATGCTTCACTTGTATTTTTCCTAATTTTGTGATGTATAAAGTATTAAGTGTTATAGTAATGCAGATTATCACCTCTCTGGAAAGCGACTCCATAGGTGACAACTATGAAAATAAAACTTGAAGCTTTAATTTGGCCATTTATTTTCTTCTTGTCTGTTTCACTTGATTAATTCAAGTAATTTATTGTATCCTATTAATGATAAAATTATTCCTAGCAATTATTCAAGAACTACCACTTAGTTAACTTTCCCAATTCTGTGGTTTGCTTCTTAGCAGCAAATTCAGTACTTTGAGGAGCTGCTTTAAGTCCTGTTTAACAGGTTAGCTTTGGATCTCTGAGCCAGGATCCAGAGCTAGGAGCCCAATGTCCTTTTTAGTTTCAATAGGGGAAAAAAAAAACCCCAAATGGAAAAGTATATCACTCTAGAACATTGTTTTCCAGCCCTAATTGCAGCCTTAGGGTCACTAACAGATTTTTGATGGATCTTGAAGATTCTCTGTGACATGAGAAGGTGAGCATATCTCACCAGTGTACTTCTGGGATGGGGACAAAGTTGGTCTAGTGGCCAGTGGCTCTCTGTGTGCTCATTGGAAGCAGAAGGCCAGAGCAATGCAATGGAGACTCAAGGGAACCTCTAAGTGACCTTACTTTTGTGCCCTACAAAGAATTGCTATCTGGTGTCATGGACTATGTCTTTTTTTCCAAGTTACCATGATAGTTGACTAGGAATTCACATTTGTTGGGATAACAAAGTACAATTTTTAATAAAATAGTGACAGAAGTGCCAGGAGACCTATCACATCGTCTGGGCACCACAGAGACCCTGTACGTGAACTTTACTGAGCTTTGCTTCAGAGGAGCCTAAGGTTCTAGTTTCTCAATGATTGCAGCACTATGTTGTTTGTGACCTTATGAGCTGGAATACTTTCCAAAGATCTTGACAGAATCATTTTGCATATTAGATTAATTTCTGGGAATAGGGTAAGACAATAAAATGATATGATCAGGTGAACTGATGAAGCTGGTACTCACATCTAAACCCACTTTTAAATTTTATCATTTAAATTTTTAGTGAAACAGCCTTTTACAATCCTGTGGCATGGTGGAAAAGAGCAATGAATTTGGAATTCAAAGTTCTTGTTCCGACTCCACCACTTATCAGAGATGTGACTGAATTGAATTTAGCAAACATTTATTAGGTATCTACTCTTAAGGTACTAGAGATACAAAGACAAAAATCAAAGCAGATCCTTCACTCCAGTAGCTTAAAATCCAGAGCAAGTTGCATTTTCTCTCTGAGTATCAAATTCCTTATCTGTAGCAATGGAGATAACGTCTGCTTTTCTCTTTGTCAGGATGATTGGTGTCCCAAAAATCTTAGTGCCGGTCAGATTTGGGTTGGCATTTCTGGAACATGCTGAGGGATTATTACTAAGAAACAGAAGCAGTTCCTATACATTTTCTTTCCACTTTTTTCAAGTGATTTGTTTACTTGTACATGCATAGTTTAATTTCATTATCTTTTGTCTCATATGATGTGAGATTGTCATAATGTAACAAGAAATGTATCTCCATAAGACGTTCTATCTATTTTATTTCTGAGCTGGGTAGGATGAATAGGAGAATACAAAGAACAAATTTGGTTGCATTAGACCGATACTGACAATGGCTCCTTGAGATTAGCTTTAATTGAGGACAATGTTTGTGAAAAATGTAATTTGTTGAACTGACCCTTCAGTTGTCCAGAAGAATCAAGGGTATACACCAGAGTTCAACTAGCAAAAAAAAAAAAAAAAAAAAAAGGACTAAATTAAGTAAAGAAAAAGCAACAAACAAAAACAGGATAGGAAATAGTTGATAAGTGAATTAACAACCAAAAACAGACACTACTATATGTTAATACAATGAAATAAAGTGATTCAAAAACTCCAAGTGAGAGGAAAATAGTATAATGACTGCTATAATAGCCCCAGAAAGCACAATGGATCCACTTCAAGAATATCCAGAATTATTCAGAAGAGCAAGAAAAAGATGAAAGGATGAAAGAAGGGTAGAAATTGGAATTCTCATCTTGGTGCATGCCTGACGTCTCCGTTACTGGGAAGGCTGGGGCTGGTGGATCTCCTAAGTTTGAGACTTCTGAGCTGCAATGGGCTAGGGTAACTCAGTGACCTCACTAAGGTCACTGTCAGTATGGTGAGTTGCCAGGAGTTTGGGGACACTAGATTGCCTAACAAGGGGGTAGCTGGCCCAGATTGGAAATGGAGTGGCTTAAAGCTTATGTGCTGACCCTTGGAGGATTTGGCCTACACAAGATAGAGGGACACAGAAAAGAAAAGGAAAAAATTAGAGCTGTCAATGAAGAAATAAAAGACAAATGAGAAAAGATAGAATTAATAATGGATACTCTAAAACAATAGAGTCTGAAAAATAATAGTTTATAAACACTGAAGTTTGCAAAGCTTAATCTCATTGTTCAATGCTCACAAATTAGCAAGATCGCATTTAATCTCCACAACAGTCCTGTTATGGAGGTGCTTACTCTGTTTAACAGAAAAGGTAACAGATTTGTAAAGATGACTTCCCTAGAGTCACAAGTATCTGAGATAGAATTCCAACCCAGGTATACCCAGAAATATTAGAAATTGAGAATAGAGTCCAGAATGACAGGCTCCACAAAATGGGAAAGATCCTAAGTTCAGCTCCTTCAATATGTAATGTACAAGCCTTAGAACTTTGATATTAAGCAACAGATCTTGTAAGCAGCTAGAAGAAAAGCCTTCAGTTAACAAGGAAAAACTGTCCAAATCGTGTGAAATTATTCATTCACAAAGAGAGCAAAAGGAAATGTTGGCATTCCGGAATAGTGTATCTTCCAAAATTAAATTTTGCCTATCAGTGGAAAAAACTCTTCACCAAAGAATTGAGTTTGGGTTATTCCTTCTGATGAAACCAAGGTATGCAAAATCACTAAATAAAAGAAACTTAAATTAGAAAAGATGTAAGCAGTTAAATGATTTTTTTTACATATTCCTAGAGACTAGATATGGCTATTGTAGTTGTCTTGTTTGAGGAGCATTGAGAACACAAAGCAAGTGAGTTAACGAACAGACTTCAAAAAGGTGGTATCCAAAAAGAGGAAAGGAGGAAGATGTAATATTTCTTGGTCTAGACCCACATTATTTTATTCATGAGTTAACTGTTCTGTGTGTGTGGCTTTCAATGATGAAGGTCTTTAAAATGAAGTGAAAGGGAAGGATGGGGAAGATTCCAAAAAAGATTCCATTTCTAACATAGAAAGGAAAGGAGGCTGTTGTCTTCAGTCTCTCACTGTAAGCTGAATTTCATTGGGAGAATAGGAAGAGAGCATTTTCCCTTAGAGGAAAACAGGAATCTGGTTGTACCAGTGGGAACTATGGATAACATTTACTGCACAAACAGTTCAAATCTAACTTTCTCTCTGACAGGATATTTTACTGACCTTCCATCCCCATAATGTGAACAAGCGTCTCTTTTGTCTCATTCTTCTCTAGATATCACTTGAGCATTAGTCCTGGATATGTCACCTCTGTTGCTTATCCTCATTATAACATCATTGGTTGGTTTTAGTGAAGTTTCAAAAGTTTATCACAAAGGATGAGTTCCCCTACACAGGGGAGCAAAGAGAATCATCAATTTGGTCCCTCCTGGTTTGCCATTGCTGTAATATCTTGCTAACCACCTAGCTTTACTCTTGTTATAATAGCTGACATCTGTCTCCTCCATTCTTCCTGTCTCTTCACTACTTGAGATAAAATGTACTTGTGAAAAGTGAAGTTATTCTATCCTAATGATAAAGAGAAAAATAGAAAAGTTATTGCAAATGTCTTCTAAAGGCTTTCTGCCTCCTCTCCTTGAACCTGAGTCAGTCACTTGACAGAATCCACACACTCCCACTTTGTGTATTTAACCCCTCAGTTACCATGACAAGTTATTTAAAATTTGAAGTAGGGATGGTCTTCAAAGTCCAAAATGTTTCTGAATTCTTTGCCTAAGGGATAGTGTCATTGTAATTTTTATGATTTCTTCCTCCTGGCTTTTTTTTTAAGGCAGTTAGGTAGCACAATGATGAGAACATGAATCTTAGAGGTTGTCTAGAAGTCCTGAATTCAAATTTTGATTCAGATACTCACTAGCTGTGTGGTTCTAGAAAGTTACCTTATCTTGCCTCATTTTTCATATCTCTAAAATGGGATAATAATAGCACCTACCTCAGAGTTGTTGGGAGGATCAAATGAGTTAACATGCAAAGTGCTCTGCAAAACTCAAATCACAGTCAACTGCAAGTCATGGCAACATTTCCCTGGTGCCATGATCCTTTTCGGAAATGAAGGACAAACACAACCTGTGAGCAGACCAAGCTGCCTGAATGGGGTACCCAGTTAGTTGGGTAACTCAGCTTGTCTTCTCCCTCTCCCTCTCCCTCTCCCTCTCCCTCTCTCTCTCCCTCTCCTCCTCTCCAAGGGAAGGTAAAATTTGATGGCCAGAAGCTCCCCACTTGACTTGGGGTTTACTAGGGTTTCCTTCCTTCCTTCCTTCCTTCCTTCCTTCCTTCCTTCCTTCCTTCCTTCCTTCCTTCCTTCCTTCCTTCCTTCCTTCCTTCCTTCCTTCCTTCCTTCCTTCCCTTCCCTTCCCTTCCCTTCCCTTCCCTTCCCTTCCCTCCCTTTCCCTCCCTTCCCCTCCCCTCCCCTCCCCTCCCCTTCCCTTCCCTTCCCTTTTCTTTCACAAAACCTTAAACCCAGTTCACTTTGAAGCTCATAGATTGGACCTCAACAAGTTTCTGCTAAGCTCCATATAATGGCTATATTTTGGGCCCTCCTGACTTAGAGTGAATGTCAATGGTAACTTTCTCTTTGTAACAGTGACTCTGAGGTTCTTCCCCTCCCAGCTGGATTTTTTTTCTTTTTTCTAATTAAAAATTAAATTTCTAATGAAAAAAATATTAATTTTCTAATTTAAAGAGTCATCCCTTGACATTTCTTAAAGAAGCATATTCACTGAATACAGACCCTCACAAGCTGGTTTAGTCCTACTCTTGCTCTAAACTGGGCATTATCTCACTCTAAGTGAGTACCTGAAAAGGCCTTTGCCTAAAAGGGCCAGTCTCCCATTGCATCCAGTCATCCTGATGAATATCTGGCCATTGGACCCGGACGTCTCTGAAGGAGAAAGTGAGCCTGGTGACTTTGCACAGTCCCCCCTTACTCAAATCCAAGTCAACTGCAAGTGATGTCAGTATTTCCCTGATGCCATGGTCCTCTTTGAAAACAAAGGGCAAACACAAGTATTACATAAATAATAATAATAACTATTATTATTGTCAAGGCTTATGCATCTCATATATAATCAAACCTGGAATCTGGTGCAATCTGAGTCAAGATTTCACCAGTGTGAGAAATAGAACAGACAAGGCATTGGGACTAAACTGTGGAGGAAAGATTGTTGTCTGACTGAACTGAAGAGGGAGGACTAAGATATCAAAAAAAAAAAGAGAAAAATATCAGTTCATATAAGAATATGAAGAGCTGTCCCAGGATTTATTTAGACAACTAGATAGTTATGTTTACTAATAACATTAAGTCACAAATTTTCATTGTTTTCAACCCACTTATATAATGTATGTTTTCTTGTCAATCACTCTCAATTTCAGACCATTTCCTTTTTCTATGCAGGTGAGAGCCTTTATAGACTTCTATGCAATCACACATTTCTGGTATAAAAATATCTACTAGCGGGGGCGGAGCCAAGATGGCAGCGCGGAAGCAGCAAGATTTTGCAGCTCCCACACAACCACCTCAAACACCCATAAAATATGACTAAAATTTTAGGTCTCCAAAACTCACAAAAATACAGAAAACACATATCTTGCTGAAGGCAGCTTGGCAGGTGGGGCTCATTGCAGCAGGCTGGGAGCCAAAACCAGCCCAGCCTCAAACCATGGCCTGGCCCCAGGGTGGTCAGGAGGAGCCTCAGGAGAGTGGATTGGTGGCAGTTGAAGCAGTTTCCACATTTATCAAGCCAGGAGAAATAAGGACTAAGAGAAAAGTCTGTGGAATTCAGCTAAATTTGGGGGAGAAAAGGGATCCTGCCAAACTGCCACCAAGGCAAGGAAGCAATGGAAGCGGCACCCACCTCCACCTGGTTACTTCAGAGGTCCTGGCTTGCAGACTGCAGGGAGTCAAGTGATCCTTCAGAGGCCAAAT
Source organism: Pseudocheirus occidentalis (assembly GCA_028646575.1). NCBI lineage: Eukaryota > Metazoa > Chordata > Mammalia > Diprotodontia > Pseudocheiridae > Pseudocheirus > Pseudocheirus occidentalis. The sequence continues at coordinate 172,590,802 of CM053594.1, read as the reverse complement.
GCTCTTGCGTTGAGAGATCTAGATCTAGATTGTAGTCTTGGGGGGTGGTCCTGGGGTGTGCTTTCAGAAAGCCAAAGCTGGTGGGGCCAGCAACAGCCCTCTAATAGCTCTGCCAGCTGTGAAAACCCCAGTGATTTGGGACAGAGCTTTCCCTTCTGGAAGCAGACTTCCACAGAGCCAAAAACACAAATAATATATTGGCACCATGAGTAGGAAAAGAAAACAAAGTAAGAATAGTAACCAAACTCTAGAATCCTTTTTGGGGGACAAAAAGGATCAAAGCATGGAAGGGGAGGAAGACAGCACAGTCAGAACCCCCACATCAAATGCTTCCAAGAAACATGAAGACTGCCTACAAGCCATAGATTGGCTTAAAAAGGACTTTGAAAACCAAATAAGAGAAGTGGAGGAAAAATTGGGAGGAGAAATGAGAATGATGCGAGTCAACAACCTGACTGAAGAGAATAACACCTTAAAAACAGATTAACTCAAATGGCAAAAGAGGCCCAAAAAGCCAATGAGAAGAATGCCTTAAAAAGTTGACTTTGCCAGATGGAAAAATAATCTCAAAAGCATTCTGAAGAGAATAATTCCTTCAGAATTAGAGTGGAGAAAATGGAAGTAAAGGACCTTATGAGAAATCAAGATACTATTAAACAGATACACACAAATAAAAAAATAGAAGGTAATGTGAAATATCTCCTTGGGAAAAAAATCACTGACCTGGAAAATAGATCCAGGAGAGACAATTTAAAAATTATTGGACTACCTGAAAGCCATGATCAAAAAGAGAACTTAGAAAGCATCCTTCAAGAAATTCTCAAGGAAAGTTGCCCTGATATTTTGGAACCAGAGGGCAAAATAGAACTTGAAAGAATTCTCTGATCACCTCTTGAAAAAGATCCCCGGAAGAAAACTTCTAGGAATGTTATAGCCAGGCTTTGGAGTCCCCAGATCAAGGAGAAAATATTACAGGCTGCCAAGGGAAAGCAATTTGAATACTGTGGAAACACAATTAGGATAAGCCTGGATCTGGCAGCTTCTACATTGAGGGATTGAAGGGCCTGGAATATGATATTCCAGAGAT
>CM053594.1:172539059-172589215 GCA_028646575.1 Pseudocheirus occidentalis | reverse complement strand
GATCATCTACTCAGCAAAATTGAGTATAATGTTCCAGGGGAAAATATGGTCATTCAGTGAGGTGGAGGACTTTCAAGCATTCTTGCTGAAAAAACCAGAACTGAACAGGAAATTTGACATTCAAACACAAGAAACATGAGAAGGTAAATATGGGAAAGAAATCATAAGGAACTTATCAAAGTTGAACTATTTACATGTCAATATGGAAAAATGATAACAGTAACTTATGAAACTTTTCTAAGTATGAGGATAGGTGAAGGGAATACAAATGTATATATGCATGTACCTACACACGTGTCTATATAGGAGGGTATATATGCATATAAATACATAACTGAGTATATGTGTATATGAGTTCATAGAGGGCACAAGATCAATTGAATATGAAGGGATGATATTTTAAAAGGTGAATTTCTGAGATGGGAGAGGATTAGAATGAGAGAAGACAGGGTGAGACAGAATGGGGTTAATCATCTCATACAGAAGAGGCAAGGGATAATTGTTACAATGGAGGGGAAGAAAAGGAAGGCAAAAGGGAAAGGGTCAACTTTACTCTCATTGAATTTGGCTTAGGAAAGGAATGGCATAAACTCTAAACTGGGTATCTTGCCACACAGGAGAGTAGGGGGGATGGGGATGAAAGGTGGGATGATGGAGGGGAGGACAGGGTTGGGGGGAGGGCTGCTGGAAGCACACACTTCTGTAGAGGATGAGGGACAGGGTAGAGAATAGAATAAGGGGTGGGGAGAATGGGATAGGAAGGAGGGACATATAGTCCGTCTCTCATAATATGTCTACTGTGGAGATGTTCTGTGTAATTACACATGTACAGTCTGTATGGAACTGCTTGTCCTTCCTGTGGGGTTGGGTGATGAGGGAGGAAGCAAAAGAATCTAGGATTTAAAGTTCTACAATCAAACATTAAAAAAATATATATATATATATATACATTATTATTATTAACTACATACAACTGGGAATTAAGATATACAGGCACTGGGGTAGGGAGACCATACTGCCCTACCAGAAAGTTAGAGGGGCAATGGAGGAGGCCATAGGAGAGAGCAGATTGGGGGAGGGGCTTTATAGTGGGATCGCTGTTTTGGGGTTGTGGGTAGGGGAAAGACAGGGAGAAAATTTGTAACTCAAAATCTTGTGGAAATGAATGATGTAAACAAGAAAATAAATAAAATAATTCATAATAAATAAAAATATCTACTAGCAACCCAATTATTTAAATTTCTATAGCTTTGATTTGCCATAGCTCATTGACGAACTTGGGTTCCTAATGAACTTTTTGAAAGCAAATGTACAGAGATCTGCCATTTGTTCTAATTTTACCAGTGGAATTTCCTGGCATCCTACCCAGGTTAACAGGCTAAAGGGAATTCTGTCTTAGGCTATAAGTTGAGAGAAATGGGTGGCCTCATTTTAATTTTTCATGCCTTTTTTTAAAAAATAGATTCTTAAAAGCTAAGAAATGATCTGTATTGAGAACTACCTTCTCCTTTACATCTTTCTGCTCCTTAAGTTTGTTGTCACATGCTGGTTCAGCCATGCTCTGGCCCTAAACTGGGGGCTTATAAGAAGTTTTTCCCTTAGAAGCAGACTTGCTGCTTCCCCATGCCTATTCCCTGATTTCTTAGGGGGCTAGATTTGACCACTGTTGTCCAGTTTCTTGGCGGATGGATTTTCTTCCAATCTGTGTGGCTACCCATCCATCTCCAGGGTCTTCAAATGGGGTCTCTGGTGTGCATTGTTAGTTCTTCTGAAAAAAAAAATCCATTGTCCTACTGCCTGACTACGTGATAATTCAGTTCAAGAGTGATTTATAGAGTGCCTAATAGGTACTAGCCTCTGCTAGGTACTGGGAATAAAAGACACCAATAAAAGAACCCTTTGACCTCAAGGACTTTACATTCTATTGGGAGGAACACATGTGCAAAAATAAGCGTACATCGTATTATATGGGCAGGTTCTCTCTGTGCCCTCCAGCCCCATTTGGATCTCTGTTCTCTGTGGTCTGCTTACTTGAATTCTACACCTTGACCATTTCCTCTGTTTGGCCTAATACACCAGATTTTAATGTTAATTTTTACTCTCTATATAACTGGTAACAAAAACACATTTATATCGCATTGGAAGGTTTACAAAGCAACTTTCTTATTTCACATTCCTTATTTTATATGTGAACAATTAATGTTCTGAGGTCATAGAACTACTATGTATTAGAGCTGGGAGTCACATAACCTTTCCAGCCTTATTGCTCTCTGACTCCCTGTGCCCCCTCTTAGGCTATGATCCCTTAGTGAACTGCTCTGATGACTTTGCTACTTCCTATCCCTAATATCCTATCTTTGGTGGTCATAGACAATTAGAGTGGTTCATTAGATCATGGATCTGGAACTTCATTTTACAGTTGAGGAAACAGGTCTAGGTTAGGCAACTTGCCCAAAGTTATAAGGTAATAAGTGTACAATATGGGATTTAAACTCAGGTTGTCTGAATCTAGAGTTTCCACTTTGCCATGCTGATTCAGATGTGGTCAAATCATAGAGCCAAGAGCTGAATCATCTCCATTGTTGATTCTATTTCATTCCTAAGCACTTGGCTATTATTGCCTACCAGCACAATCTAGATTAAGCTGAGAATTACTTGGAATGCTGAAAATTCAAAATTCAACAGGGGACAGGGGTGGTATACTCAGCTTCTGGCAATGTAAATCTTCCTCGGAATGAGCTAATTGGATGTAGAACCCTTTCTTTTCTTTTCCTGGTGGTTTAAGTTTGATGAAGGACCTAGCCACATGACCCCAACAGGTTTTCCTGCCCTCATCAAAGTCTATTGGCTTCCATCACATTGGAGGCCATGGTCATAACACTTGAACTGAATCATTATTCAGGCTTTGCTTGGGGCTTGTCAGACCACAAGGGTCTCACACATTCCTACCCTTATGAAAAATGTGCCTGGTTTCACAGGTTTTCTTTAGCAAGGTATATATTTTTATATGATCTTCACTGCCTAAATCATTAACATAGAGTCACTGAATACATTGTGTGCTAGGGGCTAAGCCAAGGCATATGTGTGAGCGTGTGTATGTGTATACATATATATTTTTATACATACATATGTGTATATATATATATGAAGGTGTATTCTGAAAAATATGTAAGCATATGGAAATTCATTCAGGTACCTGCCTCTTATGGCCAACGGCTCAATTCCACCTAGCTAGGATATTTTCCCATGATTCCTTAGGATATGGATATTCCAAAGTCCCGAGACAGACCATAAAGTTATTTTATGACCTGTGGCTGTGATGGGATTTGGCAGGGATTTCACGGGGCGGGGGGGGGGGGGGAAGCAATCTAAAACTTAATTGGTCTGAACTGCCATGCTCAGACACAATGTTTATCCACAGAAAGCTTTTTTCCCCCTTGCTAAAAGTCCTGGTTAAATCTGTTAGGATTACAGTTTTGGATTGCAGATCTTATGAGAGTGAAAAGACCAAAGACACCTTGTCCAAATTGGTCCTTTTTTTTCAAAGAAAGAAACTGAGACCCAGAAGTATTAAATGACTTGTGAAAGCTCACATAGATAGCAAGTAGCAGAGCCAGGATTTGAACTCAAATCACAGGATTGCTGAACTCTGTTTTAATTGACTCCTGAGAGCCAATTGTTAAATTTTCAGAGTGAACATTTACAACTTGGAAATGAGCAGTCACTACAATCCAGGGCTTGATTTATTATTTTGTTGGTTTCTAGATTTAAGAAAGTGATGGATAAAATGATAATATTGCCAATTAAACTTAAAATGTGCTATGCACACATTTTTTTTGAGAGAGAGAGAGCTAATTATTAAATGTTTACTGACACACTACTGACCCAGATTCTCTGATTCCAAATCCAGGAGTTTTTCCATCACACTATACTTGCCTCTAAAGTCTCTTCTAGTTCAAGAATTTTATATTCTATTGTAGCTGGCCTTCTAGCAAGACTCATACTGACTGCCTTGTGAAGGCATTTAAGCTGTGTTCATGTAAATCCCAGGCACTGGCTGCATGGTGGTGGTCTCCTTTGCCTATACTTAGGTTGGCCATGTTAAGATTAATTAGTGTTATAATTAACAGTAATACAGCTATATTATGATGAATAGGCAAGAGAGGAGAGGTAGGATTTTTGCCATGAGGTTGTCATGAAATAATTTTGCTGAAATTGCAATACCTTGTATTTGTGTTGCATGGACCACATTAGGGCCTTGGGACATCAACAATTATACAATACTACCTTGGCAAGTAAAAAAGGGGCTATTTCTCTAGCAAGTGCCGGATTCCTCTGGCTACAAGTTACATCTAGAGCTGCTCCAAGGGGGCAGATAAAGAGACAGACGCCTAGATATTGCAGAAGTGCCAAAGATTGAAGAAAGCACTACCACTTCAAATATGGTTATTCTGATGATTCTGTTAATCAGCTTGTTTGAGGAATGGGAACCAATGGAGCATGTTTGATTGAATGGTGGAGTGAGTGTCATGGTTTTAGTCAGACCAGGAAGGAAGTCTGAGTCAATTGCTTCAAAGGATAGACAAACTATAATTAATATTGAACATTTTCTCCTTTAGGAATCTCAAATTGACATGACAGATCGAATGATTTTCTAGCCAGTGAGGTGTTCACTTGAACAAACACATACACGCATACCTTATGATGTATGACTTTAGGCCTCCATCTAAGAGCACTTACATATCCTTTATGTGATAAGGAAGGAAGGAAGGAAGGAAGGAAGGAAGGAAGGAAGGAAGGAAGGAAGGAAGGAAGGAAGGAAGGAAGGGAGGGAGGGAGGAAGGAAGGGAGGAAGGAAGGAAGGAAGGAAGGAAGGGAGGAAGGAAGGAAAGAAAGGAGGGAGGGAGGGAGGAAGGAAGGAAGGATGAAGGAAAAAAGAAAAAGAAATTTAAAAAGAAAAAAGGAAGAAAAATAAGGAAGAAAAGAGGAAAGATCTGATAGGAAAATATTCTGAAACCAGTATGGGGAGTATGTCGAAGATGTAGCCAAAAGCAACTCAGTTAATGCTGATTGACTCTTTCTATGATCTGGAAACACATTTATATTTTAATAGTGTTAGAAGGTGGAGAGGATGGAGACCACCAGTTTCCTCAAATCTGTTTTTCTTTTTTCCGCAGCTGTCAGCCATCTTAGTGAACACTCACATTTTAAAAACAACCAAACAAAACCCTCAGAAACAATCTTATACCTTGTTGCATCACCTTTCATGTCTTCAGCCTCCCAGGAGGAAGCATGGGTTTGAAGAGGTGAACTACCAATGGTGAATCTCCTCAAGGTGTGTTCCCTTCCTTTTTCAAAAAAAAAATTGCTTTTTGGAAGGGGGAAAGCAGGGAAATTGAGGTTAAGTGACTTGTCCAAGATCACAAGGCTAATAAGTGTTAAGTGTCTACGGTTGCATTTGAACTCAGGTCCTCCTGACTCCAGTGCCAGGTGCTCTATTCACTGCACCTCCTAGCCACCCCTCCCTTTTTCAAGGGAGACCTTTAAATCTCCCTCTGCAGGAGAAAATTTGGCTCTTCAGGACTGATTTCACATTAGCTTCCTTTCTTCTAGAGCTACAAAGAACTACAATACCCAGTGTTTTCTGACCTCAGTGTCTTCACAATTCAGCCAGTATGAGCCCCACTAGAAGATCAGTTACAATAGAATAACAGAATTATCGTCTAGAAGTTACTTTAGAGACAAACGTAGTACGATGGAAAGATTCTAGGATTTGGAGTCAGAGGATCAAGGTCAAAAGTATGTTGGCAAATATTTTAAATAATGTTTTGTCTTTTTGTGCTTCTTCTTTTTTGTTCTTAGGCAAATGAGTATGTATCTGATGAAAGAATAAGTTGGGCTACAAACTTGAGCATCAAAAAATCTGAAGGGCTACCAGAGGTCTCCGTGGCAATCTGAGTTAGTAGTAGAGGTCAATGGCATTTGTAGCGGTAGTAGCTGAAGCAGGATTGACCCAGTAACTGAAATGCTGCATCATGCAAATATCTAGACCAGTTGATCCAGAAAGCCACTCACCCATGAACTATGTCACACCCAGGAATATACTTGGTTAAGAGTCTTTGGATGAGGGGCGGATAGGTGGTGCAGTGAATAGAGCACCGGCCCTGGAGTCAGGAGGACCTGAGTTCAAATCTGGCCTCAGATACTTGACACACAAACTAGCTGTGTGACCTTGGGCAAGTCACTTAGCCCCAACTGCTCTCCAAAAAGCAAAAAAAAAAGAAAAAGAGTTTTTGGATGATTAAAGGGACTTTCAGGGCCAGGAGATACCCTCTTGTCTCTACATATTTGTTTTAATACCTTTGTGCTTCAAGTTTGAGCCTACTCTCCCCAGAGACTAAATATGCACAGAAGGAAGAGTGCGCCCCAAATTGGGGGATTAAAAAAAACAAACTTCCATTCTTGCTATATCTTCTCATCAAATATTCTTTTATAAAAATGAATTGATATCAATTGACTAATTGATATTGGGGGATGTATATCAGATGAGGACTTGTGAACATACTAGAAAGTTTTAGCCTCTCATGATCACCCTTAGAATTTCAAGGGGAAGAGTAGGCATTGTCCCCTAGGGACCCAAACCAATTAGCATGAGTTAAGGAGACTGAGTACAAAGCAAGTGTCAATATGTAGTTCAAAACAAGGCAGATAATATGGACAGACTCATTATATTTTGCCCTTGTCAGAACATATCTAGAATAATTTATGCTATTGTTGGCTTCATATTTTAGGAAGTGTATTGGCAAACTTACACAAGTAAATAGGATATTAAAAGAAAGAGGTCATTTGAGGGCAGGGGGAACCAGTTGTGGGTTATTTGTTCAGTATGGTTCCCTTCATGGGACAGCTAGGTGGCATAGTGAATATAGTTCTGGACCTGAAGTTAGGAAGACCCATTTTCCTGAGTTCAAATCTGGCTTCAGACACTTACTAGCTATGTGACCTTGGGCAAGTCACTTAACCCTGTTTGCCTCAGTTTCTCATCTATAAAATGAGCTGGAGAAGAAAAGAACAACTTATTCCAGTATTTGCCAGTAAACCCCCAAATGGGGTCATGAAGAATCAGACATGACTGAAATAATTGAACAACAAAATGGTTCCTAAAGAAAAGAAATGGTGGAGGGTGAGTAGAGGTGGGCAAGGACAAGTATGATAACTATTCTCAAGTATTTGAAGGACTTTCATGTGGAAAAGGAATGGATTCCTTCTGATTGGCTCCCTGAGTACTAGGGAGGTACTGAGGGAACCTCAGTATAGGAGATATAGATGGACATTGTAGAGAGGTGTATTTAAGCACCATGCAAGTAGAAATATTCCTAACAATAACCGGAATCATCCAGGAGTGGCTAGGTGGTGCAGTGAATAGAGCACTGGCCCTGGAATCAGGAGGCCCTGAATTCAAATCTGGTCTCAGACACTTAACACTTATTCCTAATTGCCTTGCCCTCCCCCTCCAAAAAGCTAATTAAATTAAATTAAATTAAATTTAAGAAAAAATTGGAACCATTCAAAAGGAGTACAGACTGCCTCAGGAGGTATCGAACTTCTTCTTCCTGGAGGTCTTCAAGCAAAGCCTAAATGATCGCTTGTTGAATCTTTTATGGAGGGAATATTTTTCCCATATTTATTTGATTAGATGGTCCTGAAATTCCTTTCACTTTTCTAATTTTGTGATTTGTTTTTAATCCTAGAAGGCAGAATTAAGAATAATTGATGGAAGTCACAAAAAGACAGTTCTCAGTTTGATGTAAGGAAAACTTTCCTAACAAAAAGCAAAAGCAGCAGACTCAAGCAATAGAAATATTCTAGCTACTTGAGGCAGGATTAGATGACCTCTGAGGTCACTGACGACTCTGACCACCTCTGTGATTATTTGAGATTCACAGAAAATTTTACTTTTTTCTTTTCACCACTAGATGGTGCTAAGAATAAACTGATAATTCACAGTTTCAGTATTCTCTTGACCACTGTATTTCATTAATGTCCTTGGAAAGATCTGGGTCTGTGGGAATGAATTACTGTAGAAGTGAATAGTGACTAGGTAATCATTGGCTCTACATAAGAGATTTCCCAGGGTGCTGGCATAGTCTGGTCATCAGATCAGAAGGAAATTTGAAAGCACACCGTGTACACACACACACACACACACACACACACACACACACATACACACACACATACACACATACACACACACATACACACACACATACACACACACACACACACACACACACTTGCCCCTACATCATCTTTCCTATTTCCTTCCCAAACAGATTTCTATTCTTTTTTAAAAATTACATTAGTTGATTTACTTTTAATTTATAATATTCAGTTCCTCAATCCCTTGAGTTTCAAATTTCCTCTCCCTCCCTTTTCTACCCGCTCCCTCTCTATGACAGCATGCAATTAAATATAGGATCTACAAATACCTTCACATTAAACATTAATGCAGTTGTGAAGAAAGATTATAACCAACAGAGTGAACAATGATAGAAGAAACAAAACAAAACAAAATAAAAAAGAGAGAGACCAAGTAGTTTGCTTCAATCTGCATTCATACTGTAGTTCTTTCTCTGGATGTGGATAGCCTTTTCCACCATGAGTCCTTTGTAGTTGTCTTCTAACCTTGCATTGCTGAGAGGAGCTCAGTCTATCAAAGTTAGTCATCACACATATGATGTGTCTGTAATTGTGTACAGAGTTCTCTTGGTTCTGCTCTCCTCATTCAATATCAGTTTATATAAGTCTCTCCAGGTTATTAGGAAGTCTGTCTGCTCCTCATTTCTTATAGCACAATAGTATTCCATTACATTCATAGACCACAACTTGTTCAGCCATTCCCCAGTTGATGGGCATCCCCTTGATTTCCAATTCAAAGGGCTTCTGCAAATATTTTTGTATGTATGGGTCCTTCTATGATCTCTTTGGGATACAGCCCTAGAATGGTATTGCTGGGTCAAAGGGGCAGATTTTTATTCTTTAAGTATTCCCATGTCTCCAAGCAGTAAAACGTTATTGCATTATTCCTAGATTTATTTTTAGACATGTGAAACTATGAGGCTGACTCAATAAGTTCTTTTTTTTTTTGCTTTTTTTTTTGAGGGCAATTGGGGTTAAGTGACTTGCCTAAAGTCACATGGGTACTAAGTGTTAAGTGTCTGAGGCCAGATTTGAACTCACATCCTCCTGACTCCAGGGCCAGTGCTCTGTTCACTGAGCCACCTAGTCGCCCCTCAATAAGTTCTTAAGTATTTGTTGAACTGAATTGAACTAGTGGAATTTGGTGGCCCACACCTGTAATCCCAGCTACCAAGAAGATTGGGATCTCTTGAGCTCAGGAGTTCTGAGCTTCAGTAGGCTAAGCTGATCCTGTATGCACACTGTGTTTGTCATTAATATGGTGAGTAGGGAGAACCAGATTGCCTAAGGAAAGATGTACTGCATCAGGCCACAGGCAGAGCAGGTCAAAGTTCCAGTGATGATCAATAGAGGGATTAAGCCCATGAGTAGTCCTTGAACTTCCAGCTTGGGTGAAATAAAGATACAGGGTCTTGGGGCGGCTAGGTGGTGCAGTGAATAGAGCACCGGCCCTGGAGTCAGGAGTACCTGAGTTCAAATCTGGCCTCAGACACTTAACACAAAAATCTAGCCATGTGACCTTGGGCAAGTCTCTTAACCCCAACTGCCCTCCAAAAAAAAGCAAAAAAAAAAAAAGACATAGGGTCTTTTAAAAATGAATTGAATTGAATGAAATGGTCACTCATATTCCTGTAATTTTTAAGGTTTTCAAAGTGCTTTTTTCCCCCTTCATAGCAGCTTCTTGAAGTAGATATTAAAAGTATTGACACAAGTACTAATCTCTCCATTTTATAAACAAAGGAAGTGAGATTCAGTCAGTCAGTCAGTCAATAAACATTTATTAAGTACTTATTATTATTGCTACATTCCAGGCACTGTGCTAAGTAATGAGGATACAAAGAAAAGGAGAAATATGACTGCTGCCTTCAAGAAGCTCCAAATCTAATTGGGTGGCAGAAAAATAATTATAATATAGATATAGGAGGTATGTATGTATATATAAATGCATATACATGTATAATGGAAGGCGATTTCAGAGAGAAGGCACTAGCAGCAGGAGGTTGGAGAAGGTCAGAGAACAGAATCTTGTAAAAGGTGATTTAAGCTGAATCTTGAAGGAAACTCAGTGGTAAAAGGGCCCTGAAATTAGAAAGTCCTGTGTTCAAATTCAGCCTCAGCTACTTACTCATTGTGTGATCCTGGGCAAGTCACTTAACCTCTGTCTCAATTTCCTCATCTGTAAAATGGGAATAATAGTAATATCTACCTCTCAGGGTTGATGTGAGGACTAAACACAGTGTTAATTGTAAAGAGCTTATTATAGCCTGGTACATGGCAGATGCCATTTATATACTAGCTATTATTACTAGGATGAGGGAGACGATTCTGGGAACTGGAGATAGCAAGCAGAAAAGCATGGGATTGGAAGATGGCATGTCATGTGAAGCAGTAGTAAGAACAACATGAACAGATTGTAGGGTATGAAGCAGAGACATTCCCACAGTCACTTAACTAAAGATTGTCAAAGTCAGTATTTAAAACTGAAACTTGGGACTTGGGGGCTCGTTCTCCATGTAAATGATGGCTATCTTCTGCTTCCTTATGTGTATATACATATATATTTAGAGCAGTGGTTCTCAACCTTCCTAATGCAGTGACCCTTTAATACATATAGCTCCTCATGTTGCGGTGACCCCCAACCATAAAATTAACTTCGTTGCTACTTCGTAACTGTAATTTTGATCCTGTTATGAATCATAATGTAAATATCTGACACGCAGGATGCATTTTCATTGTTACAAACTGAACAGAACCCGCAGGCTGAGAAGCGCTGCTTTAGAGGCTCTTTCTTGGACAACAGTCATGTATATTTTCAAGGTTTTCTCCTTCTCTGTTACCTTTAATAGTCTTTGCAGGAAGTCCTCAGGACGGTAAGATACAATCAGGAAAGACACAGGACTTTTGATTTGGAGCTGTCACGAAGCCTTAGAAGTCCCATCTGGCCCAACCCTCCCATTTTACAGATGAGGAAACTGAGGCTGTGACCCATAGAAGATCACTTAGTTGGTAAGTGGCAGAGCCAGCCCTCAAACCCGGGCTCTCTGACTCCAAACCTAGCACTCTTTCCGTGTCAGAGTCTGCCTCAAACATTGTCTTTATTATCACATCAGCAGCAAACATTTATTGCTACTTAATGCTCCAGGCTGCTGTGTAATATCAAAGGTGAAGAAATCACTGTCCCAGCCTCAAAAAGCAGCTATGCTTTATGGTACACAGAGAGACTACATGTGAGTCCAAAGATACCTAGTCTATGCAATCGTAAGTTCACAGATCAGAAAGCAGGCAGCTAAGGTGGCACAGTGGATAGAGTGCAGAAGACCTGAGTTCAAATACGACCTCAGACATTTACTAGTTGTGTGACCTTGGGTAATTCACTTTACTCTGCCTCAGTTTCCTCAACTGTAAAATGAGCTGGAGAAGTCAATGGCAAACCACTCCAGTGTCTCTGCCAAGAAAACCCCAAATGGGGTCACAGAGAGTCGGACATGACTGAAAAACACCTGAACAACAGAATAGGAAGTGAGGCCAGATGGGTTCAGCTTTAGAGTCGCACCATTGCATCTAGTTTATTCTTAGTAAGGATGACTTTCCTGCTTCTAGATGGGTTTGCATTCTCCTTCTGTTATCCTTACTTGAGCTTGCTCACTCTCTTATTGACCCTGAGAAGTCCATTCTTAGCTCCATTTCTGTAGTAGATACGGCTATAATTACAATTACTGACATTTACATGATACTTTAAAGTTTGCAAGATGCTTTACATCCACCATCTCATTGGATAGTTACAATAATCCTGTGAGGCAGGTGCTGTTATTGTACCTATTTTACAGATATGAAAACTGAGGCTCAGGAGGTTAACCAATTTTGCCCATGGTCACACCGTAATGGTCGTTCTACTAGTCTTTGATGTTCCTTATTGACTCCTGGAAGATGTATCTGCAACACATCTGGGACATGAAGGTATCTGACCATGTGAATGGCCCAGGGGTAAATCAAGAGTCAGCCAGTGGAAATACCAAGGCTCCCTTTTGAGTTTCTGACCACATCTGTGTCATTTTGGAAGGGGAACAACAAAAGGAAGTTTCACCACATTAGCAGTTCAGGGAAATTCTTTCAGTATCAGTGATTTGTTTTTTTTGTTTTTTTCCTGGTTACGGGCCAGAAGCTGGAGCTGATGATCACGACTAGCCATGCAAGGAGACAGAACTGAAGCATGATGAAGTGACTCCTTTTCCCCATGACTCTGAGATCAGGGATGCTTAAAAAATGCTTTTCTACCAACTCCTTTAGCTGCCTCAGTGACCCCTACCACTTGCTGTTTATGTTATGCTGGGGATACCTTCCGTGTATGGGTTAGACCACTGACATGTGTCCCTACTTCAGACTGATTCTGTGATTCCTTGTGGATGCAAAGACAATGTTGAAAATTCTAATGAGAAAAGAATTTGTGTGCTTAACTGTTTCACGGTTTACCGTCATAATTTATTTTCATTGCATTTTAAATGATATGCCAACTAGTGAATTTTCTTTGGACGTACTTAAGGGGGGAAATGAAGATATTGGCATCCAAGTAGATGAGGGTGGAGCCTGGGAGAGGAATGAGTTAGTATTAGAATATTCATATTCCTTAGATTGGAACATGGAAACCAGGATTGCTAGCAGGGAAAGGCAGAAGGTTAGGGAATGCTGATGGAGATGTCAGAGTAGGAAGGAGTAATACAGCCTGGCCAGGGGTGTGTTGACAAATGTTTAATAATTAGACTCTGTTGGGGAAAAATGTATGCACACACATACTTTCAAGTAGACTTAAGTCTATCTACAAAATAATAAATCAAACCCTAATTTTCAGCAATTCATGCTTTTTTAAATATAAATGTTTGCCCTGAACATTTAGCAATTGGCTCTCCCAAGTCTACTAGAGCTAGCTCTGGCCTAGAGTCAAGCTGTCCTCTGCAATAACTCCTAAAAAGATCTAAGAAAAGAACTAGATCAAGTATCATATGGAAAATTCAAGGAGAGATACTAGGGCGTTATTTTTTTTTTCCACCCCAGGATTGTGAATTTAGCTCACACACAAATGACCAATGAAGGAACTGAGACTGGGGTGGGTCTGCAGCATTGTTACTCTGATCTTGAGATGGAGTTGCAGGTGGAATCAGTGAGTGCAGACCACTGAGGGGTCTTGTGTGCTGTCACTGTGGCCCCAGTACAAGATATATTGCCTTCTGAATCTTCAGAATCTTTCAAGTAGCTAATAGAGGGTGAGGCAAACAGTTGACTACTGGAGCTTCACACAGGGATAAACCTGAGTTTTCTATTGCTCTGACTTAACTTGAGTTCCAAAGACTGTAAAACTGAGATGAAGAATGCATGTATCAGTTCATGTCCTAGATGAGACCATTTAGGCCATGCTGAGCATTTGCAGCTCTCTGATCTGAGCCACCTCTTAGATCCTTAAAGTACATAGCAATAAAAACCCAGCAAATGCAAGACCTCCAACATCACAGATTAAAACTATACAAGCTTGTAACATTTTCTTTATAAGTGTAGAAAGCCTGGACCTAATACAAAGTCCCAGTTCAGGAAGGAAGGATGGCGGAATAAGTAAACAAAAAAGATACAGCCAATAAAGAGATTCTATGAATACAAGGATGGCCATAAAAAGAATAAATTCAAAACATCTTCAAGCAAAACCAGCACAGCTTGAATGCAGTATCAACTGGGATTTCAAGAAGAAATGATGCAAGAATTTAAAAAGAGTTTTAAATTGTAGAAATGAAATGAAGGCTCTATAGGAAACAACTGGAAAAGAAATGAGAGAACTAGAGGAAATGTTTGAAAGAAAAATTTTAAACTTAGCACAAGAGGTATACAAAACCTTACCCAAGTAGAAAATCAGTTTGGACCAAATCAAAGTCAATTTCTCTATGAAATAACAAGAAATTTTTTTTAAGTCAAAAGACTGAAAAGAAAAATCAAAGACTATATGAAATATTTTATATCAATAACAAATGGTCTGGAAAACAGATTTAATTTAAGAATCCCTGGACTACTTAAAAGAATGACCAAAATGGATCCTGGATATCATATATCAAGAAATCATTAAGAGAAATAGTTCTATCAGAAACAGAGGGCAAAATAAAAATAGAAAGCACTCACTGTCTTTTCTGGAAAGCAACCACAGAGGAAAATGCCCAGGAATATCATAGCCAAAATCCAGGCTCCAGGTCAAAGAAAAATATTTCAAACAGACAGGAGAAGAGTTTAAGTACAGAGGAGACATAGTTATGATTACACAAGTCTTAGCAGCTTCCACTAAAAAGGAGTAGAGATGTTTGAATACAGTATTCTAGAAGGAAAATCAATATCTCTAGTGAATGTCAACATAAAATTTTAAATAAAATATTAGTAGAGAGGCCAAAGAAACCAGAAATTCAGAGCTGGTTCAATATTAAGAAAACTATAAACTTAATGGATCACATTAATAACCATATTAAAGTCATCTAATTATACCAACATATGGAGAAAAAGCTCTTCAAAAGGTACATTTCTATTACAAACATTAGAAAACACATGAATAAACAAGCATTTGTTAATAAGTTGAATAGTATTAAAAAAAACCCCAAAGCCATCATTATATATAATGGGCATAAACGGGAGGACTTTCCAATGACATCTGACTGAATTGAGGATGTTCAATATCACCACTCCTGTTTGATTTAGTTCTAGAAATGCTAGGTAGCAATGATATCAGAAAAAGAAACTGAGGGAGTGAGGCTAGGCAAAGAGGAAATAAAATGTCCACTTTTTATAGAGAATATGACAGTTTACTTAGAGAACTCTAGAGTCAACTAAAATTTAATTGAAACAACAATTTCAGCTTAGTAGCAGGATGTAAAATAAAACCACACAAATCATCAGCATTTCTGTATATTATTAACAAAATCCAGCAGGAAATGGTTGAAGGAAAAAACATTTCAGAATTACTTAAGAATGTGTAAAATACTTTGGAATATCTCTACTAACACATACAGCAGTAGCAACTATAAAACATTCATCAGAAATAAAGGAAGAGTTAAGTAAATGGAAAAATATTAATTGCTCATGGGCAGACTGAACCAATATAATTAAGATGGCATTATTACCTAGATTAATATCTTTATTCAGTGCTATAGCAATTAAGCTACCAAAGGTTTATTTTGTAGAACTAGAAAAAATGGAGTTCTTCTGGAAGAATAAAAGGTAAATAATCTCTAGGGAAATTATGAAAAAAAGGGAGAGGGGAGGAAGGGAGTCTAACAGAACCAGATCTCAAGCTATATACTACTAGGCAGCAATCATCAAATTAATTTGCTATTGGTTAAAAAAATAGAGAGGTTCATTGGTAGATCATATTAGACACTACATATAGAAGTAAAGGAATCTAAAAGCCCACTGTTTGGAAAAACCAAAAACTCCAGCTATTGTGGTAAAGACTCACTGTTTAAGAAAAATTGCTAAGAAAAGTAGAAAGGAGTATGGCAGAAACTGGGTTTAAACAAGCACCTCATGCCAGATAACGCATGACACACATAAAAGGTCATTGACGTGAAAAGTCATGAAATTATTATTATTATTATTATTATATAGCAGAAATAAGGTAACTTTTATTTTTAAACTGTATTTGCACTTTAATCTTGTTGGAAGAGTCAGAACAAAAGGGAAAAACTATGAGAAAGAAAAAACAAAAAAGGGTAAAAATACTTTGTTTCAATCTGCATTCAGACTCCATAGTTCTTTCTCTGGATGTGAATAGCATTTTCCATTATGAGTCTTTTGAAATTGTCTTAGAACATTGTATTGCTAAGAAGGGCTAGATCTATCAGAGCTGGTCATTGCACAGTGTTACTGTTGCTGTGTACAACATGCTCCTGGTTCTGCTCACTTCCTTCAGCACCAGTTAATGTAAATCTTTCTAGGTTTTTCTGAAATCTGCCTGCTTATCATTTCAATTACATTACAATAGTATTCTATTGCATTCATATACTACAACTTGTTCAGCTATTCCCCAATTGATGGGTATCCCCTCAATTTCTTTCTTTTTTCTTTTCTTTTTTTGGAGGGGGGAAGGCAGGGAAGTTGGGGTTAAGCGACTTGCCCTAGGTCACATGGTAGGTGTTAAGTGTCTGAGGCTGGATTTCAACTCAGGTCCTCCTGACTCCAGAGTCAGTGTTCACTGTGCTGCCTAGGCGCCCCAATCCCCCTCAATATCTAATTATTTGCCACCACAAAAAGAGCTGCTATAAATATTTTTGTAAAGTGGGTCCTTTTCCCTTTTTAATGATTTCTTTGGGATATAGACATAGTAGTAGTATTGCTGGACCAAAGGGTATGCACAGTTTTATATGCACAAATTGCTCTCCAGAATGTTTGGGTTAGTTCATGACTCCACCAACTATGCATTAATATTTCAATTTTCCCACATCTTCTCCAACGTTTGTCACTTTCCTTTTCTGTCATATTAGTCAATTCATGGAGACATCTAGCTGCCTCCTGAGCTGTCATGGCAAACCTCAAATATCATTCATACCTAGTGCAAAGTACCCTGAGTTGTTCCCAGAAGCCATAACCCTATAAGACTGAAACTCTCCCAAAGTATTTCATCTAACTCTCCTCTTCCATTTTGTATAAAGGGGAGCATAGATCATCTTTGCTCTTATTCTTTTCACCTAGAATCATGTAGTCTCTCTCGGGCAGAGAAAGACAGATATGACAGCTACTATCCTCAAGTCACATATGTACCCAAACGCATGTACAGGAGATATGCACATGACTCTGTAAAAACTCTGCTACGTTCAGGCAAAGCAGTAATTTGGAGTTTTGGAGCAGTCTGTTTGCCACAATTTATATCATAGTCTTTACACAGAAATCTCTGCCACAGGATTTCCTAGTCTGGGTTTTGATTCTGGGTAGGTGAAGTAGCCTGTGTCCCACAAGGTGATGCAGGTGGGGAAAATCAGCCAGAAGGAAGCTGGAGATTTGTATAAACCTGTAGACAGATCTAAGTTTGTTCATTTTGCTCCTTGTTGCATTTATGAATTTCCTCTAGACCTAGATAATCTAGATAATGTCCCAGTGAAACAGGTAGTGTCCAAAAGTAAACTATTGTAGATGGAATAAAAAAATTGAGAGCTTTTACCACCTGGATAAAACAATGGATTAAACCTCTACAATAAACAGGGAACCATCACATGATCAACTGAGTCTGCAGATACCTAGCTCAGAATTTGCAGCAGGAAAATGCCCCGTTCTTCTATACATCATACATACTGTGTGCCAAATATCTGCTTTTACTGACAGCCATCCAATACTCCTCTGGCATTGAGCCATGGAAAGTAATTAAGTTTCCAAGTTGCACTGCTAGAAAGAAAGAATTATGAGTTTCTCATGGTCTACTGGAGCCCAGAATCCATATGTTGGTCCAAAAGGAGAGGGTGCTTAATTCAGGGAGCCTTTGATGGTGAATGCCAAATGCAGATGTGAAGTAACACCAGGGCAAAGCAAACATGGGAAGGCCTTGAAAACAGAGAGGGTGTAGAAATATCTGTATGCTCTTGTGTTTAGTGGACAGGGTAGGGGGAGAGAATGAAATTCCTGCTCTTCTTGGACACTCTTTCTGACATTGCTTCTTCTTAAGCAATAAAGTGTCTTGTGGATTGGTGTCCAGACTCCATGGTCTCAGTTGTGTTTCTGCCATTCAGAATTGGTGAGTCTTATAGTTGGTAGGAACTTCAGAGTTATTCAGTTCAAGCCATACCTAAATAGCAATCACCTCTGTAGCAACCCTAAAATGTGGTCATCTATATGAAAATCTCTGATGATGGGTAACTCTTTATTTCGTTGGGCAGGGCATTCTACTTTTAGACAGTTTAGATGTCAGGAAATGTATCTTATATTGAGCTGAAATCCACCTCTTTCCAAAAGGAAGCCATTGCATTCCTATTCTATCTTTTGGAGTCAAAGAGAAATATTTTAACCCCTTTTCCGTGTTTGTCTTTCAAGTATTTCACGAATATAGGATCTTAAAATTGTAGAGAACCTTAGTGCTTATCTAGGTGTATCAACAAGCACCCTAGCATACCCAGTGTGGCTGCTAGCATAGGTTCTTAGATCTGCTTTTCTAAAGGAAAGCAACTCAAAATGGGTTAATAGTCTTAGTTTAATCAATCAAACATATATCATTTACCTAGTTCAGGGGAAAAAGTCAGAACCCTGAACTTCAGATAATTCAAACAGAATACAAACAGAAGTTACAAGCAGACAAAGAAACAGATCAGCAGATGGGCTTATAGCCCTCTGACCATCACATCCACACCCAGTCAGTTGCTAGAGAGGGAAGTACCAACATCTGGGTTTTCAAAGTGGGGAGCTCAAAGGCTTCCCTGAGTCTCGTCTGGCCAAATCACAGAACTCTTTCCAAAGTGAGCCCCAAAGCAAAACCTCACATCAGGGTATATGTAGCCTTCTCCTGGATTGGAGAATGTCACAGCCCTCTTGACCCACTGCCCAATCACAAAGTAACAAGGTGTGGGCATTCCTGAAGAACAAGCCTCCTGCCACAGGCTCCATGTGACCACAATCAGCCTATTAGGGGGCAGAGTATACTTTCAAATCAGGGAAAGTTCTCAGAGCCATTTAAGCCTATCAAAGGGCCTACAGGCAAGGAAGATCTTTGGATTCTAGGCCCCAAGATCTTTCATGCCCATTACACAGGCAACTTACATCTGCATTAGCATTAATATCTCTTAAGTACAACATAATCCCCACAAAATAAAGACATCACATTTGCAAGATGCATAACATAACCACTCATTATCAGCAATCCAAAACAAAAATGTCCAAATAAAATTCTCATGGGGTGGGGTGGGGTGTCCTTCCCCACACACTGTGCTTGCAGGCTTCCTCCTGGCACTCTCAGGTGCAGGCTTTAATGAGCCAGGTAATAGATTCTAATTATCAAGGAGAAATTGTGGTGACATTCCATAATTTAGGTGAAGGACCCATACAGATTTGTAAAAATGATAGGATAGTTCAAGTGATTATCATTTCTTGTAAAACAATACCATTTGTAAAAACCAACCCTCCTTCCAAAATGCTTATCAGAGGAACTGAAGGATTTGGTTCTACTGATAGAATCAAATTGGGAGTTAAAGTATGGGTAAAATGGACCCAGAGGATCTTCCAAAGGCTGCAGAGATTATAGCACATGGGAGGGATAACACTGTAACTATTATTTATTCTGGAGAAGATGATTATAAAATTGTACCCTTAACTCATATTTTCTACCATGAGTGAGGCTACAATAGTGGGCTCATGGACGCCAGTAGCATGGCTGATCCTATAATTACTTTGTTTCTGGTTATTGTCTCCTTGCTTCATCTTTGCTTTTTGTCTGTTCACCTTGTTTGCTAGATTTGTTTCCACAGCCTTGGTACCCTCCGCCTGTAGATGCCTGATAGCTCAAGCCGGATGTCACCCCCTGTCCACAACTGTGACATGTCACCCCTGGACCTGGCATCAAGCACATTCCAAATGTTGGCTGAAGAACTGACTTCTCAAACGGGACCCCTTAGCACAGGGACAGCTCTACATCCAATTTAAGCAGCAAGCAGCCATGGAAGAAGAGACTTTCACCCCTTACCCCAAGATTTTGGGACCCCATTTGTTGGAGGGGAAATGATGGGGAGCTTGTGCTCAAGCTCCACCCTAAAATATTGTTTTCTGTGTTTATTGTATGCTATCTTTGTTATATTGCTGTAAAATTCTGTTGACACCAGTTACTCCTAAAACTCCTGTTAACCTATGGAATGAAATGTATTGTTAATGCATTTTTGCCAAGTAAGGGACATGAAAGATCTTGAGGCCGAATGTAATGATACTGGGATGTGAAGATCTTCCATACCCCCCTTGAACTTGCTGATGTAGCAAGAAGGGGTGGAGCAAGAGAAAGCTGGAGCCAAGCTAGTTCGTGCTGTAGTGACTGGAAGCAGTGGCAGCAGCAGTGGCTGTGGTCACAGTGTGAACTCCTTTATCTTTGAGCCTGCCAGAATCTCTGCTAAGGACTCCTTCTGAGGACTTCCAGGGGCAGGAACTGCAGGGGGCTGGAGCTGCTGGGAGCAAGCTGCCTGGACACTGTTGCGTGAGTGAGGAGAACGGGATCTTTGCCTGGGGTAGCCTGTCCTGTTTTGAAGGCTTGAGAATGTGGGTGTTTACTACATTAACTACATGTGCAAACTTTATAACTAATGTGTTGGCTTTGACTTTCTGGTTTTGGGACTCAGTTTTCTGATATTTGAATAAATGTTCTAGCTATATTTCCCATGTAGAGAGCCTGTTACATTGTGAGATTAATAACTATATCAGTATACTTATAGTTATTGTAGGTATTGTGAATACTTCATTGTTGATACACTAGTCCAACCTATACTTGAATGGGCATATCTTATGAGTTATCATTTGGCCTCTTCCTATCTCCTTAAGGAGCTCACTAATTTAGATTAAGTAATTTACCATCACCATATTGAAGTTTCTTTTCTATTCATAGAATGAAGAACATCAATGAATGTCTGAAAACAGAATAGGACATCATTTAGTCCTAGTTCCATTTTTACACAAGAAAGGTAATACTCCTGACAAATGCAGTCAGAAGTTATGAATCAGGAAATCAGATTGTTATTCCCAGACTTCACTTTGGTCAGGAGACAATAGATTCTATACATAAGCATTGGAGGCAGCCCTTCTGGAATGAGGTTTATCTTCAGCAAGACGGTGGGTGACTGGGGAGGGACAGCATCTTCAGCAAGTAAAAGGACACTCTTGTGTCTCCTTTCAAGAACTATCCTGACAGCTGTTGTTGAGTGATTTTCAGAACTTTCCCGAAAGAAATCAGATAGGAAAGCAGAGATGGTGCAGCAGACTTTGTCTTCATTTCTGTCTTAGGGATAGCATGCTTTTAGATCTTGAACTAAATTTCAGGATTTATTATTGAGTGTAAGGGAAACAATGAGGTTTGTGTTGAACGAATCCAGTACAAAAGTCACTGACTTGTATACATAGTAAAGGAAGACACAGAAAGTGGGGGTGGAGGTCAATAGCCCTGTTTACTGATACAACCTTTGGTCCTTGACCGTAACTTCCTTTTTTTGCCAATCAGGGAACAGCTTGGGAGTGAAGAAAACATAATTACACAGGCTTTTACAGATAGCTGTAGGGGAATTTTAGGCACAGTGCCTGAAATGAGTTTGGGAAATGTAAACTCACAGTCATAAATTTAACTGTAAGTTGAGAGGAATTCTAGAACCCAAGTCAGGCAATTTTCTAGGAACAAAGACCTTGAGTTTTTAGCAGTCCTTAGAAGAAAGTCAATTTCACCCTGGATACTTTGCTGGTTTCCTAGTTAGATGTGGTAGCTCATAGATCCAGGTTAAGCTTGCTGGTTCATTGACCCGGGATATGGACTAAAAGATTATGATTCTACCTTTGTCAAGGAGAGGCTTTCTAATTACTGCACCCAAGCAAATGATAACAGAGATAACAGAAGCTGACTCTGAACATACTAAAAAGCAGCAGATGGTAACAGAGGGCAAGCAGCACAATGAACAGTGGAGACTGACATGACAAAGAGTGGAAAAACTATACTTAGTAGAAACAATGTTGTGATTGGTCAGCAATGTCAAAAGACACAGTGAACTCAAGAAGGATGAAAACTGAAAAAGGTGATAGAATTAGCAGAAAGTCTCTTGGGATCAACAAGGATGAAGACCTCCAGGCATAATGGGGAACTTATTACCTTTAAGTCAGCCTATTCCATTTTGGGCATAGATCAAAATTTGTGGAAAATTCCCCTTACATCAAGCTTAAATCCGCTTCTTTGTAACTTGTTACACTGCTTCTAAAGCCAACCTTTGGGAGTCAATCACAACAAATCTAAAGCTGCTGCTACATAATATTGCTTCAAACACATAAAAAAGTTACTGTGTCTCTATAAATCTCCTCTTTTCTAGGGCGATTTTCCCCGTTTCCTACAGCCCATCTTCATATGGCACTGTTTTTAGTCTTCTCATCAAACCGGTCACTTCTCACAGTTTGCCTTCCAATCTGACCTCATGTCTTCCAAAAAAGTTGCACTTAGAACTGAACTTATTACTTCAGATAATATGACCAAAGATAATGGTACCATTTGGGTATTGTGGCCCTCATAATCAGCCTAGGTCAGCCTTAGTGACATAGGATACTCTTAACTTATATGGAGCCTGTTATATGGAGGAATTGTGATTAAAGTGGCAGGCCTAGAGTCAGGAAGACTCATTTTCCCAAATTCAAATCTGGCATCAGACAATTACCAGCTGTATGACCCTGGGCAAGTCACTTAATCACTTTGCCTTAGCTTCCTCTCTCTCTCTCTCTCTCTCTCTCTCTCTCTCTCTCTCTCTCTCTCTCTCTCTCTCTCTCTGTCTCTCTCTCTCCCCACAAAAGTAAAATGCTACTTGCCTCACTAGTCCTCTAGTCCTGCTGCCTCTCTCTCATTCTTCACAAAGTGTTCCCATGGTGTTCATCAGTTCTCTCAAAGGCTCAGATCACTTCAAATAACTAACTTAATTCTCTCTGCCCCCAACCCCCACCCAACACAATTTCAGGCTACTTTTGAAAAGTTAATACCTGACATTTATGAAGGACTTGAAGTGATTACAAAGTATTTTTCTCATGATCTCATATATGAGGTAGCATAAATATTACTATTACTGTTTTACAAAAGAGGAAGCTGAATCCCTAAGAGGTAGAGAGAGATTTACCTACGATCTCATAGAAATTTCTGACCTCAGATGCACAGTTCTTTCCACTATACTGTGCTGACATTCAAAGGAAGACGAGTAGGTGCATATTTCGGTCACAGTGAGGACAGGAGTCATCTTAAGAAAACCCAGGGGCTTCAAGCCAAGATCTTATTCTTAATACAAAGGGTTGGAGGCTTTTTGCTTGTTTGTTTTTATGCTTTTGTAGAATTTTATTCATTTGTTGTTTATTTGTGTGCATTTAATATGGAGTTGCATTAATAACTCACTTTGAATGCTGAGGATGTAAAGGAACCTGTGCTTGGCAGGCACCTTGGCAGGAGAGTACCTGAGCAACTAGGTGGGATGCCGTATCTGTGGCGGTTACTGGATTGTGCTCTAATCTCTGAGGTACCATCTGGAGTAACTTTAAATTCATGCTAAGAATCTAAATATCTTGGGTCCTTCGTCCTTTTTCAATTCCTCTGTATGTGTCAGGATAGTAGCTGCTTCATCATTCAAAACTCTCAGTCTTTCCTTTTAATCCTCTCAAGAGGCACCTAGGGACAGTGAGGTGGGGCAGTGGGTATATACCTAGTTCTGGAGTTAAGAAAACCAGAGTTTAAAATTTAGTTTCAGGCACTTGCTAGCTATGTGACCCTGGGCAAGCCATGTCCTATAACTCCCATCTGCTTCAGTTTTCTAAATGGGATAATAAAAGCACCTACCTCCTGTGGTTGTCAGGATCAAATGAGACAATATTTGTAAAGTACTTAACAGTGCCTGGCATACAATATGTCCAGAATAAGTGCCTATTTGCTTCCCTCCCTTCTTCCTTCCTTCCATCTTTCCTTCCTTTTTTCCTTCTTTCCCTCCCTCCCTCCTTCCTTCCTTCATTCTTTCCTCCCTTGGCTCCAATATTCCCCATCCTCCTCACAAATCTAATAAGAAGACTAAGAATCATTTATAGATTAGAATACATCTACTGAATGAAATAAAAAGTGAAAGATCTCACATTATAGCCTAACAAACTTGAATAAACCTCAGTTGATTGAGTTTGTTTAACTTCTTCCTAACTTCTACCCTTTTCTTTTTATACAGTCTCTTATTTTCGTCACTGACCCAAGTAGACTCCAAAAGTCCTTCATATCAAGCAGTGCTTAGTCTTATAGTCATTAGAAGGAGGTGAGGTGGGAAAGAATGGTTGCCCTACTTCTAATCCATTCGCCCCCATCTGAAGGCCTACCCAATGATAATTATTCATTTACCTATAGTAATGTCATGCACTTCTTTGCTAGGCACCTGGTGAAACCCAAAGTCTGATGTCTTTGTGGTTTGCATCCCAGAGATTTGTCATCAGGTGTTGTCTTCCCCCCCAAACCTCCCACAACATCTTCTAAAAGCTTCTTTTCTATGGAATCCTATTCTGTGCATAACTCAGTGCATGAATACCACAAGAGGATCCCTATTCAGAGCTAAGGAGCATGTTTAAACATCCTCAAATTCCTGACTTCTGGGCTCTTTCTTTTAAAGTAGAGATGGTCTTTTCAAATATCCTTCAAGTAGTGCGATATTAGTACTAGTTGAGATCCATCATTTATCTTAATCCCTTAAGGCTTCTTGGCCCCACACGTCCCATCTCTTCAAATTGAGGGCAATGAAAGGGAGAAGCGTAACCTCACAACAGGACATTATTATAGGGGTGTTATGTACACATTACACATGAGAAGAGAACAGAAAACTTAGGACATGGTAATTTGAACTTCAAAAATTGGCTTCTTTTCCTCAGTCAGCTGCTGACCCCCGGGTGAGCTTGGAAACATCTTTAAGTCACTGGGTCTTTCTTGAAGTAAGCTAACAGTTCTCAGATGGCTTCTGCACTCCCTTCCAACTTCAAGATTCTGAAATTCTGCTGTTCTCTAACTGGTTCTATAAAATGACAGCATTAGGTGAAACAACATTAAAAGGGACAGTGATTTCTATAGTAATCACATTTAAAGATGAGACATTTCTGGACAGCCAACATTCAGATTATAAAGACTTTTAAATATGGGTCTTTATAGAAAACTGGGACTATAGCAGGCAATCATGGGGAGCCAGCTGGACTGAAATGGGTAGGGCAGTCTGAATATGTTAATGGATGCAAGATGTGGGAATCTCACTTAACTAGATCTCTAGGGCTTGTTGGAGGAGAGGAGCTGCTGACTCAAGGATAAGCGAAGAACACAGAAATGTCCTAGAAGGTTCATGGGGTAAAGAAGCTACCTCTTTTATTCTTAAGAATTACCTAATTTCTGGTTCTAGGACCTAGGCAGAGGTAACAGCTCTCAGATGACCTTAGTCATTATTTCTTCAATATCCTTAACTATGGTAGGGGGAATACGGCTTTATTCTAAGTCCCTATATGTTTCTAGGAAGCATACTTCCCCCTTGGAGGGTACATTTCACCCTAAAGTGGCCTGGAGCCTACTATACTTAGCCTTCACAGTTCTTTACTGGCCTAAACCCTGGTCACCATATACCATGATGGCTCCCTTCTCCTGGGGCCCACAATAGGGATCACAGGCCAGATTCTCTGTGGGAAAGTTGACCCCTTGGCTGAATGACAACACTCATGACTAGCCTGTCTTCTGGGCCACCATTGCTCCCCACAAAATACTGTTTTTGTACTATGTAAAAGAATGTCTAGTGGCTCTTCTATTTCTCTAAAAATCAACTGTTTATACTAGGGAAAGGTATAATACCTTTCTTTAAAGGAAGAAAGCAATGGAGAAGCGTTAAATCTTAATGAAACATTCAGAAGGAGATGGGACAATTGCATGGAGCTTGGGGAGGGAAGAAAAGTCAATGCACGGATCCAGAAACCAAATTTCTCTGACTGTTCTTCTTCAGCAGATCCAAAATCAGGCCAAACAATGCAATAGTGACTTGGAAGTTGTAAAAATTGAGGTAAGACTTTAAAAGTTTTAAACATTTCATTCAACATTTTCTTTTGTGATTATTTTTTCCTCTTTGTTTCCTAGAAACAGATAGGTAGAGCAATAAACTTGGTGCTTTTTTGTAAGAGGTTCTGCTGTGGATCAGGGCAGAACCCTTCTAAGTGAACTGTTTCTATAAAGCCCTTAACTCCTTTCTGATATATTCAATAACCCATCTGAAGAAGGACATCCTGAGCGTCAGCACTGTGGATGGGCCTGGATTCAGTGGCGTATAGCCGAAAGAACTTGTGGAGTCAAAGCAACTCTGGAATCCTGACTTAGCTATTTCCTGCTAGTCACTTTGAGGGAGGTCCAGCTGGACATATCCAGAGGCAGTGATTAGGATCATAGGTCATAGAACCAGAGCAAGAAGTGACCTCAGAAGTCACCAAGTCCAACCTTTCATTTTACAGAGGAGGAAACTGAGATTTGTAGAAGTTAAATGAATGACCCATTTCCTAGAATGCCACACTGTTTGCCTTTCTTGTCAGAGAAGAAGAGCAGGATCCTAACCTCCTCAGACCAGCCAAGCCATTGCAATCTTGCCTGGGACAGCTTGTTGCTGCAATGGATAGAGTGTTGGGCCTGGGGTCAGGAAGGCCTGAATTCACATTCAGCCTCAGATACTAGTTGTGTGACCCCGGGCAAATCACTTGACCCTCTTTGCCTCAGTTTCCTCATCTGTACAATAAGTTGGAGAAGGAAATGGCAAACCACTTCAGTATCTTGTCAAGAAAACCCCAAAAGGGGTCACAAAGAGTCAGACATGACTGAAAATGACGGCACAGTTCTATGCATCCCCCCTTTTTTTCTATCTACCCACTGCTGCTGGACTCCCTGGGGGGGGGTCTTTGCCCTGAGGTGAGATCTCTAGTGATATTTGGAATTTACCTGAACTTAATCCTTAATGATGCTCTCCATCCCAGTGAGTGGAAGCCTTGACTGTTGCTGTTCAAACCATTATCTATTTCCCTCAACTGATCATCCCTTCATTCCCATGACCCTAAATCCAACTCCCCCTTCTCCCCATTTCCTATTCTAAAGCTTCACCCACCCTTTGCCCTACTCTCTGAAATACCAGCCCCCTAAGCAATAAATTTGTTTTCATCTTAAGCCTTTTCCTTTCTCATTCCTTCTATCTTCTTATATTCCCTGAGTCCCAACTCCTTTTTGATTACATAGGCTCCTTGTCCGCCCTTGCCAGCACTGATTATCCACTCATTCATTTCCCTGACTTGGTTGGGAAGCTGAGATTCTCTCTCCTTCCCATTGCTGCTTTCACCCTCTCCCTCTACCACCAGGTTCTCAACCTGTGGGTTATGTTCAATTTAAATACATCCTGCATATCAGATATTTACATTGCGATTCATAGCAGTAGCAAAATTACAGTCATGAAGTAGCAATGAAAATAATTTTATGGTTGGGGGGGTCACTGCAACACGAGGAACTGTATTAACGGGCCGCGGCACTAGGAAGGTTGAGAACCACCGCTCTCCCACCATCACCATCACTATCACTATCACTCAGTGGCGCTTCATAATCTGCTCTACTTCTCACACTGTACGCCGCTCCCTCCCCTGCCAGCACATACACTTGCTATCCAGTGACCCTGATCTCTTCCTGTTTTTCACACAAGACGCTCCATCTTTTGACTCTGGGCATTTTCAGTAGAAGCCCCGCATGTCTGGGATTTCTCCCTCTTCATCTCTGTCTCCTGGCTTCCTTGGCTTTTTTTCAGGCCCCAGATAAAATCTTCTACAAATAATCCTCTCCCTGTCCTCTTTAGTCTTGTCAGTGCCTTCCCTCTGAGACCATCCCTGATTTATCCATTATAATTTTATTTGTAAGTAGTTGTTTGCTTTTTTTCCCCCGTAATAGACTGTGAGCTCCTTGAGGGCAAAGATTGGCTCTTCTTTTTTTGCCTTTTGATCCACAGTGCTTAACAGTGCTGGGGACCTTCTAGGCACTAAATACATGCTTTTTGACTTGATTTGCCCAAAATCACATAGGTAGTAACTGACAGGACCAGGACTCCCTATGCCAAGAGCCATGTTTTAAATTCAGCAATTTTCAGTTGCATAGTAGAATGTTGGACTCAGGGTTAAGAAGGCCTAGGTTTGACTCTTTTCCCCAGATGTATGTGTGTGACTCTAGGAAAGTCATTGAACTTCTACAAACCTTAATTTCACTCTTTGTAAAATTGGAATCATTTGAAGAGCAAATGAGACAAAGCATATAAAACACTTTGCAGATTTTTGGATGCCATATAATGTGAAGTATGAGTGTGATCTATATTCCCAGGGACTGACCAAAGCACTTTACAGAAGAGGGCTTTAGGATGGGACTTGGTTATTCGAGGGAACATTATGTGTGGATATGCCTATACTAATTTCTTATCTATAAGTGAGGGCCTACGGAGAAAAAAACAGATGATGGAATGTGTGCACTTCCTTTGGGACTTTTGGAAGTTCCTTCATCAAGACTTCTCCTTGACTTCTCCTTTCTTGGCATTTGACAATGGTTTAGCCAGCCCAAACACATGGTTGTAAATATACACCACTTTAGACAAAAGGCTATTTCTTTGTTTTTGTTTTTTAATCTTTTTGGAGAGGGGAAGACAGGGAAATTGGGGTTAAGTTACTTGCCCAAGGTTACACAGCTAGTAAGTGTTAAGTGTCAGATTTCAGTGTCAGATTTCAGTGTCAGAGGTCAGATTTGAACTCGGGTCCTCCTGACTCCAGGCATGGTGCTCTATTCATTGTGCCACTCAACTGCCCCCCAAAAGCTATTCCTTGAAAAATTGTATGCAAATCAAATAGAAGTTTAAATGTTTTTTTGGGGGGGATCTTGTTACTTAGCAAAGCTGACTGTGAATCTTTTCTAACATAAGGATATTTTCTTATTAGGTAAGTCAGTCAACAAGCATTCGTTAAGTGTTTGTTACAGGCCAGGAATTGTGCTAAGTTACAAAGAAAGGCAACAAACAAATAAAGCAGGAGTGAGGGAGCAAAGAGTCAGTCCTACTCTCAAGTAACTGCTAGTCCAATGGAGTTTTATGTGAAGCAAAAATGTATTCTCATAATCATTCTTGTTAAGGTTGCATGTGTATCAACAAATTAATCTGGAAAAAATGTTGAAATAGGTTGAGCAGACAGCTGTTTTATTTGAAAAACCAATCAGTTGATGAAATTCAAACAACTATCCTTTATTTCCATCTCCCCCCCCACACTACGTCAAAACTACACCAAAAAAGAAAAACAAACAAAAAAACTCAAAACAAAAACTAAAACAAAAGAAAAGCCTATGCCACCCAATTTTTGTGGAAGTACATGCAACAGAGCCTGAGAGGACTGACTGGAAAAATCACTTAGTTTAGGGTTTTCTGAAGTCTATGATACTGTTTTCATTATCATTGTAATAATCCAGATGTTGGATTTGTACTTGGAGAGTTGCCTTTGAACTTGACACATAGAGTACCTGCAGTATTTCTTTTGGGGTGCAAACTTTAATTTTGTATGTGCATCACCTTGGGCTGCTTAGCACAAAGGAAACAAAATAGAAGGAAATACAAATAAAGTAGAAAATGACATTCTGGGTTCTGGCATAAAGCCATTAGCACCAACAGATGGAAAGAATACACAGCTCATTCCATGTCCTGGCTGACCCCTCCTTTCATGCTCCTGTAAAATATACATTGAATAGAGGATACGTTAAATATGGAATATCTGCCTTTAATATGATTTTCCTGGCTTTTGATGATCCTTGAAAGTAATGTTAATTCATGTTTTATATGAAACACATTTCTAGTCTCTTCCCAACTATTCCTGAGCCTCTACTTTATGAACTGGAGGAAAAGTTTGATCATTCCTGGGTACACAACTAGCCTTCTTATTTCTATTTGCCAAACTGCCTTTTCATGTCAACACCGAGCTCCTGTCAACCTGAAGGGTTGACTCAATAATGAGAGTTTCACCTATAATTTTACTGGCTCATACCATCACCCCGAGATCAATATATTCTGTGCTAAAAAAGAATCCTGTGATGTTCCCTCAGCACAGGCTCATGGAAAGGAAGCGGGTTTCAGGAGTCACCCTCTTCCACACGTGTGTCTGTTCAAAGAGGCTGTGTGAAGACCACTTGGATCCCTTAATAAACGTTTTATCAGTTGTAATGGGAATCATTCAGTTCCACAGTTTAAAACTATGCATAAAGGGCCAATCAAGAGAACCCCAGTAAGTAGTAAGTCATGTGAAGTGAACTCAATTCAACAAATATTTATCCTATTGCCAGGTACTGTGCTAGCCTTGGGATATGAAGAGAAAAATGAAAGGACCATAGTTCATTGACAACTTCTGTTAATACTTTTTCCCTTTCTTATTTATCCTTCCCCTTTCAACCTCCATCCAGTTTCTTCTTTTCCTCATAGAATCATAGATTTGCACAACTTGAGGGTGACCTTAGAGGTGACTTTGTATAAGTGCTTGCAGGATCGTAAGGATTTTAGAGATGGAGGGATCTCAGTCATCACCTAGTCCAAACCCCTCATTTCACAGAGGATGGAACTGAGCCTGCAGAGGGAACCTGCAAGGAAGCTCCTCCAGTATATTGGGTATTCTCTATGGCAAATTTATGGGAGGTCTAGAAGAGAGTCTCACAGGTCAGGCAGGATGGGTGGCAATCTGCATAGATGCACCAAGTATCCACACTGATGAAATTGCAGATTTCCTGGAATATTGAAGCACAATATAAATATGTGTCCCAGGCAGCATTCAAACACAGGTCTCCTGGCTCTGAGTCTAAGGCCTTTCTATTGCGTGCTCTTAAATTAAATTCCACCACGTCAAAAGTCCACCAGGAAGAAAAGGAGTATCTCTCTCTCTCTCTCTCTCTCTCACCCTCCGTCTCTTTCTCTCCTTCCCTCCTCTCCCTCTTCCTCTCCCTCCCCCCCCCCTCAATCTCTCTTGCCCTCTCTCTCCCCCTCATTTTTGTTTGTTTTTTTGCTTTTTGGAGGGGGGAAGGCAAGGCAATTGGGGTTAAGTGACTTGCCCAAGGTCACACAGCTAGTAAGTGTTAAGTGTCTGAGGTCGGATTTGTACTCCAGGGCGGGTGCTCTATTCAATGCACCAGCTAGCCACTGGATTCACTTTCTCTTGGTGGTGGCTACTGTAATACTTCTAACTTTCTTCTTTTCTTCTTCCTGAGACCCTGATACCTACTGGATTCCCTGTCATGGTTGGACACCAACCTGACCCACTTTCCTTTGTTGGTTCTCTTCTGACCACACCAGTTCATAAAGGGATCACTTGAGTAAACAAGCTCTAGGGAATTATAGATCGTACATGAGAAAAAGATGATTGGAAGACTCAAATATCTCACCTCTTTGTCCATTTGTCAGTAATGTTTTGATAAACTTTAGCTCAGGGTTTGTCTCATAATCTATCTTTTTTCAGTTTCCTACTAATGTGATTATATCTATTATAAATGTGTGTTATCCAATCTCAAATGAACTGTAATTGCTGCGTGGCAATCCCTTCATTCTTCCCTAATTTGCTATCCAATATATTTTCCACTGTGGCTATTTCAAGCTTTATCCCTTTTCTTCAGGCCTCCTCCATTTCTCCCCCATCTCTGTAAAAGACCTTCCTTGTACTTAATTTAAAAAATAGGAACTCTCCATCATAGCGTCCTCTTATCTCCTGCTCTACATTTCTACATCGCTTGATATTGCTTCACATTATCTCCT
The DNA here is from genome assembly GCA_028646575.1 of Pseudocheirus occidentalis. NCBI lineage: Eukaryota > Metazoa > Chordata > Mammalia > Diprotodontia > Pseudocheiridae > Pseudocheirus > Pseudocheirus occidentalis. Next base: position 172,557,485 of record CM053594.1, on the reverse strand, counting down.
TTGCTTCACTCTGACAAAAAGAAAATCCCCTTACCTTAAGTAAGGCCAGCTCTTCTACTTTGGCCCTTGATCCAAGTCACTTCTATTTTCTCTGTCCATGTAAATCATCTTCCAACCATCTCCCCTCAGCTTCAATAAACTTCATTCTCTCTCCATCTATTCACTCCTTCCTTGCTACCTGCACACATTCCCCTTTATTTGACATTTCCATATCCTCACACTATCTTTCTCCATTTCATAGACACATTCTTAGAAAAAATAATTTACATTCATTGTCTCTCCTTTTTCTCCTCCAAGTTCACTTCTTAACATGTTCCAATATGACTCCCAATTTCTCCATTTAACTGAAAGTACTCTCCCTCTCCCTCTCCCTTTCCTCCCTCCCTCCCTCGTCCTCCCTCTTCCTCTACTTCTCCCTTACCCTCTCCCTCTCCCTCTTCCTCTCCCTTTCCTTCTCCTTCTCCCTCTCCCTCCCTCCCTCTCTCCCTCTCCCTCCCCCCTCTCTCCTCCTCCCTCTCCTCTTTCTTCCCCACCATCTCCCTCTCCCTCTCCGTCTCCCTCTCCCTTTCCCTCTCCCTCTCCCTTTCTCTCCCTCCCTGTCCCTCTCTTTCTCTCTCCAAAGTTAGCAACAATTTCTTAAATGTTAATCCAGTGAATTTCCCAGTCTTTATCCTCTTGATCTGTTGGTGGTATTTAACATTGTTGGCCTCTTCCTCTTCCTGTACATCTTTCCTTCTCTTGATTTTCATGACACGGCTGTCTCCTAGTTCTCTTTCCACCTGTATGACTACTCTTTGCTGTATCGTTACCCAGGTCCTGTCCCCAACTCTGCATGTTTCTTAAGACTGTCTTATACTCTCTTCTATTCTTTCTCTACACTCCCTTTCATAGTGTTCTTATTACCTTTTATGCTTTATGCTATCATTTTTATATCAATGACTTCTAATTCTCTATATCCAGCTCTGTTCTTTCACCTATGTTCTTGTCCTATATAACCAACTGTGGGTTAAGTATCTCCAAATGGATATCCTGGAGGTATTTAAAATTCAACTGGTCCAAAATGGAATTCATAACACCCACCCACCCACCCAAATCTACCTCTCTTGCGAACTTTGGTATTTCTGTTGAGGAAACTACCACCCTTCTATTCACCTTGTAATCAGCTTTGGTTCTTTCTCTCACACTTTATATTTAACTAATTGTCAAGCTTTGTAAATTCTGCCTTCACAACATCTTTCACATCTCCCCCTGCCATGCAGGTACACTTCTCTCTGCTAACACTGTTTCCATTCTAGTTCAAGCTCTCATTGCTACCAGGACTATTGTAGGAGCTTCCTAATTGGACTTCAGGTTTTTTAGTCTTTGCACCTAATAATTTACCCCCTACACAGCTGAAAAAATAATTCCTTGAAGACTAAATCTGACAATGTCACTACCTCATTTGAGAACCTTCAGTGGCTCCCAAGTGCCTCTGGGATAAAATACAAACCAACCTTGACATTTACAGTTTTATACACTCTGTTTCCAGTCTACTTTTTCAGGTTTACTCCACATTATTCCAAACCATGCTCAAAGAAGTGTACTTGCTGTTCCCCAGACTCTGCCTTCCATTTCTCTTCTCCTTGCCTTTGCATAGCCTGTCCCAGATAACTGGAATATACTTATTCCTAACTTCTGTATTTTAGAATCTGAAACATCTGGTACCATATGAGAAGCCTTTTCTGATTCCTCAAGTTGATCCTGTTTTCTTTCTCTTTCTCAAATCACCACAAATATACTTCTCTGTTCACATGTTGGTGATACTCCCTCCCTTAGAAATACAGCATAAGCTCCTTGAGGGTAGGGGCTGTTTTCCATTTTGTATTCTTAGTATTTAACATAATACCACCTAGCATAGTAAGTGTGATAAATTCTTATTGGATTACATTTGAGCCAAGTCAGGGGAGTTTGTAAAAGCCTGGAGCTGCCCTGTTCCAATCCTTACGCTTTGAGAATGGAATGAAAATATATTTTTAAATTAGAAGTTTGAAGGTAATATATGCTAGTTTGATTTAACACATGCCATGGGAATCAAGGGCCAGAATATAGGTGTTGACCTTAGTTAAGGAAAAAGTCATTTTTTGGCAGAGTGGAGTAAAGGAGAGAATGTGGAGTGATGTCAAGGAATGTAGAAGTGTGGAACAGGAGAGAAGAGGGAGTTATGATTGATAAATTTGCTCACATTTAGGTACTAGAGGTAGGGGAGATAATCTATGAGGCTTAGTCAGGTGCACCAATCAGATGAAAGGGCAGGGTGGACATAGGAAGGCATATAAACCAATTTGATCTTGTTCTTTAGTTGTTCCAGTCATGTCTTACTCTTTGTGACCCCATTTGGGGTTTTCTTGGTAGAGCTACTGGAAGGGTTTGCCATTTCCTTCTGTGTCTCATTTTTTGGATGAGGAAACTGAAGGAAACGGGGTTAAGAGACTTGCCCAGGGTCACACAGCTAGTAAGTGTCTGAGGCTGGATTTGAACTCTGGAAGATGGGTTTCTTTGACTCTAGGAACAACACTCTATCCACTGTGCCACACAAATTAATTCTATTGTTCTCGTTTTGTTTTGTTTTTGTTTTTTGATAAGGAGGCACAGTGGATAACATGTAGGAGTTAGGAAGACCTGAATTGGAGTACTATTACAGATATCTGCTAACTGTATAACCCTGGACAAATCACTTAAATTCTCTCATCTGTAAAATGAGGATAATAATGTGAAGCATTTTGCAAACCTTAGCATGCTTAATTGTTGTTTTTGATGCCGCTGCTTTTAGTGTATGACACAGTGAAAACAGTATTGTCTTTGGAGTGAGAGGACCCTAGACACAGCTTTGCTGCTTCAAACAATCAGAGAATGTGAGTTTGACAGAACATCAGTGACTTCCCAGTCCAATCCATCCATGAAAGGAAACTCCACTATAATGTACTCAATGAATGATTATCCAGTCTTTACTTGAAGACCTCTAAGGAATGGGAGATCATCACCTCTTAAGGTAGCCCATTTGTAGTGCCAACACAATATTCCCAGCATTGGCAGTGATTGTAAATATGTTGGCGTAGTGCTCAAGCACAAAATATAACAGATTCTCCATATAGAAGACAGAAGCAAAACATCTGTTCAGACACCAGAAAACCAAATCCCTGCGCCAGAAAGTCAAATCCATCATAGTAGCAAAGAAATTAGTAAGTCATAACATAGCAGGGAGCCACACTTTTCTTTAGGCTTCTCACAAACATTTACTCACATGCCTAACTGCTTGCCTGCTGTCCTTTCTCTTCCATTTATCTAGCTATTCTGACTCCTAGCTTCCTGTGGGCTCTGTTCCACACTTCAGCCAAGTCCTCCCACAACAGGCTCCATGTGATTACATTTAGCCTATTAGGGGGCAGAGAAGATCTTCAAATCAGGGAAGATCTTCAAATTCTCTTTACCTTTACACTATTCCACTTGGAGTAGTTCTAATGGTTAACAAAATTTTTCTTGATGATAAATCTAAATTTAACTTTTTGACTTCTACCCCACTGTTCCTAGTTTTGTCCTTTGGGGCCAGATAGAACAGGTCTAATCCTTTCCCCACATGACAGCTTTTCAAATACTTGGAAACAAGTATCATTACCCCCTTAGTCTACTCTTCTCTAGATTAAACAGCCTCAATTTCTTTGCATTATTTGGAATCAAGACCTTTCAGAATCCTGGTTGCCTTCCTCTGGAAGTTTGCTTGCTTATCAATATGCTTCTTAGATTGTGATGTCCAAAACTGATGTCCAGATATCAGAAGAAGCCTGATGAGGATAGTGTACAGTGGTCCTATCACCTCCTTCTTCCTAGAAACTATACTTCTCTTAATGATCCAGATTGACTTTAAGATTGTGTTAGTTTTGTTAGTTGCCACATCATTCTGCTGACTTAAACTGAACTTGAAATCAATGAAAACCCTTAGATTTGTTTTAGACTGCTATCTGACCATGCATCACTACCCTACACTGTGGAAATAGATTTTGTGAACCCAAGTATAAGACTCTACATTTGCCTGGAATGCTCTTTCTACTTCACTCTGGCTTCCTTTAAGTCCTGATTAAAATCTCACCTCCTATGTGAAGCCTTTGCCAACCCTTCTTAATTCCAGTGCCTTCCCTGTGTTATTATTTCCTATTTATTATTTTGTATTTAGCTTGCTTTGTACGTATTTGCTTGCATCTTGTCTCCTCTATTAGATTGTAAGCTCTCTTGAAGGCTCCTTTAATTCCTTTTGTATCTGAAGCACTTGGCCCAGTACCTGGTACATAATAATCACTTAATACATATTTTTTGAGTTAGATCATTGAACTGAAATGCTTACAGAATTTTATCTTATTAGAGTCAATCCAATGTTCTATTTGTCAGGATCTTTTTGGATGCTCACACTGTCATCCATTGTGACATTAATTATCTCTTCAAGCTTTGTGTCATTTGCAGCTCCAATGAATAAACCATCTATGACTTTACTCAAGTCACTAATCAAAAATGTTAGCCCCAGGCTAAGCGCAGATGACAGAAGCACTCTGCCACAGATCTCCAGCCATGAACTATTAATGGTAACTTTTTAAGTCCAACCAGTTCTGAATCCACCTATTGAATTATTACACAACAATAACATTTACAATAACAATGGTAACCATTGCTAAAATCCATGTGACATATATCTACAGCATTCCCTTAGCTACCAGTTTCATAGTCCTGTCATAAAAGGAAACAAGGTCAGACTGGCATTACCAGCTCTTCGTAAAGTCATGTTGACTCCTGACCACAACGGACAATGTGTCACGTAGTCTTCATTTGAAGACTTTGACCAATAGGAAACTCACTATTACCCTATTCCTCATTAGGTTAAATTATTGGAAAATATTTCCTTGCACCAATGTTAAATCTGCCTCTTTGCAGCTTCTGTCCATTGTTCCTGATTGTGCCCCCACGGCAAAGTAGAACAAATCTAATTCTTTTCTCTGAAATATTTCAAATACATGAACACCACTATCACTACTACTGTCCACTCTGATCCAGCAAATGAGATTATACATGTAAAGCAATTTACAGGGTTTAAGAGGACATATAACTATTATAATGACAATAATATGTTTTTAATAAATAATAATGAATAATTAGAAGTTACATATAACATATATCTATAAATTACATATAACAACAATAATTATTACATATAATGAAATTAATATAGAATATAACAATATATAACATAATGTATAATTTAATCATATGCTATATTATATAATACATTATATACAATATATGATTATGTAATATAATTTTTCCTCCCTACTTTATATGCATGCATCTTCTCTTCCTCTAAGTTACCCCTTCACTCCTACTTCCACTCCCAATTTCTTCAGCCAATTCTTTTAGAGAATAACTCTCCCTAACCTATCTTGGTCACTTTTCTTGGACACATTCTAGCTTGTTAATATCTTTTCCAAACAACAGCATCCAGGACTAAACACAAAGCTCCAAATGTCAAGTGAGAAGGCCAGAGCATGGCAAGACTATCATTTGCCTCCTTCTGGATTCCATGCTTCTTATGTAGGGCTATGACTGTCTAATGAGTACAGCCCTGGGAAGGCCAAGTCAGGATGCTGCTGTATTTCTGGTCTGCCTCAGGCTCTGGAATTATGTTTATTCTTATGGTATTTCATGCAGAGTAGCAGGGAGAGCACACTTGGAGGTGTCTCTGAGTTCAGGAATAGGATAGTCTTCTTAAAGAATCTTTCCAGCAAGCTATAGTAAATTGGACGCAAAACTTGGCTCTGCCTAGCTTGGCAGAGTCTTGATTGCAAGGGCCAACGCTGAGAAAACATAGGCTGATATTACCTTTGAAAGTGATTTTCCTTAAGGAATTCAAAAGCACCCATTATCCTGCACAACAACTTTTGATTAGCAACAAATGGAGAAATATGACAGGGGATGAGGCCAAGAGAATAAGAAGTCAGGAAGCTGCTCAGGCCCGGAGTGGGACCATGGTATAGGAACTCCCACCAGCAAATAGAGAGAAGCTGCAGCCAGCAAATATAAATTTACACATCCCATGAGTGTGTAAATTGGAAGCCAAAGATCCTTGTGCCATTAGTTCCCTAGATGAGGCAAGCTAGACTAGTGAGTAAAGAGCAAAACAAAAGAAAAATAAGTTATGTGTATCTCCTGTGGTGGTGCTGAGACTATGGATCCTTCTCCCTACTTTGTAAACTTGGGTCATCTTCTCCAGAGTTCAGAAAGCTTGGTACCTTGGAGTAAAATCTTCACCTGATGTATAATAATAGTAGTTCACATTTATATGAGAAGCAAACATTACATGAGAAACACTGTGGCACGATGCATTGGGGGATGAACTCAAAACCAGAAAACCTAGGTCCAGGGGTCATTTCTGACACATACTTGCTGTTACCCAGAGCAAGTCATTCAACATCTCAGTGTTCTGAGAAACTTTCTGACTATCAGTTACAGAGGAACTGCAGACCTGCCCTGGTGGAGAGAGTTTCCTCACCTGGTACTTCCCTGTGCCTGTGGTGGTGACATGAGGCCCAGAGAGGTGACTTCCCTGCCTTACACAGGTAGGAAACAGCAGAGGTAGAATTTGAATCCAGGGTTCTCTCGCTCTAAATCCAGGACTCTTTCCTCTATACTAGCTTTTGTGATAAAAGTATTTTGTTAACAATTAAGCACTACATAAATGTAAACTATTATTTTATTAATAATTATCTCATTCAGTGCTCAAAAATCTACCAACCAGTTAGTGAAACAATATTGTGTCTGTTTTAAGTTGAGGAAACTGAGGACCAATTAAATTTGATGAACATATTAAGTGCCTACTATACATAAGAAGATGAAAAATGCCATTTTCCCTGCCCTCTAGGAGCTTATATTCCCTCCTAAATTTTCCCTTCCTTTAATTTGTCCATAATTCAGTCAACAAGTTTTTATTAAGTAGTTAGTATGAACCAGGCACTGTGCTAAGTGCTGTGGTTATAAAGAAAGGCCAAAGGAAAGTAAGAAGAAAAAAGAAAAAAATGGTCTCTTGCTTTCAAGGAACTCATAGCACTAAACTCTTCAAATGTTCGTTGGAGAAGTCATTTTGCCACCACTGGTCTCATTTTCTCATCTGTAAAAAGAAGTAGTTGGATTAGATGTCCTGTAAGGGCCTTCTGCCTTCCACAGGTACTACAGACACTATAGATCTCTGGTTAGGACTGTGACATGTCAAGCCTAGCTTTCAGGAAGGTAATTTTGGCATCTGGATCAAGAAGGGAGAAACTAGAAGCCAGGAAACCAATAAGGAGGCTGCTGCAATAGAATTTGGCAAGAGATGACTGAACTCAAGTAGAGTCTACATTCTACACATGTGTGTGTTTGTGTGCATAAATAAATATACAAGAACTATGCAGAGTGAATGTTAAATAGAAGGCACCACTGTCCTTTTAGCCCTAGACTCACAACCTCAGAGTCGTCCTTGACTCTTCACTCTCCTTCACTCCATATTTCCTCCACCCCCAATGTCTAATCAGCTGCTGTCTCATTAATCTCCCCCAGGTTGTACGGATCTTGTATGTACATAGCTACATATTTACATGTTGTCTTCCCAGAGAGAATGATGAGCAAGCAAAATCCAGAAAAACCTGGAAAGACTTATATGAACTGATGCAGAGTGAAGTGAGCAGAACCAGTAGAACATTGTACATAGTAACAGCCACATAGTGCAATGACTAACTTTGATAGACTTATCTCTTCTCAGCAATGCAAGGATCTAAGACAAATCCAAAAGATTCATGGTGAAAAATGCTATTCACATCAAGAAAAAGAACTATGGAGTCTGAATGCAGATTGAAGCATATTATTTGCTTTCTCTGTCTCTCTCTTTTGTTTCTTCTTTCTCATGGTTTCTCCCATTGATTCTAATTCTTTACAATATGACTAATGTGAAAATTGGTTAAATATGAATGTATGTGTAAAGCCTATATCAAATTACATGCCATCTTGGGGTGTGGGGAAGGGAAAGATGGGGAGAAAATTTGGAACTCAAAATCTTATGGAAGTGAAGGTTGAAAACTAAAAACAAATAAATTTATAAAAAAAACTAATAAAAATAAATAAACAAACTCATCCCCCAAGACTGTAATGTACTTCTTTTTCACCTCAGTCTCTTAGAAGTAATGCTATGATATTACAGATAGACAGATAGACAGTCTCAGAGTCAGGGGATCAAATCTTGCCTCAGATATGTGATGGCTGTTTGATCCTGGGCAAGTAACTACCTTTCATAGTCTCATACCTCATTTATAAAATACTCCATTAGTCGGCTATGATAAAAGCACTTTGTAAACCTTAAAGGCTTAAAGCATTATATACATGTATATTATTTTTGTCACGGTATCCCTAGTGCCTAGCATAATCTCTCTCACGTAACAGGCACTTAATAAATGCTTACAATTGGAAAGCACTAGAAGGTAGAGGACCAGATATGTTTCTACCTACAGTTCTACCTTGTTTTCTCTCTAGGAAAATGAGGTGTAAGTCTTTTGTTGACATGAGTATGGAACTGGCAACACATAGAGGGGCTAGAGTATTTGAGTTTTCCCCTAAAGAGTCTTGATCTCTGCTGGACTCCCCAGCTCTGATCTATTCCCAGCTGTTCTGTGACAAAGAAAGGCCATCAAGGTAATGTCAGCAGAAATTTATTTTAATATTGAAATGCTCCAAGAAAGCAGGAGCATGAAGAATAAGGAAAGTAGTAGGGTTACTGCCAAACCAGTCATTATAGCCCACTGGCTCTCCAGATCCCCTACTTTAGGTGTGAGCCAATCCATATTTCAGTCATCAAGGAGATGGACAGGAGAATACCAGTGCATCTGGGATTGCCTTGGGCTTCTGAGACACATTTGGCATGTCCCAGCTTCCCCCTTTCCCTTTTCTAGGCGCCGTATTATTGAAACCAAAGTCAGTGGCTGAGTGTGAGTGGAGGAATCTGTCCCATGGAAATATCTGGCCCAGTCAGGGATGGGAGGGAGAGGAGCTGATTAGAAAATTAATTTATAACACCGCCTGTGCTCACTCCAGAACAAGTCCCTTAATATAAATCAATTGGCTCTGCAAATGTGCACCACATGTTTTCTGTCTGACCTTGTCTCTTGCAGAGACGTCAGGATTGCAGACACAGATGCTGAGGGTCATTTGGATCTGGCAGATGGGTGGAGAGAGGGAAGTGGGGAGGGAGCAGGGAGAGACATAGTGTGTGCTCACTCCAGTCAAGGAGCCAGCCAAGCTACTTTCATTGCTCTGGGGGCTGGAAAATGGACAGGATGCCAGGCAACACAGTTCAATGATTAAGCCTTCTAAATCCCGCTTTACTCTTTTCAGACCTTGTTGGCTTCATGTCTATTTCCCAATGAGGAAGCGACATCCCGGGCTCTCTACAAGATGTATGGAAAGAGGTTATTGCAAGGATCTTCCATCTATGCTCCTTATTAGCTATGTGATGTTGAGAAAGCTTCTTCATTCCTTTGGGATTTAGCTTCCTCGTCTGTTAAATAAGGAGCTAGGTGCCAGTGGTTCTTAACCTTCTTGTGAATCCTGGACCTTTTGGCAACCTGGTGAAGCTTATAGACTCCTTTCTCAGAATGGTGTTTTTAAATGCATAAAATAAAACACACAGGATTTCAAAGAAAACTATACTTGAATATAGTTATTAAAATATTTTTAAAATACTAAAATAAATTCATAGATTTCAGGTTAAGAAACACTGGGATTATTATAAGCAAATTAGGGGAGTATGGAATATTGTCTGTCAGACTTATGGATAAGGAAAGACTTTATCACCAAAAGAGAGATAAAGAGCAATTTGGGACATAAACTGGATAAATTTGATTACGTCGAATTAAAAAGGGTTTTGCACAAAACTAATGCAGTCAAGATTAGAGGGAAAGTAGGAAACTAGGAAAAATTTTAACAATAAATTTCTCTGATAAAAGCCTCATTTCTCAAATCTATAGAGAACTGGATCAAACTGATAAGAATACAAATCATTCCTCAATTGCTAAATGGACAAAGGGTATGAACAAGCAGTTTTCAGAAGATGAAATCAAAGCTACCTATCATCCTATGAAAAAATGCTCTAAATCACTTTTGATAAGAGAAATGAAAATTAAAACAACTGAGGTAACATCTTATACCTATCAGAATGTCTAATATGACAGAAAAAGAAAATGAAAAATTTTGGAGGCAATGTGTAAAAATTGGGAAACTAACACACTGTTGATGGAATTGTGAACTGATCCAATAATTTTGGAGAAGGATTTGAAACTATGCCCAAAAACTATAGCTCCCCCCAAAAGGGCTATAAAACTGTGCATACCTTTTGATACAGCAATAACAGTACTAGATCTGTACTCCTATGAGATGAAAGGAAAAGGAAAAGGACCTACATGTACAAAAATGCTTATAGTTACTTTTTTGTGGTAGCAAAGAATTTGAAATTGAGGGGATGCTCATCAGTTGAGGAATGGTCCAACAAGTGGTATATGATTGTGATAGAATATTTTTGTTCTATAAGAAATGATAAGCAGGATGCTTTCAGAAAAAAATTGGGAAGACCTACATGAGCTGATGCAAAGTTAAGCAAGCAAAATCAAGAGAACATTGCATACAGTAACAGCAATATTTTAAGATGACCAAATGTGAATGACTTAGCTATTCTCCATAGTAGAATGATCCAAGAAAATCCTGAAGGATGTATGATGAAAATGCTACCATCTTCTAGCGAAAGAACTGATGGAAACTGAATGCAGATTGCAACATATATCTCAAAACTTTATTATTATTTTTTTTGGTCTGTTTTCTTTTGCAACATGGCTAACATGGAAATGTTTTACATATCTGTGCATGTATAATCTATATAAAATTTCTTGACTTCTAAAGGAGGAGGGAGGGGAAGGAGATAGGGAAAGAACATGGAACTCAAAAATTTTTTAAAAAGGGGAATGTTAATTTTTGTTTACATGTAATTAAAAGAAACAAAATAAAAAATAAATAAATAAAAATAATGCTTTGCCAATTTAACTCTCAGAAAAAAAAACCACCAGAGCACTGGATTACATGACCCCATATGAGGTTGTGACACAGAATTTAAGGAGTGCTGAAGGGGTTTCAAGTAGAAAAAGTTTAAGAAGTCCTAGACTAAAGGATTGGTTAAAGTTACTTGGAGCTCTAAAGCTAAGACCTTAAGCACTGTAGAAGGTATATGAAAAAACACTCAGCTAGTTAGAAATGACAGCACACTATCCCATTTGGAGTACTATTCTCCTACTGTTAATTAATAACTCAACAGAATGGGGCTTCTTCAATAATTGGTGACTGCAATTCACCGTCATTTCTGAGACTTTTACCATCCACTTCCACATTTCATGACATGAGCATTGAGAGGTTAAATGATTTACACAGGGTCACACAGACAGTATATGTCTGAGGCAAGACTTGAACCTGTGTGTGCATGCATGCATATATATGTGTATGCATGTATGTATGTAATATATGACACATATTATAATACATGGCATGCACGTTATATAATACATATTATGCTACAACCCACAATTTAAGAAGCACTGAAGGGGTCATTGAGTGGAAAAAGCTTAAGAAGCCCTTCTATAAAACACAAGATATAATAATTTTAAAAATTATCTTATTCATTAGTTCTAGCTTTAAAAATAAAACTTAAGGAGAAAGGAAAGGAGTAACCAGTCTGATCTTAGAAGGGCCTCTATTCGTCTGGCCTGTGGAAATTATACTTTTGTATGTATTTAGCTTTTCCTTACGTCATTTTTTTCTTTGTTCATGTTGTTTCACTCTAATATAGTGGTTCTCAACCTGTGGGTCATGACCCCTTTGGGGTCAAATGACCCTTTCACAGGGGTCACAGGGGTCATCTAAGACCATTGTAAAACACGTATTTCTGATGGTCTTAGGAACCAAGACACTGCTCCTCTATCCATTGCCAGGTGGGTCTGCCCATATGCAGATACACACACATACGAGTATTAAAGGATCCCAACATTAGGAAGGTTGAGAACCACTGCTCTAATAGGATATAAGCTCCCTGCAATTAGGGACTATTTTTTATCTTAGCATCCCCAGTGTTTAGCATAATGCATGGCACACATTTTGTCTGTTGTGGTTTCAGTCATTTTTCTGTCATGTCTCATTTGGGATTTTCTTGGCAAACATACTGGAGTGGTTTGCTATTTCCTACTCCAGTTCATTTTACAGATGAGGAAACTGAGGCAAACAGGGTTAAGTGATTTGCCCAAGGTCACACAGCTACTAAGTGTCTGAGGCTGGATTAGAATTCATGAATATGAGTATTCCTGATTCCAAGCATAGTTGTGTTCGTCCTTCATTTTTGAAGAGGACCATGACATTAGGGAAATGATGACATGGCTTGCAGTTGACTTGAATTTGAGGGAGGGAGGACTGTGCAAAGTCACCAGACTCACTTTCTCCTCCAGAGCCATCTGGGTCCTGGAGAAGGCCCAGGCTGCAGTGGCAGACCCTGGCCCTTTTAGATTAAGGTCTTTTCAAGTTCTTGCTTTGAGTGAGGTAACACTCATTCAGTGAATAGGCCTCTTAAAGAAGTGTGGCAAGACATGATCCCTTTAATTAAAGGGAAAAAAATCAGATTGGGAGGGGAAGACCCTTAGGATTGTTGGTCAAAAGAGAAACAGCTACTATTGCCAGTCATTCTGAGGCAGGAGGGCCCCAAATATAGCCACTATGTGGTGCTTTGGCAGGGAACTGTTGTGGTTCAATCTATGAGCTCCAGAGTGAAATAGGTTTAAAGTTTGGTCTTTGAGAAAAGAGAAAAAAGAGGGACATAGAGTGGGAGAGAGAGGTGGGGAGGGAATTAGGGAGGGAGAGATAGAGGAGAGAGGGAGAGACAGAGACAGAGAGACAGAGAGACACAGAGATATAGACACAGAGAGACAGAGACACACACACAGATGGAGAGAGAGAGCAACAAACATGAAGATCTAGCTATAATACAAAACCCTCTTCAATTCAATTCAACAAATATTTATTAAATATCTAGTATGTATATGGTATTCTGCTGGGGACTGGGGATACGTTGGCAAGAATGAGAGTCGCTGCCTTTAAGGACACTCTACCAGAGACTTTAGAATATAAATTCTAGTGGGATGTAATAGAGGAGAGTTTGGGTTGAGGGAAAGAATCTATGCAGAAAGAAGGAAGAAGTATTTTTAATTTTTATCGATTGCTGCCTACTTGATTCAACCCTAGCTCCTTCCTCAGGTCTGGGTTATGGCACAGTCTACTTCCTTTTAATGATCTTAGAGCTACAAAATTAACCATGCAACATCAACTTTTAATTATACCTTAAGCTGAGCATAAGATATTTTCACAGAAAATGTAGAAAGTGTTTCCTTCATAATGTTACAGGATGGTATAATGTCGCCTACCATAATAATAGTTTACATTTATATAGCACTATACAGTTTCCAAAATGTATTTTTGTGTGTGAAGGTCTTAGGAGGCCTACAGTACAAGTACTACCATTCCCATTTGAATAGGTTGAGAAACCGAGACTCATGGATTAAGTGATATCACAGCATGAATAGGTTTCTAAACTTGAACTTGATCCCAGACCATCTGACTCAAACTCCGAAAACAACTGTGTCAAAAAAAGACATCAGGTTTGCCATACCTGTTCTTGATAAGGCTATGTTTCTTTATGATCATCACTTCCTTTTCTAGATATTATATTAATATTAATGTTTTATTAATATAATTAGATATAGATATAATATTCATTATATTATATCTATATCTAATTATATATTATTATATAATATAAATTATATATTATGTAGATATAATACTAAGTAAAATGGAGTTGGACCAGATAGTTTCTAAAGTCTCTTCTTGCCCTAAATCTACAATCCCATGATCATTTAATTATGCATACTAGATTGTTTTTTTTTCTCCAGAAACTGAATTCATGTCTTTTGGCCTGTACTTTGCAGACTCCATTTTCTTTTTATTAAGAAAAAAAGGAATATTTATCCTTTCCCAAATCCTTTTCTGTTTTCCCCTTTAAGGTTATCTTATATTTGCTTTTATGTGTTATACATATATATTTATATTTACATATATATTCTATATATACATATATACCCACACATATATTTGAAAATATTTCCCCAAGATGCCCATCAACTGTTGGTATATGAATGTAATGAAATACTATTGTTCCATAAGAAATGATGAGGAAGCAGACATCAGAAAAACCTGTAAAGACTTACATGAACTGATGCTGAGTAAAGAGAGCAGAACCTGGAGAACTTAGTACACAGTAACAGCAACATTGCGTGATGACTAACTTTGATAGATTTAGCTCCTCTCAGCAATGCAAGGATCTAAGACAACTCCAAAAGACTGATGATGGAAAATTCTATTCACATCCAGAAAGAGCTATGGAGTCTCAACGTGAATCAAAGCATACTTTGCTCACTCTCTCTTTTTGTTTCTTCTTTCTTGTGTTTCCTCCTCATTGGTTCTCATCTTTCTTTACAATATAGCTAATGTGAAAATATGTTTAATACCAATGTATATGTAGAGCCTATAACAGATTGTATGCCATCTTGGGAAAAGGAGAACATTTAGAACTCAAAATCTTATGAAAGTGAACGTTAAAAACTAAAAGCAAATTAATTAATTAATAAAAAAGCAGTGGAAAAGAACAAAAGTCTTCCCCATTAGAAAGTAAACTTTTTGAGAAAAGGGGTCAATTTATTTTTGCCTTTGTATTACCAGTACTTAGCACAATTCTAGACAAATAGTAAGCACTTACGAAATGTTATTATGGGCAGACTTAATTATGACAGTTTATCAACAAGCACTTCTTAATACTTTCAATTAGCCCAGAATTGTGCTTGACATTAGAGATACAAAGATAGTATCTGCTGTCCAGGGCCAAAAAGGTCACCTTTCATAGTTCTTGAATCTATGGTGGCTTTTATAATTTTTCAAAGCTCATAAGGTCACAGTCTAGTTCATTCCATATCCTACACTCATTCACCAAATGGCACCAAAACATATCGTACAGCAGAGATAGAAATGAAATAGTGTCATGTATCCAAGGCCACATGGTTTGCTAAGGGAGAAAGATAGGAGCCAGAAGTCTTTCACCCCATTTAGAAGCTTACAGAATCCCTTCTCCCAATGGCTACTAGTAAAGAGAGCCAGGTTTGGCCTTTTTAGACATTTTTGAACACATATTCAATTCCATCTCAGGAAACAAATATTAATTAAATTTTATTGATCGCTTTTGTTTATATATTACAAATATTGATGGATTACTTACATTTAAATGATTAAGTAAATTGATAATACAGAGACTTCATCTGAAAGTGCATATAACATTTTACATCTGTAATGCCTCTTACTTTCTGATTCTTTTTAAAAATGTAAACAGAAATATATTTTCTTTCCCTTCCATCCCCCACTCTATTAAATTAAAGGAAAACAAATGTCTTATAACAAATGTGCATAATCATGCAACCTTAATGGCAGTACACAGATACATATCTAATAGTTACATGTTAAAAATTATATATATGTATATATATGCCTCATTTGACACCCTAAATTAATCACTTCTGTGTAATGTCTTTCTGCAATCTTGTTTCCTCATTTCTTACAGCACAACAGTTTTCTATTACATTCCTACACTATAATTTATTCATCCATTCCTCATTTGATGGATTGAGTTAATGGTCCATTAGTTTCCAGGTTTATGCTATCCTAAAAAAGATGCTATAAATATTTTTCTGTGTAAAGGAACTTTTCCTGTTTCTTTTTTCTCTTTTGGGTATAGGCCTAGCAGTGGTATATAGTTGGTTCAAAGGTATGTGTGGTTTGGTAACTTTTTGTGTATAATTCCAAATTGCTTTTGGAAATGGTTGTGACCATTCACAGGCTCGCCAATAGTCCATCAATGTTACTGTTTTCTTGTAGACCTTTCAACATTTAAAATTTTCCATTTTTTTCATGTTTGGCAACACTGATTCATATGAGGTAGTATATCAGAAATGTTTTAATTCGCTTTTCTTTAATTAGTAGTAATTTGGAGCATTTAAAAAATATGACTATAAATGGCTATTGTTTCTTACTTTGAGAATGGTTTGTTTATATTCTTAGACCACTTGTCAATTGGCTCTTATTCATTTGAATTAGATACTTATAGATGTTGAAAATAAGACTTTTGCCATGTGATATTCTCTATACCTTGTCTGGTTATGAACATTTCTTCTACTCAGATATCATAGATAATGTTTTTTTCAGTATTTCTCTAATTTGTTTATGATGGGATCGTTTATGTCTCAGTCATGTATCCACTTGAAGCTTTTTTTATACAGAAAGTGTGAGGTGGTAGTCTAAATCTAATTTCTTCCATACTGGTGTCCAATTTTCTCAGCAGTTTTTGTTAAATAGTGCCCTTTCATCAGTAATTAGGGTCTTTGGATTAATCATAAAGAAGGGTACTATTAGATAATTTTCTTCTGTATATTGTGTACCTAATCTGTCCCACTGATCAGTTTCTCTATTTAAAAATTTTTTTTTATTGACTTCTTTGTTTACTTTTAGTTTACAAGATTCAGTTCCAGAATCACTTGAGTTTCAGATTTTCTCCTCTTTCTTCCTCCCCGCCCCACCACTCCATGGTGGCATACAATCATGTATAGGATCCGCAAACTCTTTCACATTGTACAATAGTCTGGTTGTATAGAAGTGTTGTGACCAATGGAATTTCTCTATTTTTTAAAACCAGTACCAAATTGTTTTTAATAATTATTGCTTGGCAATATAGTTTGAGATTTAGCATTGCTAGATTCCCTTTTTTATAATTTCTTTTCACTATTTCTTCTAAAATTTTAGACTTTTTCTCCCCTTTATATGTATTCCATTGTTTGTTTTTGTTTTTTAGTTCTACAAAGTAATCCTTTGGTAGTTTGATTGGTATGGTATTTAACATGTAAATTTATTTAGAAAATATTAACATTTTTATTGTATTTCCTTCTCTTGCCTATAAGTAAATAGTATTGTCCCAATTATTTAGGTCTATATTTCTTTTAAAAAAAACTGTAGTTGTGTTCATATAGTTCTTGTGTGTATAACAGTAGATTTCCAAGTATTTTATGTATTCTGTAGTAATTGTAAATGTCTTTTAATTTTTGATGGTTTTATTAGTATTACCTAGAAATTGTGGTGATTTGTACGGACTTATTTATTTTCTGCAAGACTGCAGAAGTTGTTTTTTTCAGTTAATAGTATTCTATCACATTATCTGCAAAAAGTGATCATTTTGTTTCATCTTTACCTATGCCCTCAATTTCTTCTTCTTGTCTTATTGCTATAGCCAAGAGGTGGTGACAGTGGATATACTTACTCACCTTTAAATTTACTGGAAAGGATTTTGGTTTATTTCCATTACAAAAACATGGTAACTCTTGGTTTATATATATATACTATTTATTGTTTAAAGGAAAAGTTCATTTATTCCCATTTTCTATTTTTAAAACAGAAATGGGGGGGCAGAAACAAGATGGCGGCATAGAAGCAGCAAAGGACCACAGCTCCCACACAAACATGCTAAAAAACTCATAAAATGGGACGGTAAACAGATTTTCAAGCTCCAAAACTCTCCACAAGACAGAAAGCACATCTGTTACTACAGGCAGCTCAGCAGGCGGGGCTCTTCGCAGCAGTCTGGGACCCGCAGCGGAAACCACAGCTGGCTCAGGTCCTGGGGCATCGGGTGGGAACCGGGGCTATCGGAGAGCAGATCGGCTGCACTGGAGGCACAGTTACCACATCTATCAGGCCAGAAGACCAAAAGGCTAAGAGAAAGGTCAGTGGATTTTGCTAACTGGGGAGAAGAGCGGGTCTGGCCAAACTGCTCCCAGGTCAAGGAGGCAGCAGGAGGCGGCTGTAGCAGCAGGAACGGCTGAGAGCCGCAGTGGCTTGCACTGGGCTGCTTCAGAGCCCTCGGCCTGCAGATAGCAGGGGGGCTGATGCGACCCATCGAGGCCAAGGGCTCTTGCATTGAGCGGCCTGGATCTGGATCGGGGTCTTGAGTGGTGGTCCTGGGGTGCGCTTTCAGTGAGCCAAAGCTGGGGGGGAGCTGCAGCACCCCACTAAGAGCTCTGGCAGCTGAGAGGGCCCCAGCGATTTGGGACAGAGCTTTCCCCCTCCAGGAAGCAGAGTTCCACAGAGCTAAAAAACCAAGCAATTAATAGACTGGCCAACATGAGAAAAAGGAAGCAGGCTAGGAACAGC
>CM053594.1:172490244-172538559 GCA_028646575.1 Pseudocheirus occidentalis | reverse complement strand
CTTCCTTCCTTCCTTCCTTCCTTCCTTCCTTCCTTCCTTCCTTCCTTCCTTCCTTCCTTCCATATTTACTACACACCATTACTAAGTACTACTGTATGAAGCATTTCTCAGCTAGGTGCTAGAGTCCAGACAAATTTTGCTTCCTGTGCCCTTATGGAACTTAAGCAAGGAGGGAAATAAGACATGAGAACAAATATGCGATGACTATTCATTTGATATAATACATATGAGAATGGAATGGAGGTTCAGTAAGGCAGCTTGTCAATCTACAAATATTTATCGAGTTCTTTCTCTGTGCCCAGATCTATAAACAATGATAGTAAGAGTCAGACCCTAGGAAGAGTGAAAGCAAGGGAATAACCATGAGTCAAACCTTATCCAAAGGAATCCAGATAAGCAGACCAATTATAAAGAAACTTGAGATTAGCAAAGCACAACAACCCCATAATGTGTTATTACTACCCTCATTTGACAGATAAGGAAACTGAGGATCAGAAAGGTTAAATGACTTGCTTAGGTCATTATTAGTAAATATTTGAGGCAGGATTTGAACACTTATTGGCCTCGACTCTAGTATTCTATCCACTAAACCTCTCTGTCTTTCCAGGCTCAGGATGGATGAAGTTTGTGCTCAGTTGATGTGAGCTGAAGTTTATGGGGTTTTTCTAGACCAGATATTTCATGGCCTGCTTCACTCTTTTCAGCAGCAACACATGGATAAAGCAAGGAATGTCCATTATATCCTGATAAATTGAAACCAACTACACATTTCTGGATATGTAGGGGTGGTGAGAATAGGGATGATATATTGGAGTGGGAGAATTTGACATAAATATCAATGGTGGGGAAATAGAATGAGACCTTTGGTCCATTCCACTTTTCCTCAAAGTCTAAATCAGTTCAGGGTGCTATGTTTATTGGAAAAGGAAAGCAAAAATACCATTTCCATCTACTTCCTCCTGTGTCCCACTTAGTTTCACGTCTGCTTCATCCCAGATTTACAATTTAACATTCCAGGGAGAGCTGGGAATTCTATAATTGCAATGGTGATGAGAGTGGAGGAATCCAGTTCTCCCCTGTGCCAAATATATGAAATAATTTGTATTTTACTGAGCACATGAATGACTCTCCTGTTTGCACAGATGAAGTTTTTTAAAACAACTCTCTGCCTCTCTTTGGTTTTGTAATATGGAATGAAGCAGAGTAGTATGGCAGTATTATATAGGAAAGAGAACTGACCCTGCAATCAGAGGATTTGAGTTCAAATTGCACCTTTGGCTCTTACTACCTATGTGATTATGGACAAGTCTCTTAATATCCCGCGGCCTCCATTTCCTCATCTGTAAAATAGGTGCTAGATAGTCTCTGAGGTTCCCTTCCTACCTCCAAGTTTCTTAATCTATGTTTCTATGAGTTGTGGTTGGAAATGATTTTTGCTAAGAACTCTCAGGAATGTACCTCTTCATAGCACTTTGAGTGATCCTCAGATCCAATGCTATGGAAATTCTAGTGTTCCATGACTATAATCCTGCATCACCAAGGGAATATTGTTGTTAAAATGAGGGGCCTCTGTTTCAGAGAAAACCTTGGAGTTACAGAAAGAACTAAGTAATTTCCCAAACAACATCCCTCCTTCTTGTTTTAATCTGGGTCTATTTCATTATTCATTGGTACTGTCTATGTAAGATACATATACTCATGGACAAACTCTATGGGTAGGGCCAGGGATGGGGAATCTGCGGCCCCAAGGCCACATGTGGCCCTCTAGGTCCTCAAGTGCGACCCTTTGCCTGAATCCAAACTTCACAGAACATATTCGTCAGATTCAAAGGGCTGCACATGAGGACCTAGAGGGCCACATGTGGCCTTGAGGCTGCAGGTACCTCACTCTTGGGGTAGGCCATCAAATTACATGCCACTATCTGAACAACCAGCTTTCTTCAGCTGCTTGTTTTTTCCTTATGCAGATTGTAAGGCAGATCTCTTTTGTGTGGTTGTGGATTTTATGTAAGAGGTGCAAAGACTACGGGCTTAAGGTAGTCAGAACCATGTTAGAAAAAAGAAGCGTCTGATGGAGCTCACAATTTTGAGGAAATTCTTCAAGCTGGATGTTGCGCAGGACTTCTTCCCTACCAGTAACAAAAATCTCCAGTGAATATGTATCTTTTAGTTTCATACCTTTCTTGTTATTAATAATTAGAAGGTCATTGAACAAAGTAAGCTCTGTTGTTTCATCTTTTGTGTTTCATCTGGATATTTCAGATAATAGTACCTTATAGTTATTAAATAAGATAACATGTGAAGTGCACTGCAAATCTTAAAGCATGTTATTATTAATTATTATTGTCTTGGACTTGCAGTTGGGAAAACACTAGTTCAAATAATGGCCTCAGATGCTAGTTGCATTGAGCACAGATAAATCATTTAAGTTTTCTTAGCCCCAGCTTCCTTGTCTGTAAAATGAGAATAATAATAGTACTTATGCCACAGAGCTGTTTTGAGGTTCAAATGAGATAATGTATGTAAACTGCCCCATGTATAGGCCTAGCAGAGGTATTTCTGGGTCAAAGGGTATGCGTGCACTATTTATCAATGTTTTAATTCCAAATAATTTCAATAATTCCAGATAATTCCAAATTATCTATACCTAAAAGAGATCAAAAAAGGAGGAAAAGGTCTTTCACATACAAAAATATTTATTGCTGCTTTTGTGGTAGCAAAACACCTGGAAGCAAAAAGGCTGCCCATCAGTTGAGGAATGACTGAGTAAGTTGTGGTGTACTAATGTGATGGGAAAGTATTGTGCTATAAGAAATGAGGAAATAGACGATTTCAAGAAGACATGGAAAGACTTGTATGAACTGATGCAGAGCAAAGTAAGCAGAACCAGAATAAATACGATAACGTCAATATCATTAAAATGAACGATTTTGAGGATTTTTGTAAACTGATAAAGAATTAAACTAGCAGAGCCAGGAGAATAATCTACACAATGACAAAAATAGTGTAAAGACACACAAATTTTAAAGCAATAGGAACTATGATCAAGACAATTATCATTGTAATTCCAAAGAACTGACGACAAAACACTACCCATGACAAAGAGGTGATGGAATCAGGGTGCAGCATTTACATTATATATGTGCATGTATGTGCACGAATGTATATCTACATGATTATATTGTCACATGTGCATACACATATGTAGCCATGTTTATATACACACATGCACATATGTGTATATAAACATACATATATCCTTTGAGGGAATTTGTTTTGCTTGAATCTAGAACAATATCTATCTATTATCTAGAACAATACATTTGTTTTTCTTTTCTTTTTTTTCCCTAGTGGGTTAAAAGGTGAGACAAAGAAAAATGCGTTTTTGTTAATTTTTTTTTAAATATAGAGAAGATGGTGTTATAGATGTGGAATGCTATATGCAGTTTCAGATGAGATTACTATTATTAGTTTTAATAATTGGTTTACTTTGTTAGAGGAGATTTCTTATATAGTGGGGGTAATCTAATAATTTATAATATAAAAACAAAACACCTCAATAAACTTTAATTTTACAAAAGTGCTTTACAAAGCTTAAAATGCTAAATAAATATCATCCATTATAATTTTTGGTAATACTTACAGCTGACATTTTCCCCATTCCTTTGGTATTTTCCCCGCTTTAAAATTCCTGAAAGAGGAATTCATGTAGGATTGAAATTTAATTCCTATGGGAGAAAGAGTTAAAAGGCAATGTTTATAGAGATCCTGAAGTCTTTTGATTATATTGCCTTTAGTTTCCATGATAAGGGGATGCCTTAAAGAAGAAACATTAAATAATGATATTCTTATGGTACTTAAAATTTAAAAACAAAAACAAAAGTCTTGGAGTTAATGGCCCTTTAGAGACATGGTAGAAAAAGTGTTGGTCTTCTACTCAGCACAGATAGATTGAATCCATTCTACCACACTTAGGGGTTATGTAAAATCTCTTAATCTCCTGAAGTCTCAGATTCCTTCATGGTATCATGGGGATAGTAATGCTTGCATGATTGGCTCCTGGGGCTGCTGTAAGGAAAGATCTTCACAAAGTTTAAATAGCTTAAAAAAAAAAAAAAGACAGGTGGCCTTAGTATGATTCTGCTGATTCAGCTGTTTTACAGCCCTTTTGGGCTAACCACAGAAGGCTCATTGACAGTTTAACCTCAGTATATTCCAAGAAGCAGATTTAAAAGAAAGACTGAATTACATAGAAAATATAAACAATATCAAAATGTTTCATAGCAGGTAGACACAAAATATCCAGTATCAGGATGACTAAATTCCATTTTTTGGTAAGCAAAAAGAAAAGAAAATGGTTGTGGGAGGAGAGGTCTGAGTCCAATTGGACCTCTGTATGTGACTGAAAAAATCTAGAAAGGAATAATTTATTAAGAATATTTTCACTCGTCTGCTTAGAATTACACATCACTTGACCAAGCAGAATACTGCAGAGATAGTGTTATTTGGAATGGAAATAACCAAATATTTGCAAGCTTTAATTGCAATGGCTATAACACACAAATGGTATGGGGCAAGCAATCATTTTAATATGGTTTTCTTTTGTGACAACAATGACTTCTAATGACACTGGCTTGGACTAATGGATGGACTCTGAATATTTGACCATGATCACGTGAAATGCACTGAACTGGTTTCCTCATATTTAGTTAGTTCTCTATTAGCTGATGGCTAGATTTTTGCTACATATACAGATTTCTTTGCTTTCTTTGGTTATGTTTTAACATCTGTGGCTTCTAAGAATGAATATTACACCAAGGAAATATGCAGAAGTGATTGTTCTTAAAGATCATGATTCATTGCCTGTTAGAGATATTAAAATGGCTATCAGTGGGGCTATTTTAAAGATCATTCAAGCCCACAAATGAAACATGGTCAGTCACACCAAAACACAAAGGAAAATACTATCAAAATAAACAAATAAGAACTATGAACTCTTGCTATAAAACAATTTAATTCATCTTTAAAAAATAAGCAGAGAGCTTCAGAGACACCTGGTAGTTGGAGGGGTTATTACTTATATATTTATTATGTGTTATAGGATTCTTGAAGTTGGAAGAAGAATTAGAAGACAGCTGCAAACCATTGATATGAATATTGTCTTGCCAAGATAATTAATTTCCTTACACTGACTTATTATTGGAAATGATCATTTTTGCTGATAAAGATCACCTTTCATTTAAGGACACACCAAAACCAATAATAGAAGAATTCCATTTAAGCCTATAGTATCAGGGCATCTTTATTAGACTCTAAACACTGATATAAAACTATTTTGGGGATTTTTAAAACTTTCATCTGGCCTGGAAATTCTGCCTCCTTTGAAGGAATGATGAATTCTGATATATATATACACACACATACATACACACATATATGTATATATACATATATATGTATATACAGATATGTATAGGCATATAGGTATATGTGTATGTATATGTATACATACATGTATACACGTATATATAGATATTTATATACATATATGTATACATGTATATATAGATATGTATATACATATCTATATACATATATATCATCATCCTTATTATTAATAATAATGTCTAAGAATCCGAGTCACTCCCCAATTGATAAATGATCAAAAGATATGAACAGGCAATTTTCAGAAGAAGGAATCAAGGCTATCTATAGTCATATGAAAAAATGTTCTAAATCACTATTGATTAGGGAAATGAAAATTTAAACAACTGAGGCACCATCTCACATCTATCAGATTGGCTAGTATGACAGAAAAGGAAAATGACAAATGTTGGAAGGGATGTGGAAAAATTGGGACATTAATGCATTGTTGATGGAGTTGTGAACTGATCCATCTCCTCTGGAGAACAATTTGGAACTATATCCAAAGGGGTGTAAAATTGTGCATGCCCTTTGATCCAACAATACCACTACTAGGTCTGTATCCCAAAGAAATCAAAGAAAAAAAAATAAAAGAACCTTGTAGCAACTCTTTCTGTAGTGGCAAAGAATTGGAAATCAAGGGGATCCTCATCAATTGGGGAATGGTTGAACAAGTTGTGGCATATGATTGTGATGGAATACCACGTGTTATGAGAAATGACAAGCCAGAAGGCTTCAGAAAAAAAAATCTGTGAAGACTTATATGGACAAATACAAAGTGAAGTGAGCAGAACCAGGAAAACATTGTACATAGCAACAGTAATATTGTACAAGGATCAACTGTGAATGACTTTGCTATTCTCAGCAGTACAATGATGCAAGACAATGATGAAATGTGACTTGAGAGAAGAATGAGTTAACACAAGTGATTGGACTATTGGGTTGACAGTCATCCCTGTCCATGGTCTAGGTGGCTCATAAAAGACCATAAAGCAGTTTCTACACTCATATACACATGTGATACTTATATCCAGTAGTGATGCTACTACTATTTCCCAACTAGATTAAATCTTCCCTCTGAAAATTCAAGGGGTTGATTTTTTTTTTCACAACCAATGACTCATAATCAGAAACATACACATTGATGATCTTTTTCATTGTTGGGAAATCAGAATGTCTTCCAGAGGATTCCATTTACTGATTCAATTTTATTGTTACAGTGGTTTGAAGCAATTTATTTCAAGATGCCATGTGTAGGGTTGAACGTGTGATACTTTTCACAGTATAATAACAAATGTGCAATATTTATTTGGAAGCGCTGAACATTATTTGAACTCTGTTGTTAATGCTCCATATTCAGTATAATAATTTTCTTTTTAGAATTTAGGACCTTGATATTTGCTAAGTGGCAACCTATTACATTGTTCATACACAGTAGCAAAGAGGAAAAGACCTGATTCTTCATTTCCATTGGGGTTTCTTCATTCCTGGGTATATGTCATCAATAAACATTTCCCCCACACCCCTTTTAAACATTCCATGCAAAATGGTAGAATAATGAGTATCTTTAAAATGACTGTACAACATGGGCTTTATTTCTGTGTCATTCTCAGATCCAAACTGCTCAGAATAACCTTTTCACATACCTCAGTTTGCTCAATGATTC
The DNA here is from genome assembly GCA_028646575.1 of Pseudocheirus occidentalis. NCBI lineage: Eukaryota > Metazoa > Chordata > Mammalia > Diprotodontia > Pseudocheiridae > Pseudocheirus > Pseudocheirus occidentalis. The sequence continues at coordinate 172,531,469 of CM053594.1, read as the reverse complement.
TTCTTTGAAACCATAAGTTAACATGTAATAAAAACTACATTTCAATAATAAATTTTCATGCTACATTGTTCTTTAATGAAGAGGTTGTATCACCAATGATAATAATTTAAGAAAAATGTCATTTTATTTCCCCCAAGCTCATGTACATACTTCTTTCATAATTATGAACTTAAAAAAACCCGTCTTGGATGTAAAAATGTGAGTTGGAATATGTAAACACTTTGGTATACCTGAAAAACTGGAAGGAAAATGTCACATACTGGAAAAAACCATTGCCTTAAATGATCAAAATGGATGGGGGGAGGGGTCATGTTAAAGGTTGGGGAAAAGGCAGGAAAATGCTTATGACCTCAGTTATTAAAGATTTATAAAGTCAAAGTGCTCCTTATATAATTGGGCTGCCTTGTTTTATACCATATGTCTATGTCTAATGAGGAGCAGTAACTGTGAAGCAAATAACCTCATAAAACAGTCTTCGTCATTGGTGTTAGCGATTTGCAGGATTTTAGCAAAATAGGTTTCACTGTTTTGTTTTTCCTGAGAAGTCATTGATATTTACTGGAAATTTTCTTCATATGATTTTTTTTCAAATAAAATAAGGCAGTAAGAGATTATCACTAAGGTTATCTTTTTGCTTAGAATGAGGCTTGTTCTCTATTTGAGGTTTCAAAGTGTCAATAGCTCTATTTTGCCAGAAACAGGTAGGGTGAAGAGACTCAGCCTCATGTTGCTATACCCCACTGCTTGTATGCTGGCAGTCTCCTGATTTTCCATCATGACTTCTTCACAGTTAGTGATGGAAAGCTGGATTTTGTTTCCCCAAACTGTGTCACCATCGTAGGCCCAGTTAAACCATCCACGGGTCATCTTTTCTTTTTGTTCCTTTCCTCCTTGGTCCTCTCTGAATTAATAAATATGGCTCTTTTGCTTGGCCACAGTGCCAGACACTGCTGACAACAAAGACATTATAAAGCAAGTTCCCATGGTTTGATAGAAGTGGAATTTAAAAACATCAAAACCAATCTTCACCATCATCTCTTAGTCAGAAAGGTGGTGTGGATTCCAAGAGATCTGGGGGAGGCCACCAATGCCCACCTACAAAACACTTGGTTCTTCTGAGAATTTTGTGCTTTTTAAAAAAAATTAAATGTAAATTTTACTTGCATTTCACACCTCACAGCATCAGTTGTCTTTTTCCCTAGTCCATTTGATCATTGTCTCCGGTGAGCGATACAGGAATATCAGTTTGGCATATAAGTCTTCCTCTAGTTCTAGTTCCCCTGTCTCTCTCACTAAGAAAATGTCGGTGCACAATTTCAAAATTCTATCTACATTTGGAAGCTCTTCAAACATTATGGAGTGTGAAATCCCACTGAAGAATTCACGGACAAACTTCCCAATCACAAGGACAACAGAAGCATACAGTCCCATAATACTGTGAAAAGGAAAAGGGAAATTGTTCAAAATAAGTGAAATGTGATATATGGAAATAGAATTACATCATTAAATGATGAGAATAACAGTAAAAAAAAAGTATTTAAAATTCTGACTCCACTGTACTTCCTAGAGAACATAGATCAGGTTATCCAGACCTATATATCTATAAAGAACTTGATCTTATTTATAGTATTGGAAATGGGTCTGTATACACACACACCCCCCCCCCCCGCCCCGACACACACACACCCTCAGCTCTGAGTGTAGTCAGCCAGTCATACTTTCAGTAGTAATTCCACGATAGAAGTTTGAGGCAGAGGAAAATGTGGTCATCTTTTTAAATCAACGTTGTTAGTTATGACATGAAATCTCATCTGGCTAAAGGCTGGAGTACAATGGAAGAGTATGAAGCTTAGGAAAGTTGTAGTTAACATAGTGAGAACCAGAGGCTATAGCTACATACTGCTTGAAAAACCTGTCAATTTGGCACCTCTAATCCTCAAATCAGAATTTGATGAAATTTAATGAAATCTGAGTTAAACCATTTGAATGAATGCATATATGTGTAGGTAGACAAATAAATATATATGCCTATATACATACATCTGCATATATGTATATATATGTACATACATACACACATATAGACATACACAAATATGCATGTATGTATGGGCAGCCAGTGGCCCAGAGGATTGAGTGCTAGGCCTAGAGTCCAGAAGACTCATCTTCCTTAATTTAAATCCAGCTTCAGACACCAGCTATGTGACCCTGGACAAGTCACTTAACCCTCTTTACCTTGGTTCCTCATCTGTAAAATGAGCTGGAGAAAGAAATGGCAAACAGTTCTAGTGTCTTTGCTAAGAAAACCCTGAATGGGGTCATGAAAAGTCAGACATGACTGAAAAAGGACTAACCATATTTATGTATGTGTGCATATGCATATCGATACCACATACAAATATAATATATATCAAATATCACATATAGAATATTATCCTGACAAAAATTGGCTTACAGCCTTAATTTTCAAAATTTACACTGGATATACTAGCATCCTAGGCATAGAGATAACACCCAAATAATGAATTATGGAACAAAATTGACTATATTTTCTTGGTGCTTTATACTCTAAAAGATACTCTGAAGTAGGGAGATAAAATGCACAAATATTTTTACAAATTTAAATACAGTATGGTTTAGTAGAAAGACTACTGGACTAGGAGAGAGATACTTGGGTCCTAGCTCTGGCTATGTAACTCTTGTTTGACTACTGGTAAAATCTCTCTGTGACTCAGACTCTTGATCTATAAAATGAGGAGGTTGTATTTTATGGACTCAAGTCCCTATTAGCTCTATGATTTTATAGCTATGAAAAGAAAATGTTTCTGTTATACAAATTTAAAAATCATGAAGGTAGACTTTTAGATTTCCATGGCTGAAATGATCCCTTACCCATAGCCAGCAAGGAATCCAAGACTGGGAGGGCTAACTTTGTCATTGAATACCACCAATTCCAAACCGGGAGTATCTTTGTTATGTAACTTGTGTCCAAGCTGATTGAGAACCCACCACTCATTCTCTGTTATACTGCTATTGTCTCGGGACAAAATGATGGTGATATCTTTAAAATTATTATCTAGAAAGGAAGAAAAATACAATTAAGTTAAAATAAGAATCTCAGAAAATTGGCATACATCAATTAGTTTTCAAATAATATGATTCATTTCAATACAAAAAATCTAATATGCACCTATTATGTCAGGTGTTGGTGATAACAAAGATAGCTGTGACAAATATCTTACTCTCAAGGACTGAAAATGGAACACAAGTAATTAAAGCGTCAGTGATAAATGTAAAAGAGAAATATATGGAAAATGTTAAGATAAAATTTGAAAAGGGAGAAAGAAAAGTTTTCATGGAGGAGGCATGGTACCTGAACTGACCCTTAAAGAAAGGAAATGGAGTTTAGGGGAAACCAATCAGTCCACTGCATGAGAGGAAGACAACATGGGAAAAGGCATAGAGGGCAGCTATTAGTGAGAGACTGAGAGAAACAGTATCCTTGATAAGTAGAGAAAGGGGGAAAGTATGAGATAAAGCTGGGAAAGTACATAGGAATTAGACTGTAAAGGGCCTGGAATGCCAGGATCATACATCTAGATTTTAACCAATAGGTAACAGGGAGGCACTGATGGTTTTTGAGTAGAAGAGTGACATGAACAGAGCAGTATATTAGGAAGAGTGGGCAGTAAAGTAAAGGACAAAATAGAGGGGGAATAAAATGCAGGTAGACAGAGGAGTTAGGAAGTTTTCAATAGTCTTGATGAGAGGTGATGAAGGCCTGAACAAGAGTGGTTAAAATAGGAATGAACATGAGAGGAGGGAAGTGAAAAGTATCATACTCTTAAAGTCATATAATCAATTATTGTCATATCATCAATAGGACTTAAGTTATCAAATCTACCTTGAGTGAGAAAGAAATAAGGATCCAGGATATATTTGAGATTTTGAGCCTATGTGATTGGTATCATTAACATGAAGAAATTAGAGAGAGGGAAAGTTTTAAAAGGAAGATGAATTCAGTTTTAGCCATCTGAGGTTCCATGTACCAGAAGGATATCCATTTGGAGATATCCATCAGGCAGCTATAAATACAGGACTGAGCGGTTTGAGTTGGAGATAGAGATGTGGTTACCATCTACATACTAGAGAAGTGGTAACTGAAGCCTTGAAAATAGATAAGAATGTCAAGGACAAGAATTTAAAGAGAGAAGATAATAGAATTAAAGCTCAAACCTTGGGAGATGCCCACATTTGAAGGTCAGGAGGAATATGTGCCAAGCAAGTTGGAGAAGGAAAAACCTGACAGTAGAGTATCATAGAAGTCAAAGTAATGGTGAACATTAAGAAAGGGCTGATCCACGGCATCACATGCTATAGAGAGATCAAGGACAATGATGAAAGACAAAAGGCTACTGGATTGCTAATTGGTCACTAGTGACCTTAGAGAAAGATATTTTGGTAGAGTAGTGTGAACAGATACCAACATTCAAGGGACTGAGGAGTAAATGACCACTATTTTATTTGAATCATTGTATTACCAGTACCTAATACAGTGTCTGGGCCATTTAATAAAATGCTTGATTGATTTACCAAAGAACAAGAGTTGGAGTCATTTGCAGTTAAATTTTTGGGTTCAAAAAGAGTTCACTGATCTCAGGACACTGAATGTTCTCAGAATTCTGGGCATTCTATAGGAGATAAGAGATCCTAGCTTTTGCAGAACATTGCTATCTAGGAATTTGGACAGTCTTGTATGTTCTGAATTGCAATCAGGGTAGTCTTTGTGATTTTGAAATTGGTATGGATTGCACTTAACTGGGGAGTGCCCTTGTTGGAAGATAGTCTAATATTGGGGAACTTCCAGAGTTTTGGAAGTGAATTCCAGGTAAAGTTTAATTATAATCTAGTACATGAAAACCTTGATGCAAAGCATCAGGAAGGGTTCAAATGCCTGCCAGAGTATATGCCTGAAAACCATCACTTAAAAGCCATGTTGGTATTGGAAGGAGGATCTTTTGGTGGCAATCTCTAAGAAATGTTTGAGAAACACAGTCTCACACTGCTTAACAGGGCATCCTGGTAAGTTGAAATGAATTCAAAATTTGACAGGTCCAATTAATATACTTAACAGGTTGAATGGTAGACCAGAAGATCAAAAATGGTGGCAAGCATGGGACTCAAAGGACTTTGAGAGGGCTGTTGAAGGATAAGCAACTGTCCAGAGTTTAGCAAAGCAACAAATGGCTGATGCTTTAAAAAATGCTTGTTGATTGACTGATTACAGAAATAATGAAGCTAGGTTTCACTAGGCATATAGATAGATATTTCACCATTAGTACAACATGGCCTGTGCTTTCAGAATGGAGCCACAGGTCACTTGCTCCACTAGCATTCTCTGATTTTCTATGTAGGATTAGAAAAGGAAACTTGTGGATAATCATGAAACAGTAGAAAACAGCCAACAGAAGTATGGTGAAGGCCTCAATTCTACTTGGAATAGTTGTATTGGGCCTGTATAAGCTCATGTTTCCAGCGTAGAGGCCTAAAGAACTCAGCTCAGTAGTATTACCCATCACCCCTGCATAAATGGAAAATCTCTGCAATGCTTTTCTTCAACAGGGGCTCAAAGGAGAAAAGATAATGCCACTCTCATGATTTTCTCATGAAAGTCATTTAGGTAAAGACTGGATGACCACTTGTCAATATTTTTGCTGGAATTGTGGTTCAAGTAAAGGTTGGGCTGCATGGCCCTTGAAATCCTCCCCTTTAATTATGAGATTCTGTGACTCTTAGACAATAACCAGAGCTAAAGTTAAAGTCACCAGAGGAGAGAGGCTTCAAGCAACCAGGATGAAGCATAGTGCATCAGAAAACTCTTATGGCTAAGACAGGAAGGGAAGATCGGTAATGAGCACCTACTACACGCTAAGAACTAGGCTAAATGTTTTACAAATATTATTTTATTTGATCCCCAGTGAATGAAGAAAAGACTAACTAGACTGCATTTTAAAATTTTATTTCTCCAATTTTGGGTGGAAGAACACAGAAAATACATGAGCTGACCCTTAGTACTACTCAACCCAGTGACGGGACAGAGGGTAGGTTCAACAGAAAGGTACTACACAAGGTGATCTTGGCCAGCCCCAAACCTCTGTAAGAGCTAACGTGTGCTCTCAGGGACAGGAAGGAGCAAAGTTATCTCTCCAATGAGAAGATTTGGATATTGAAGTGTTGCAGGGCTAGAAAGGGAAACAAGAGAAAACTCTGGTATGCATCTTTGTGGAGGACTTATTTTTCATCTCCTGCCATATGAGGGGCACATATAGAGGCAATGTTTAAGATCCCATAGGAAGTATTTAGGATTATCAGATAATAGCCTCAGGTCCCAGGTCAGTCAACTATTATTTTGGGAGACTGACCTGACAGATGTTAGTAAAGTAGTGTAAAAAGGGAAGCCACCACTTTGATCTTGGTGTGCTATTGGAGTGTATGTGGATGTATTTATAGTAAGAAATTTAGTAAGAAGAGAGTAGGAAATGTGCCTGTGTGGCTTAGGAGTCAAAGTATGCTTTTAGGGGTTCGCATGAAAGTTTGAGGGCCTGTAATGTGTTTTGGGGGTGCCCTGAATGAGACAATGAAATAGTAAAATATACCATACGTGGAGGTTATGATGTGATCTATGCGCTAATTCAATGACTTCTTCCACCACCCCCTCCTTACACAAAGCCTTTACCTGACTTGAATGAGGCATTATGGAAAGCTGTAAATCAGATTCTATTCAGCACAGAATAACTAAATCACAGACCCCATAGCTCTTCTTGGTTTGTTTTGGAAGGGGATTTCCTAATTGGGAAGCCAGCCCAAATAGAGCTATTGATAGTCAAAACGGAAATTTCAGTTAACTTGTGGTTTAAGTCATATGACTTAAAACGAGGGATTAGACTTGAAATTGATGAATAGACTGATCAAACTGAATGATGCCTTCATTTATTAACACATTATTTAGTGGCCCTATTATATTTGTGGCACTTCATTAGGTATGCAGGCAGGGAGTGTTCAGAGATGACAAAGATAAGTAATTATAATCTCTCTCCTCAAGAAACTCAGATATGCACAGATGATTAAAATATAAGGTGTTACGTGTTAACTATCAACGGGTAATAAAAATAAGGAACTACATAAGTGCAGAGAAGGCACAGAACATTTTTAGTTGGAGTTGTCAGGGATGGCTTCAGAAAGGAAGGAGTATTTGAGGTTGACCTTGATGGACAGGTAAAATTTCAACATGTAAAAGGAGAAAAGATGACTTTCCAGTGCTCCTCTAGTTCTATTTTCTGGGGCCAAGTAAAACCAGTATAATCCCTCTTCTACATTATGACCCTCCAAAATACACTGACAGTTATTACCTACCTTCTCTTGACCCAGAGTTTCTCTTCTCCAGGGTAAATAGTCCTAATTCTGTTTTTTTTGGGGGGGGGGCAGGGCAAGTGGCGTTGAATGACTTGCCCAAGATCACACAGCTAGAAAGCATTCAGTGTCTGAGGCCAGATTTGAACTCAGGTCCTCCTGACTCCAGGGTCCATGCTCTATTTTACTGCACCACCTAGCTGCCCCCAATAGCCCTAATTCTTTTGAACAATTTCTGTACAGTATTGTATTCTGATCCATCATTATCTGATCATTCTCTTCTTTGTACTTTCATATTGTCAATGTAATAAATATTTCAAAGGAAAAATTGATAGGACTGAATGGATAGAAGAATAAAAGATAACACTGAGTTTTTATTGATGACTGAGAGAATGGTATTATTAGTAGTAGTAACAGAAATAAGGAGGTTAGAAAAAAATGTAGTTGGGTGTACGGATACCTTTCATTGTTAGGAAAATGATCAGTTTGGTTTTTTATCTGTTGAAATTAAGATTCCAGGTGGAAATGTCCACTGTACTCTTGGGAATGTGGTATTGGAGCTCAAAAAAGAGCTTGCAGGAGGAGATACTGTTTTAGAAGGCTGTATAGAAGTTAATCTACATAGGAGTTTACAGACTTGCATATTCATGGATGATTAGAGCTGGAATAGTATCTAGTCCTATCATTTTACATATAAGAAAACTGAGGCTCTATGACAGTGGTTCTCAACCTTCCTAATGCCCAGACCCTTTAATATTTGTATGTGGGTGCATTTGCATGTGGGCGGATTCGCCTGGAGAGGGATAGAGAAGCGGTGTCTCAGTTCCTAAGACCATTGGAAATATGTGTTTTCTGATGGTCTTAGGCGACCCCTGTGAAAGGGTCGTTCAACCCCCAAAGGAGTCATGACCTACAGGTTGAGAGCCAGATCTAGGAAGACAAGGAAGTTGCTCAGGCTTACTCAGCTCATAAATAGCAGAGCTAGGACTCCAATCCAGTCTTTGTAGATGTCATTGGTGTTGAAGTGAGTAGAGTGATGGACCTGCAGTCAGGAAGACCTGAGTTCAAATTCAGCTTCAAACACTTAGCTGTGTAACCCTAGGCAAGTCACTTAATTCTGTTCACCTCAGTTTACTCAACTATAAAATGAAGATAGTATTAATACCTACCTCACGTGGTTGTTGTCAGGATCAAATGAGACAGTATTTGTAAAAGTACTTAGCATAGTGCCTGGCACATTATATAAATATTTATTCCTTCCCTTTCATTTCCCTTGTTACACCTGGACTAATGCTCTTCTCACCAAAGAGGGTGACAGTAGAGGAGTGGAAGATTCAGAACAGACACTTTTAGAGCATGCGTATTTAAGGCAAAAGGGAAGAGTATCCTGCCAAGCCAACAGAGAAGGAACTGTCCGAGATAAAGGAGGAAAGTCAGAAGGGTACAAAATCATGGAATTCAATACAAGAATGAAATTTCAATAAAGTATTATCAATAATGTTAAATGTAACCGTAAGATTAATGGTAACTGGATTTGGTGACTAGGAAGTCTCTTAGGACATTAGTTTCAGTAGAGGAATGGGGTTAGAAACCAGACTCCAGGAAAGTAAAGAGTGAATGAATACAGAACAATTGAAGCCAGTTTTAATCAAAAGGTTTTTCTTTCTTAAAGAGAAATTGGATAATAAAAGGAAGGTGAAAAATAGATTAGTAGCTCAATAAGGCCTCCTGGTTGAAAATTAGTCATTCAATCAGTGAGCATTTATTAAGTGTCTACTATATGTTAGGCAGGGCAGCTAATATTGTATAGAGTGCCAAGTCTGAAGTCAGGAAGACTCATCTTTCTATATTCAAATTGGGCCTCAGAATTTACTAGCTGTGTGACCCCTGGGAAAATCACTTTGCCTCAGTTTCCTCATCTGTAAAATGAACTGGAGAAGGAAATGGCAAATCAGTCTAGTATCTTTGCCAATAAAATCCCAAATAGGGTCACGCAGTTATGTATGAATGAAAAATGACTGAACAGCAACAAATGTTAGGCACTATTCTAAGTGTTAGATACACAAAAAAATAAAAATAAAAAAAAGATTAAAATGCTCCTGCCCTCAAAGAACTTACATTCTAGTGAAAAGATTTTTTTTTTTGGATAACTGGGACATACCTATTCATGTTTTAAGAAAGGCAACCAGCAGAGAAGTAGAGATTGAAGATGTAAAAAGCAAGGGGTTAATGGTACATAGTCCTAGAAGAAGTGGAAGAGAATAGGATCAAGAATATGGGGAACTGAAAGCCATGGAAAGGAGGAGAAATAGATTGTCCTGGAGCAAGTAGGGGAAGAAATACTAAAGTTGTTACTGCAGTGACATTTTAAGATAGGAATGCAGTTGAGAGATCTTAGAATGTTCTTAATTTTATTATAAGTAGGAGGTAAGGTCTGTTGCTGAGAGTGAGACAGGCAGAGGCAGGTCTGGGAACTGAGGAATATGGAAAAAGCATGAAATAACAACTATGGAGAATGAAGAATTGTTTGGCAACATGTAGTCATGAATTATATATTTTGTTTAAAAGTTCATGAAGATAAAGGACAAGATAAATCTTTGCCTTGCTTTGAAAAGTACCATGTATGAGGACATTCAAATTTGGTGTTGACCATGCTGATGGTGGTGGAGATGATTATGATCTGGAATAAATGTACTTCATTCAAGTAAATGCGCTATTATTATGAAAAAAAATTCCTGGGCATAGGATAAGGGGAGTAGGGTGCAGGGGCTGGTGGTGGAATGGACCTTCCATCATCAAAAATACTCATGATGAAGCCAATTAATTTTATTCCCTATTGTAAGGGACGTATGGCCACTTTAAGATCTATATAAAGTAGTTAGTATATGAAATAGAGTAAAATAAAATCTAATTGTTAGGTGATGCCAAGGGCAATTGGCAAAGAACTGATAAAATCAATAATTTTAGCCATTATGTGTGGAGTAAGTCAATCGTTGGTCTGAGAGAGAGCCAATAGGAGAAAGCAAATGAGGCTGAGTATTCCATGGGTGGATGAATTTATCCTCCTGATTGGTAGAGCTTAGGCAGCCAAGACTTTCCATTCTTGGGAGAATGATAAAGGCTATATGCCTCTTATGCCAGATAAACTAAAGTTACTGGGAAACAGAGTCAGAGAGAGGGTAGAAACACATACCAAAGCTGTAAAACAAATATTATATTGTCACAACTTGTGAAAATCTCATGTAATCCTTACCTTTTAAAAGCTGCTTTATGGGTTTTGTGTTGGCATCACTAGGAGCTTTGAGGTAATATGGATATATCCCTTTTATAATCCTATACAAAAAACGAGGTAATGTTTAGCCTTTATTCCACGTAAAGGAGGCTAGTCAGAAGATAAAAGTGATTCACACATTTATGCCCTCTGGAGAAATCATCATTGATGGGTTTAGATTCTAGTAGATTCTATAGGATGGAACTGCAGCATCAGCTGCTGAATGTTACTAAGTCCCCTAATTCCAGACAGAAATTCAAATAAGCAGGATGTATAAGATAAGTTTAAAATTTCAAATGAAAACAGAAATACAATTCCCTGCTAATCCTTTGGTCATGGGTAGGATAGATGATATGTGGTCCTGATTAACAAGACAGTGGGGGTACGGTCTACAGCAGAATAAAACAAAACATAAAGAGGGACCACAAAGTTCTATATAAGGATGCCCACAGGCCACATGTTGACTTAGTTTTAAAATATAATTTTATCTATGTTTTACTGCACTTTTATTCATTTTGTTAAATAGTTCCCAATTACATTTTAATATGGTTGGGGCAGCAATACAATAGTATATCCCTCACCTCTAGCCTACATGACCTTTTTAGGTCCCTTTTGGGCATTTGACCCTCTCCCCTGCCCTGGCAGAATCAGGCTGTGCTCTAATGTAAACTTTGTATAAATGAATCAAGAGAATTACAATAATTGATGCCTGTATTTCATTACTAAGCATTTCTAAGGAATCTGCCATTTTGATCCCTATTCCTAAAACATTTATAATAGATGGGGGGCAAAAATGTCCTCTGAATAGGAAATGATGGTATGGTAAAGTTAGCAGCACAGCAAGCTGAGAATCTGATCTGCTTTGGTTAGAAACTGAATGAATTTCATTTTATTTCCCTCTTTACTGAATCCCCAAACTCGGAGTCCACATGCTTGCCAGAAAGACTATATACACACAAGCACATACATATATTTAAATATGTACACATGTATGTGTATAAATGCATATATACACATACAAGTATATCTTTAAAATGCATTAAAAAGAAAAGTGTTCTTACGCTGGTGTCGCTGTAGTTTTGGAGTCAGACATCATATTTGCTATAGAAATTCTGGTGTCGTTTTCAAGGTTAAAAGAAAGCTTATCTGATGCTATTTCTGATTTTGCACCCAAACTGAGGTTTCTATGAAAACAAAACCAAATAAAAAGTCAATATAAACATCAACTAGCCTTACAGACAAAAAAAAACCAAACAAAAACAAAACTTATCTCTATCGATCCTACACAATTCACCAAACTTTTATTGGAGTCTACCATATCTGCCTGAAAATATCTTTCTCTTTTAACTTTTCTTTCTTTCCCTAAATTAAAACAAATAAGCAGACTATAGCACATTTAGAGAGGTGCTACAAATGAGGAAAACAACGCTGAGTGATTGAAAGACCTTGTTACTGTTGTGTTCCTCCACTACATTTTCCTTTAGCTCAGTCAACATTTTAAAGAATTGTTTTTGATCCAAAATGTTTAGAGGGTGGATTTTTAAAATTAGTGAATAAAAATACCTTCATTTATTTCAGAGGTCAACACCATCAAGGACATGCCTGACTAGAAAAGGAGGTAGGCTGGACATGCAACTATAATGAGAGAGAACAGATAGAGAGTTCCAAGGCTATGTTGGTGTCTTTAAGGTATGTACCACCCAATTATACGCTTCATAAAGGCAAGGTTGTGGCATCTTGTTTTTTTCTAAGAATATAGGATAGTGTGTTATCTACAGCAGGCATTTAGTGATCTGTTTAATTAGTTATCAAGACTGTGAAAGGAGACACATACTTTCTCAAAAAAAGGTGGGGGTGTGTGTGAAGGAGGGGGGTAGGGTCATCAGTACTCCTGGATTTTCCAGTGAATGGTCCACATTTTTCTTCACCAAGGACAGAGAAAATCAGTTCTTGACCACTGCTTAAACTTTAATTACTTAATTAGGTTTCATACCTAAGCCAAAGTTGGGAAGGAGGAGTAGAAATGAGACTGGGGTTGACTCCTGTCTTTGAATACAATGTGTCAGACTTGAAAACAGAACAGCAACATTTCTTTTCCTCCTCCAATGAGAAACAGTTTGGGGGCATCCTTGGAACATGGGTACCCTGAACACTTGACCACCCATAAAATGGGATACGAAGGGTCATCCTATTGCCCTAAAATCTCATCCCTACAAAAGGTTGCTCCTACCCTCTTGAGTGATTAAAAGACCTTGTTACTGTTGTGTTCCCTCCCTTCCCCATGCAGATGTGGGGGCCCATGGATAAGGCATCTGGTCTACCTGTATCTGGTTATGAAGTAAGCCCTGGCTCTTGTTTCCATAACATCATAAATTATATGAGAGTTCTGCCCCTTTTTCTTCCCCACATAGGACCAGGCCTAAGTTTCAAGAAGGAAGAGATGAGTGACAAGATTAGGCCTGTATGTGGATGGGATATCAGGGGTGTCAGAGCAAGAAGACATAGGTGAGTAAGGAATGATAGCCCCACCCTCTCTACTGCTATGTATTGTGCAATTATCACCTGGTGAGTAAGTATGATTAATAAAATAAGAAGCTATCATCCTATACATGTTTCCTTCTTTTCACAGCTAAACTTCAGAAAAATCTCTGTATACATCTCATTTACACTTTTTCTTCCTTTCTCTCTTATGCCTTCTCTTGTCACTGCTTAACCTCTTGCACTCTGGTGTTCAGCTACATCATTCCATTGAAACTGGTTTCTCCATGGTTACCAAGGATCTCTTAATTGCTATTTCTTAATAGTTTTTTTCAATCTTCATTCTTGTTGACTTCTCTGAAGACTATGACACTGTTGACTATCTCTTTTGTCCTATATATATATATATATATGTCCCTCCTTTCTCAGTATTAGCAATACTTTCTGGTTCTTCTCTGTCTGACCACTCCTTCTCAGTCTCTAACAGATCATTATGAATGTTCTATCTCCTAATTATGAATATCTCCTAAGTCTCTGTTTTGGACCTTGTTCTCTTCTTTTTCTTCATCTTCTCTTGTGGTTTTTCACAGCAGCCCCCATGAGTTTCACTAGTTCTTTGAAGGTGACTCCCAAATATATATATCTCTCCTCTCAGTTTTTGGGACACCATTCTCTCATGTTTGTTTGTTTTACCTAATTTACCACTCCTCAGTCTCTTTTGTTGATAAGTTATCCATGTCACATCCAGTGATTGTGAGTGTAACTCAAAGTGTTGTCTTGGACCTTCTTCTCTCTCTATCTGTCATCTCATCTCTTAAGTTCCCATGGGTTAAATTACTATCTTTACATAGGTGACTAGCAAATTTATATATTTATTCCTTATCTCTCTTGAGCTCCAGTTCTAAAATCACCAACTGCCCACTGGATTTTTTTTTCCTAACTGGATGTCCCATAGTCAAACTTAACATGTCCAAAAGACAACTCATTTCCTCTACCCTGCAAAACTGTGACTCTTCTAAACTTCTCTGTTACCTGTGTTAGGTGCCAAATATATAAAGTAAACCTGAGAAATAATTCCCTTTTTCAAAAAGCTTTTGTTCTATTGGCAATAGCATTAGGATGGCTTAATTGAGTTTCATTCTTGGCTTTCTGCATAGTTATTTCCTCTCAACTATTCTTTATAATTTTATGCTTATAATCTTTCACCCTCTTCCTTTATAATATTTTACACATGAATTTAAATTCTAAAATTGTGTCACCCTGAGCTGCCATGTTTGTCTGCTTATATGTTCAGTTTCTGGGTACCTTTGGCTCCCTCATTGTAGTGACTGCTTTAAAGTAATAAAATTTCTGGAAGCAATGTTCATACTGATAGTTCATATTGATGCCTTTTCTTTATACATTTCCCATTTTTAGCATCAATAGGTTTATGAGATCAGTTTGAAGCCATAATAATTATGTACCATATCTCCTTCTTATCTTTATAATTTCTTCTAGTTTTATGTTGATTTTTATCTTTGTTGTAACTAGCTGATCATAACAAACAGCTGGTATGGAAATGACTCACTTTGCATAAGCAGTCATTTCCTGTCTGTCATTAACTAGTCAGTTTCCTTTTTTTGTGATGTTGCTTAGTACTTTTCATGTTGAGCACCTTCTAATATTATTTTTGAAGGTGATATTCAAATTATATTGGCATAAGTAGTGTATAAGCCTTTAGTCTCTTTTGTTTTTTTAAATTCTGCACTTTGTTTTCTAACATTCTTTGTCATCTTCTAATAAATTGATACTTGCACTAAAATCCACAATCACCAGGTTAAGTTCATTTAGACTGGAAGATCTTATCAAATTAAGTCACAGAATTTCTCCAATTCTTCATTTTGTGCATCAAATAATGGTCTTAAGTTCCAATTATCTTCAAGACAGTCTTTATCATGACTAATTGGGAAGGTGACAAAGTATTCTATGCAATTACAGATCTTATTGCTTTAAGGTGTGTGATGAAACCAACTCTTCTAACTCCTTTATTTTTGCATCTACATGGAGAAACTGTGAGTCACTCACTCTAGCTGCAACTTATTTTATGTCTTCTAGTTTTATTAATAGTGAGAGTATATCAGTGTTGAAATGGTTCTGTTGTTCTAAAACTATGTCAACTGAGCAACTAGACAAAGACTTCACCTCATAAATTAATATTTGTAGATAGTATTACTTTTTCCTCTTTTCTACTGTCATCTCTGCAGGCATGGAAGGAACTATGTGAGACTGAGGTTCATCTTTTAATTTTCTTTGTCTTAGGTGTTGTCAAGGTTAAAGAATTTATTGCCTGTGGCTAGCCTACTAGTAGCAGTTTCTTTGTAATTAGCTAGGCTGCTTTTCAGATAATAGCTTTTGTCTGTCCTTAAAACAGTGCTTAAAGACAGTACAACAAAATTCTTAAGAAGATGCCTTTTAAAGTTCGAATGGGCCTCAGAGTAGACACCTGTTGTTCTATATATTCACTCTGAATATTTGATGCACTATGGTAACAAAGACAGACCTTTCTTTTGTACTTATGACTTCACCCTCTAAATCATTCCCGAAATATTCATGTCCTGTACTCTTTAGAAAGTCATTTCTAGGTTTGGTTAGCTCAGAGAATGCGAAAAATAAAAGAATAATTTGGTATAGAACATTTTAATAGGCTACCTTAGTAACGTTTCATGGCAATTATCATATGGACTTTATTCTCCCTCCACTCATACATTTAAGAAAAAAAATATGTTTTGTTCATATAATTCTATTGATACCTCCTCTTTGCTCTCAACTACTGCTTCTTTTTTGTTTGTTTGGAAACAACAATTGTAGCTTCTAAGCAGAAGCTTCTCTAGGGAAATGACTTCTTATCAGTCAGAGCAGAAAATGAATTAAATCAAGGAGCCCCTGAATGCTTATCACTGACTCAGATAAGGAGTGGAAAGTCAACATTTTCTCCTTTAGTCAAGTCACCTAGATGCCTAGCTGCTTCTGATATCACTCACTATCTGTTTCCCTCCCGTCTCCCTTTGGCTATTAATCTTGAATTTCTAGGGCTACCAATTACGGGGAGAGCTAAAGGATGAGCTGAACTTGCGTTTTCTGACTACAAGGTCCTGTTTGTTAAAGATGTGTTAAGCACTGAACAGGAAACTTGAAAGAAAAGGGAAATATATTTTTCATTCACTCTGTCATCTCCCATTTCCCCCCTCTCTCTTTCCTAATTTTCACGAACTCATATTTAGTATTTCTATAACATGGCATTCAGAGAACATTGAGAGACTCCACATAACACATTTAATAAATTTGCTACTGATTTTTTTGTAACTCTAGGTCAGTTTCTAAACTGTTTTTGTATCATGGACTCCTCTGACCAGTTGGTGAAACCTATGAAAGTTTCCTCACAACTATGTTTTGAAGTACAACATAAAATATATTAGATTATTAGAAAATTAATTCCTTTTAAACATAGTTATCAAAATATAAAAAAGAGAACAAGCTCATAGACTTCAGCTTAAGGACCCCTGTCCTGCATGAATCTCTGCTGTCAAATGGGGATTTTGATCTTAAAAAAAATGTTTGAGTTACTGAGACAGTGGATTATTATCCAGATGTTAATATAATTCTTCTCCTCCTCCCATATCCCACCCCACCTCCATCTTTTCCCCATGAGGGAAAAAGGGGAAAGTAGATAAGGAAATATAGTAACTACCTCTGAATACTCCATGAAAAAACAAGAGAGAAGCTATTATTAACATCCTTGAGTTCTTGTATCATTTTCAGCTTACTGGGAGGGCTGATGGTCCACAAAGAATTTGAATTTCCTTCCAGTTCTACTATTGTTATGTCTTCTCTTTGATAGTTTTCCAGAAATTGCATAGCATTCTGTAAGCACAATTAGATAGAACATTTAACCACCCAAAGTGTATGGAAAACAATCCTTCTCTGAATGTTTTTTAATATAATTCTGACAGCTTCTTAATATGTGTAGTATAGCAGTATGATTAACTCCATAATCATCAATATGGCAACCATTCACTCTTTATTTCTGGAATCCTATTCCCACCACACTCCACATCTCTCTAGTGATAAGGTAGCCATATGTTAAGGTTTTTTTTTTTTTTCTGTTTAAGTTTCTTAGGAATAAACGTCCCCTAAACCTTGCGTACCCTTTTTACTAGCTATCTTAGACAAGGTCAAGCTAGGGAGGATTTCATTTTAAGATGGTATTAAAGTCCTTAGATCACAGATTTGGCAAGACTTTTCTACCCTATGGGAAACAGCCTCAAATAAAAGACCCAGTTTTATCAATACCTAGACCCCAAAGGAGGCAAAAACATACTCCTTGGTGGGAAAGAGGTTTTGTGTTCATTTAGAAAAGTGATCTTTCCCAACTCTAGCATCTTCATAACTGTGGGCATAGAAGAAATTATGTAAGACTGAGGACCACTTTTTAATTTTCTGATTAAAGACTGGTAAGGCTTGCTATATACTCCATATTAAGGAAACTGAGGCTGGAGTGAACTACATGGCTAATGTGGCTGTCATTAATGAAAGCCCAAACCAATTATATGCATTGGAGGAGTGGCTAATTTCCCTAGATTCCTGTATGCCATTAAGAAGGGCCTTGTTTCACTCTGGAACTGTGAATCTCTCCTTGTTTCAGAGAAATAATAGTTAATTATTCGGAGAAATAATAATCAATTTTTACATTTCACTGGAATCTGAATCCCAGCCCATATCATCTTGTCCATCAGGTTAGCTCAGAACATTGTGCTTATCTAGAATATTTCATCACTTGTCTGACCAAGGGCCTTCTTATAGCTGATACTAGCAGTTTTTTATGACACTGATTACTTTATGGTATTGCCCAGGTACCAAACACAGCATTTAAGAGCACTGTTTTCTTACTGTTTTGCTCAATTACATTCTAAGCAAATGTAAATTCATTGAGGGGAGGAACTGTATTCTTGGCATCTGGCACAGTACTTGACGCATAGTAGGCACAAGCAGTAAGTGTTTGGTGTACAGTATAACCTTCTACTACCACCCATAACGTAGGCGTTACTTCTAAAGTCATAGGACTGCCTATCAAGGACCGATGTTTTTTCATGCTCTGTTCCATTAGTCAAGTCTTTGATAACATTGACAAATGTCATTAGCTCCCTTTATGGTCATTTAGGTGGTGGATTTTTTAAATAGGGAATTGATATATGCATTTACTTACAGTATTTGTTGAATAGTTCCTTAGAAATGCTTTGTACAAAGGGGGCTCCATAAGTTTCAATTGGCTCTGTTGAGCACTCATAGTGAAAATAGGCTACAAGACAAGAGAGCATGAGATGGTTAGCCTCCACTTACCCTTCATTCTGGTAACGTGAAAAAAAACAGCAATCAAGTGCCCTGACAGCTCTGGGACTATCCATTCCAATAAACATTTCAGGTATTTGTGGAAGGGATTTCTTTGCTCTCATGGGTCTCATGACTCTTTGAAGTCAGGAAGCCCTGAGTTCAAATCTGGATCTTGGGCACTTATTAGCTGTGTGACCCTGGACAAGCTATTTAACTTCTGTCTGCCTCAGTTTCCTCATATATAAAATGGAGATTATAATGAGAGCTATCTCCCAGGGCTGTTATGAGGATTAGATGGGATAATGTTTGTAAATCACTTAGCAGGTGCCTAGGACATAGTGGGTGCTAAATGCTCACACCTGTCTCCTTTCCCCTCTCATCTCACTACAGAGTATGAAGTCTATCCTACTCTCCTCAACCCCTCATTTGGCATCAAGTGTGGCTATGTTCCAATGAGCATACACAGTGAATCCTCAGAAGTGGTCACATGTATTTAAATTTGTCTCACAAATTTCTAGCACAAAGGAAATATGTGGTAAGTATTTAAATAATGTTCATGTTCACTGGGAGTCAGCTGTATTTTTAAATTTTTGCTTTTGTGGAGGGGGGAGGGCAGGGCAATTGGGGTTAAATGACTTGTCCAAAGTAAGTGTTAAGTGTCTGATGCTGGATTTGTACTCTGGTCCTCCTGACTCCAGGGCAAGTGCTCTATTCACTGTACCACCTAGCCGTCTGAGGCAGCTGCACTGAAAAACCAAAGTTAAATAAGATAACAGAGGTATAAAATAAATATACTTTATTTATTTTATAAAAATCCTTCGATTAGTTCCTGGGTGAAAAATGAATTGAACCAATCATCCATGGGTAAAATTCAGGTATATAATATGAAACAGAAGTTCAGGATAGAGTTGTTAATGCTCTTGAACCAGACAGTTACCTGATACCCTCCCAGAGTTATCTTGACTGAGACATCTAGGGGCTGGTTGATGACTCCAGCCACAGACTTGATCAGAGACATGAAAAGAAGGGGGAACCAGACAATACAAATCAATAGTACAATGATCATGCCTCCCATGCCATACTTCACAACTTTCTTTTTCTTCTGTCCTCGGGGCTGGGGATATCTCTGTAAGAGAAACAAATCAACAGGGTAAATGTTCCACCAGTTGTGACAAGTACAAAGTTTGTGAAAATAATTATGTTGGAATCAGTACTGCACTTTGAGTACAGATTCCCAACTTCTAGCTGCTGGCCAAGATTCTTTTATAGGTTTTTGTTTGTTAATAATGGACCCATAGAGACACTGAATGGGCAATATTTTCTGGTGTATCAAACCTCTTCTATCTTGGTGTGATCCTTCAGGAGAGATCACTCTACCTCAGGTAGATGGATATCCAGAAATAAGGACATTTCCTACCTTATCCCCTCCTCCCATAAACACTTTTTCTTTTTTAACTATAGAACTGAAAGCATCAACTCTATGTCCAGTCATGCAGGAAGGTGAAAATACAAGATGTCCATACTATTTAACAAGAACGGAAATACAGCACTTTATTAAATTCAGTTATTTGTTCATAAAGCCCAAGAGTATGGTGCATTAGGTTCACTGTCCTAAGCCCTGTGCTTTAAGATAACTAGAAAATGACTCAGGTAGGCAATCAGCAAGGTAAAAGACTTCTCAGTCATTTGAGCCTAATCAAACCTGATGTAAAAAGAATACTAATGATAATGCTGCTGCTGCTGTTGCTGCTGCTGCTGATAAATAGTAGCAGTACCAGGGGCAGCTAGATGGCTCATTAGGTGGAGTGCTGGACTTGGAATCTGGAAAACCATTGTTCAAATCTGGTCTCAAACATTTACTAGCTGTGTGATCCTGGGTGAATCATTTAACATGTTTGCCTTAATCCACTGGAGAAGGACATGGCAAGCCACTCCAGTATCTTTGCCAAGAGAACCTCATGGGTAGTATGGTCCATGGGGTCATAAAGAGTCAGACATGACTGAAAGACTAAATAACAACAAGAACAACCAAAGTAGTAGTGACTTTATATAGTGCAGTAAGGCTCACAAAGCCCTTTACAAATGTTAAGTCATTTCATTCTTGCAGAAACTCTGGTAGGTAGGTGCTATTATTATCTTTGTTTTACAGATGGAAAAAAAGACTAAGAGAAGTCTCTGACTTGCCTAAGGTCTCTAATGGTAATGGGATTTGAAGATCTTCCATGCCCTTGTATTGGAAAGCTAACAGGTACTTAGCACTTAGTTTCAAGTTCATAATTGTGTCAAGTATTAAGACCCAGAACTTGTGAATCCCACAGTGGGATGAACTTCCTGAAGTAATGGGAAGGGGTAGGGCAGGGAGGAGCTAATACCATATATAAGGAGAGACCAAGGTTGGAGAGGGAAGAGATTTTGAGAACAGAACTTGTGGTGGCAGAACTTCTTCTGAGAGCCAGCCAGAACTTCTGCTGAGAACTGCTGGGAGCGAGCAGCTACCATGAGTGAGGAGAGGAGGATCCTTGCCTGAGGGAGTGAGGAGAGGATGATTTCTGCCTGAGGGAGCCTGTTTTGTTTTGAAGACTTGCAAATGTGGGTGTTCACTGCATTAACTGTGTGTACCAACTTTGTGGCTACTGTAATGACTTTGACCTTCTGGTTTGGGGATTTGGTTTTCTGGTGTTTGAATAAATTCTTTGGTTCTGTCCTTTATGTGGAGAGCCTGTTACATTTTGTGATTCACAACTACACCAGCATATTTATTGTCACCATAGGTGCTGTAAATATCACATTGGTGTTACATGGTCACACAGCCAGCAGGTGTCTGAGGAAGGACTTGAATTCAGGTCTTTCTGACTCCAAATCTGGTAATAACACCTAGTTTCCCTAATGTAACAAAATGATAACAATTGACATCTTTCTAGTGTGTTAAGGTTTTTTAAAGCATATTTCTAATAGCCTAGTGATATATGATTAGCTGTTCCATAGATAACCCTTATGTACAAGCTGAATCCATCTGTCCATCCTTATCTCTCACTACTTACTCACCCTTTTGTACTTTATGTTAAATCCAAACTGGATTACTTTCTGTTTCTCATTATTTCCTTTCCCATCTTTGTACCCTTGTTCTTGGCATTTCACAAAGCTAGAATAGATTTCCCCCCACCTTTCTCTGTAGAAGTTTATACCTCCCTTAAACATTCAACATGGTTCTTTCTCTGGATGCAGATAGTGTCTTTATTTATATGTCCTTTATAATTAGTTTTGGCATTTATAATAGTCAACATGACTTATTTGCTTCAAGTAATTCTTAAAACAATATTGCTCTTATTATGTATAGAATAATTTTACATATATATGTGTATATTACATATGTATATATTTGTGTCTAATGGTATCCATCTGTAGGGTAGAGGGAGGGAAGAAAAAAGAAATTTGAATGATAACTTTATTATATATTTAAAGGGAATAGCAAGTTGTATATAACAGATTTACAGTTTCATGTGCAACCATCTTGTTAAAAATTATACTGTTATGGAAATGCTTGTTTTATTCCATAAATTTTTTAAAAAAGATTTGATCCAAGTACCTGTTCCTTCATGAAGCTTTCTTTAACACTATGACCTGAAAGTGATTTCTTTTTCCTCAAACATCTCATACAGGGCTCTATTGTCCTTATTTCACAGCTCTTTGTACCATAGGTCATTTTTTGGTGTATTTGTGCGTACCGATATAGATAGAGAGATAGATATGCCTTTTTTCCTCCAATTAGTCCTTGAGAAGAAGGTCTGTGTTGTATATATATCTTTATATCTCCAGTGTCTAGCAAAGTGGCTACTTAACAATGTTTTTTGAGTTAATTCAAGCTAGTAGTTCAGTTTTGCTTGAATATAGATTGAGAAGAGAACAATATGAAACAGGTGTTAGCATCTAGTTGTGGAAGCCTTCTGCAAACTGCAAAATTGTTTGTTTGGTTATATACAAAAGAGATGGAAGCCAACTAGGCTAATAAGAAATTCAACTGTCAGGGTTATGATAGGTCATAATTCTGCTCAAGATTTTCAAGGTCAGATTCTTTTTTTGGAGGAGGGCTTTCACTCTACCTATGGGGACTCTGACTCTTGGGCATTATAATGTTAATGGCATATAAAATCTTCCCCGCCCATTAATAGGTCTCATGTGGAACCCATTAAGGAAAGCTTGCTTAGGAGAGGCTTGTTTGTAGGAAGACTTTCACACCTTTTGCTAATTTCTAATAAGGCACTGAGTAATTAGGGTTGTAATGCCTTCTGGCTCTGAGAAGTATATATACTCTGAGTTGGTATTTGGCTTTGGGGGCTTGCTTATGATGAAGATCTTGTGATTCCCTGGTCAAGATTCTGAGTGGCTGTGTGTTCAGAGCTCCCCAACTGCTCAGATGTAAAGGCTCTCTCCATCCAGGAATGCATGTAAAGTCTATAGCAATATTGCTTTGATTCAGGTAGTCAGAGCCCTGTCTGTTGATCTTTATTTCTCTGCTTGTATATTGTGTTTGTATTTTCTCTGAAGTTTGGAGTGCTGACTTTTCCCCTGAACTAATGAATATAATTAAAGTATATTGTTGACCCTTTAAATGGCTATCTTTCCTAGTAAAGCATATCTAAGAACCTGTGCTAGCAGTCATCCTGGGTATGCCAGTAAGTTGCAGCTACAGGCATCCATGAATTGGTGCTAGCAGTGTGCAAGTTGCCAAAGTGGTGCTGGAAGTCTGACTGGCAGGGACAATGGAGACATATGCCAGATAACTGCAGAAAATGTTAGACAGCACCCAACTATATTACTTGGAGCAACTAACTAGCTTTGGAATGTGTCTTGGGACACATTCACCTTGCTGATGACTAGAAGTTGAGAATAATTACTCTGGGAAATGGAAGCAAGGAATGTATTTCTGACTTGTTAACCAGGGTCTGGATAGTGGTGAGATTGCTTCTTACTCTAAGGATTTTGCAAGAGGGTTTCTAGAAGATGCTTCCTTTCAAAGTTATACTAGTATACCTAATAAATACTGAGCAAAAGATTGCATATGTGGGGAAAAGCAGAAAGGAGTAGTTTAAGATTTCAGATCACATCCTGCTTCACAAGAAGTTTTAAAGTCAATATTGTTAATAGTGTTTCCTACAGTTATTCCTTTGTCTCGATTCAATCTAATTTATGTCAAGTGCATGAAAATTCCCATACTAATTCATAACTTAATTGATTTATGCTCTCTCATCTCATTTGAACTTCTAATCTTCCCAACTTTATGTGACCAGAAAAGGCATACTCATTCATGTATAAATATAAGTATATATAAGAACATATTATATAAATATATAAAATTAAAATTAAACACTAAGTTAAAATTAATTAATAGTTTATTAAGTTTAAATTAAAGTGATTAATTAGAATGAGTAAATTAATTTAAACATCTAAGTGAAATACAGAAAATTTAAAGGAATGTTAAAATATATAGGTATTTAAATATGTAAGACATGAGACTTGTATAAATATATGTGCTGCATTAATTAAATATTATAAAAATATATAATATAAATATTTTATCTATATCTATGAAGGAAGTTCCTGATAAGGTAGTTCAATCATAAACCATTTAAAAGAGTTTTTATTTATTTATTTATTTTATTTATCATTGAAAGGGAAAGAATAATTGAATAGACTTGAAATACAGTTAAAAATGGGAAGAACCTTTGATCTAGTGTCAGAATATCTCTGTATCAATCCCAAGGCACAGATGTAAGCAGCAATCTGGAAAATATTTTCTCTTTACCTTGAGAAAACAGCCCAAGACCATTTTCCAGGTATTGGCCAAGAAATTTAGGGTTAGAATTAGCTCCTTGGAAATACTGTAGCTGTACTAATTCTTTATTATCCTATGCACCTAAGCACTTTAATTGCTTTTGGAGTTTTTAGTTTTTTGCTTTGCAACCCAAAAAGCCAGTCAAAAAGGAATCCTGCCTCCACAAATGCGAATTCATGGTTGTGTACACTTAAATCCTAATAGCTCCATAGTACCTGGGATCATTGATAAAAGAATTTTGGGTCCCTTTGAGTCCTTTTTTGGGTCCTTGAGTAACAACAGGAAAAAAAAGGGCATGAGGATGCTACTCATCTTAATTAACTAGTTACAGTACTTCAAGATTCCAAAGTGCAGGGTTTGGAGCAGGAGTAATAGATAGCACTTCTTTGCTAATCTACCGATCACTGTCCTCAGATCCCTAGGAAGCAAGAGAACACCCTTAATACATCAGAGATGGAACTTTTCCCATATGAAAAGGGAAAAGCTAGGATACCATCATTATTACTAGTATGTTTTCCTTTTTTTCTCTCCTGAACTATACTGTATTCTGAATTGGTAATTTTTAGCACCACCCCCCCCCCCATCTCCTACTCTAAGGTTGACTGTGCAGAATACCTTCATTATGTTTAATTTTAATATGTAAATATCATGTGTGGATTTTTTCTTTTCCTTTCTTATTTACCATTTAATCACTGGTTTTCTGGCAAACACAGGAATGAAAGTGGTAGGAGAATTTGGTCAGTTCTCTTTTTTAGTATAAGAAAATTCTGTTAATTCAAAGAAAGAAACAGCCCTAATTCAAATTGGTAAGCAAATTTAGGTGCAGATAATTTGCATATATATAGCCTTAAGAGTTGTGTGTGTGTGTGTGTGTGTGTGTGTGTGTGTGTGCGTGCGCATGCGCACATGTACAAGAGGGATTTAGTTAGAGCACCCACAATCTATCAGACACAAATGAACCCTCTGTTACCTCCCTAGAAATCAGAAGTTGTTGAATGTAGGCTGAGGTGTAACACTTTCTGTCCCTCTTTCTAGTCCATTCATTATGTATAAATAAAATAATACTGACACAAGGATTTACAAAATCATAAAGCTGAAAATCTAATATTTCTACCATTGTGATAACTGTAATTCATTACCTAATCAATATTTACTAAGTACCCTTATAGATCAGGTGCTGTGCAAAGACAAAACAGAAACAATCCCTGCCCTCAAAGAGTGTAAAACTATTAGTAATGAGTGTCAGAGGTGGGGCTAGAGTTCTATTTAGATTGTTCTCAGGAGAATGAGACCCCGAGACATTGTATATCTTAGTGTATGTTTGTTTGGTGTTATTATTGCATGTACTGGTCAGTCTCCATTCCCATACATTTTTAAAAAATAAAATCAGTAAAAATTATATATTTAGCAAGAGCCTCTTACTCATTTTTGGTCTGTAATCTAGGAGATAATTAGTAAATTGGCTAGAATTATGGAGGCTCTATGATAGGATATGGACAATGGTCACACAGGCCTGGAAAGCACTGGTAGAAATCTGAGGGAGTATCTAATTCACTGAGATCATAAATCCATCACACACAAAAATCAATAACTGCACATATTTACCATACCAATATATATGTAGTTATCATGGTTCTACCAATATGTACCATTACTATGAACTATCTAGGAGGTTAAAAATTGTCCCACATTAAAGTGTGGATTAGTAAAAGAGGATTGTAAAGTAAGAACAAAAGTTCTCATTTTCCTGCCACAGCATTCCCTCCCTCTCCCAAATGTACCATTTTGAAAACTGTTCCACCATTTCCCCCTCTTATAGGAATCTATTATGCCCTTTAAAAAAATCAGAACAGAATTGGCAAAGCAATGTAGCATCTGGAGGCTATTTCTGACAAAAGTAATATGGAATCAGTCCAGAATTCCCAATTCATATGGATTGGAGGTCCTTAATTGACATCAATGGGACACTAACAAGCTTTAATACTAGTTGTCTCCTTTTGCTCTGACTTCAGTTAGCCATTAAAGTGGCAGTATTCCATATCTTTCATGATGAACAGTGAGTTTCTGTTTAAAAAGAGTTTGGGGTTATGCCATTCTTATAGATTTCTTACTTTTTCAGATTCCCGCCAGCACTTCAGAATGAATATGTGAGCATAAATATCTTCTACACAGATCCAGCTGGAAAGGCTCAGAGTGGTGTCTGTCCACACCCAGTCCATCACGGCTCTCAATTCAGTCAAAAATGGAACCAGGCGGAACCTGACAGAGAGTCATAGTTTGTTAGAGATAGAGATTAAAAATTTCCTATATAGTTTATTTTAATTTAGGACCTTAAGCAGTTCCTTGGGATTTTGAACCTCATTCCAGGATAACCTAAACCAAAGCAAATAAGATTTCCTTCAGTAAAGTTTAGGAAACTATCGTTCTTTTGTCTTACAGATCCTATTTTTGTACAGGGGCTATCATTTTCCATGAGCCTTCCACAGACTCACAGACCTTTGGAGTCAAAAGAAACCTCAGCAGACCTTCTTCATATATTAAAAACCAAAGATTTCTCTGTTAGCCAAGAATTTTATATCAATTCACTTGTTTATGGATGAGTTCATTTATGCTAGTCAGAGATTTGCTGAATTTATTACAGCGTTAACCAGAACAGAATGGTCAGTGAAGATGTGGACAAAAAATGTATTTAAACAAAGTAAGTTGCTCAGTGTTGAAGAAGCGCCATCAGGAATTGCATATAGTGAGTCAAATATCTGTTGATGATAAAAGGGGACCTTTCAAGAGTGCCTCAATGAAGGTTAAGGGATTCAATCCTTCCTGAATTGACAAGTTACGGTAACGAGAAACACAGTTATTCAACAGGGGCCATTCCATAGCATATTGATCACCTGAGCTCTGTAGGAGAGTGCTATTAAAAAACATACATCTACTACTAATTGTGCATCATACAACATTTGACAGTCATTGAGCCAGACCCTTCCCAGTGCTAGAAGGGAATCATGGATTGGAGATCCATGTTGTTAATAGACATTAACGGCACATTAATGAACTTTAATATTAGGTGTTTTTTCTTGCCCTGCAGTATTCCATATCCTTTCATGATAAATGGTTTCTGCTTAAAAAGCACTTGAGGTCATGCCATTCTTACAGGTTTCTCACTTTTTCAGATTTCCTGTGGTGCAGATCAACTAAAGAAAGAGTACTTTGGGGAAGTAACTTTGGAGAGTGAAAAAAAAAATAGCACTGAACAGTATCTTTCAAAATAAGCCTCCTCAAGAACCTAAATTATAACTAGTGTGAGATGTAGGCACAGGATATTTAGTATGAAAGGATATTAACTTCTCCTCAATAGTAGATGCCAAAAGACTTGTACTACACAAGAGGAGA
Source organism: Pseudocheirus occidentalis (assembly GCA_028646575.1). Lineage (NCBI taxonomy): Eukaryota > Metazoa > Chordata > Mammalia > Diprotodontia > Pseudocheiridae > Pseudocheirus > Pseudocheirus occidentalis. Next base: position 172,503,720 of record CM053594.1, on the reverse strand, counting down.
AGAGATAATTGAGCTCACATTTCTATACTCCATTGAAATACGCCTAATTCTTCTCCTCCAAAATTGGGCCTTAAGGCAAATAACAAGATGGGAATACTATTAAGATTATATACTTACATTCAACTCAACATAGATAAGAACCTCTCCAATAGGTTTTATTGGGTACTTAATTATCCTTTATAGAGAATTTACAGAATTTCATGGCCACAGATTATACAGGACAAGCATAGATGGTTTGTGAACTGTACCAGTGGAGGCAGTACTCACATTGATAAGATCACTGATAAATCTAAGTACAAAAATAAAACAAAATAAATACCTAATTTGTCACGCCTTCTCTAAAATCATAAAATCATTATGTACTGAGCTCCTGCCCCACATTCTCAAGAGGGCTATTTACCTGAAAACCTCTTCTTTGAAGAATTTGGGATTAAGCTGAGAACACTTACCCTTGAAATAAGAAGAGATTGACATAATTGTAACTTTTGGTGAGGAAGTTTCCCAGTACTCGAGTTGGATAGCCACAGCGAATCTGGTAGGCAGACAGGCCAAAATAAACACATTTCACGAAATACCAAAGCTGAGCAACCAGATTCTGGCTGAATTTCCTAGAATGAAAAATATATCGAAAAATGCAGGAGCAAATACACTTTACTAGCCTACGTGCTCAATATTAGGAAGTCACAGATCTTTTAATGTATAGAAGATCTTTTTTAGGAAGTCTTACAGATGGAAGATGTAGATCCACAGAAAGTTATTGCAAAGTTTATGCATGCTCTCTCAATTAGGAATTTAGTATGATCACTGGGAATGGAAAAAAGTGAAGTTACAGAATGGCTTCAAACAAAATGATGAGAGTATTGTTTTTACAATTTGGATGAATGTAGGATTTTGTGGAATCTCTAACCTGAGCAATAAATTTAGCAAAAAAGTAAAACAGGAAATGATGATTGGGTAAGATCTTACGTCATTCTCCTCTGTGACTAATGTGTTTCATTTAAGAGTTTTTCTGCCCCTCTACAAGTTTTCTTTTTTTTTTTGCTAAGTAATATTTTTGCATGTGTGTTTGTGTATATTAGTCCTATGAAAGTAAATTTAACAGGAGAGGAAGGACTATTTTTAAAAATTTAAACTTTGGTCATCAGATATAGAATTGGGAGAGCAAAGGCCACTCATGGTACTTGGAGGAGGCTAAGCTCTGCGAGGTTCTGTTTTTCTTAATTCTACTAGCAATAAATATTTCAAGGAGCAATTATTTTCCTTCTTATCCTTAATTTCATAGAATTTGCTATCTATAATAATCTATAATGCCATGAAGGATAATGAAAAATCTGATTAATGTAAAAACCTAGTTGAAAACTTAAAAGGGCTTTGTTTTGTTTCTTTCCATTAGAGATTCCTATCACAGGCAGTACTTTAATGCAGTTTGTTCTTACTAGATTATACATTTCTTGTTTCTATCTTCTTTATCTTTGTATCACCCATAGCACCTAACACTATACTTTGTGTCTGGCAGGCACTCAATAAGTATCTGGAGAATGTATGAACTTATTCTTATAAGAGATGTTTATAAGGAGATGAATTCAAGGTGATCATATGTTTTTTCCAAGTATCATATCACAGTTAATAGTCCTCAATCTGATCATCTCCATCTATTTATTCTTTCTTGCTGTGCATGGATTTATTCATGCTACTCCTATCCTCAAACATTTTAGGTGGCTCCCAAGGGTCTACAGTATTTAATTCTGGAAGACTCAAATTTCTTTGCCTGACATTTAAGACCACTTCAAATTCTATCCAAACTGGACTTTGTGCCCCCTGAAATATGACCTCTAAAGGTTCAAGGGGTATATAGAATGTAGTCTATTCTTTTTTCTGTCTTTAACCATACTTGGTACAAATTCAAATATACTTGGCATGTATATATTTGTTACCCATACATATATACTTGGTGTGTGTTGTTGCTGTTGTTGTTTGGTCATTTAGTCACGTTAAACTCTTCATGACCCATTTTTATGGGCTTTTCTTGACTAAGATACTGGAATAGTTTGCCGTTTCCTTCTCCAATTAATTAGGCAAAAAGAGATTAAATTACTTGTCCAGGGTCACATAGATAGTGACTGTATGTGGCTGGATTTGAACTCAGATTTTCTTGGCTCTAGGCCCAGTGTTCTATTTACTGAGCCACTTCTTTGCCTGTGTGTGTACATGTATATGTATGTACACAATATAATATTTGATGTATATATGTGTATGTATGTATATTTATATGTGTATATATATACTTGGCATATATGTATATAAAATAACAATAACAAAATATACTTGTTACATATACATATATTTGGTGTATGTGTTATACAGACACATATCCTTGGCAATATGTGTGTATGTTAGAATTTGTATGTATTTATATATGTGCATATGTGGATGTTTGTGTGTGCATGTATTTATCTAAGGAATACCAAGTCAGTTAATCAGTCTGTCTGTCTATAAAGCCATACATAATCTTTTAAGGTATTTACTTTCAAATGAATGGGAAAGATGGTAAGTATTATTGGTGAAGGCAACAAGTGTATATATGTTCACAGATATGCATATACACACACACACGTATGTATAAATAGGCGTAAGTGTACTACTTGCTGTCTCTCACTTTCCTTGAAAGGAAGAATTTCTTCATTCTCTGTACCTGTAATCCAAGTATCTAGCACAGTGCTTGGCATACAGGAGATGTTTAAATACCTTGTTTATGTAATGATCATTTCTACTGAATCACTGTGCTAGTTCCCTAAGTGCAGGGGTAATGTGTTATAATGTGTTATCTAGGTTTTGTCTCCCACAATGACTAGCACATAGTAGGTGCTTAGTAGATGGTTTCTGAATCACTGAATGAAGGAGCTCATGAATAAAGGCATCTTGGTAGATCTCTACAGAATTTTAAAAGAGCATTAATGAACATTTTATCTTTGAGCCACCAATGAATTAAAAACTTTTTTTTCATGGTAATATCTAAAAGAGGAGGAAAAAAATAAATTTTTTAATGTCAATATGTTACAAACACATGGTTTAGAATTGTAAGATACTGGATTTTGGCTGACTGGCAGCTTGGCATTGAAGTCAGAGAGGTCCCTGACTGTAGTATATTATGGATGAAGTTTTCTGAAATAAAGTCAGTTTGATTTAGAATCATAGTCACTTTAGAGCCTATAGTGACTTGAAAGAATTTATCAAATTTTTTTACCTCTCAGTCACACCTGGCAAGATGAAGAACATCCAGAAGTGTATTCCAAACACAAGAATGACCTGGAAAATCACCTTTCCCAACACAGTCTTCCGGAGATATAGTGCTCGGTCTACCACCATGGTTCCAAATTGAATGAGCACCATTACCAAAAACGCCTCAGGGACCTGGTCCTCTGACAGTGAAGATGTGATATCTGCCGCTGCTGAGTGTTTCTGGGCAACACAGATGAAAACAACATCCAAATGAAATTCTCCTGAAAAGGAAACTCTCTTTCCATAAGGATGCTCTAAACAAGTATAAGAACAAAACCTACCCCAAAGGCCCAAAAGCCAAACACAATGATGATGAAGTCCACAGTGTCAGCCAGAAACATCAGCACGTACACATCTGTCACAGCACTGTAGTCTGGGTGGATGAGGTTATAAAAGAATTGTCGGATGGGCACATATATCTGGAGGGTCCTGAAAGGTAAGCACCACATTCCCACTGATGTCAAGAAGATTGTCATGGGTAAGGCCGAGGCATTATCTCCTGTGAGTGCCAGCAGCTCTTCCTCTTTTAGCCCTTTATTTTCCTGCTATAGCCAGGAGTTTACATTGACTCCCATTTCTAAACCCCAGAACAGTCATGCCTGAAATTTGATGGCTGCACATAAAAGCTCCCCAGATAAGACAAAAGAAAGCATCTATAATCAAAGTCTTTCTTGGTGCTGGAAGCTCACATTGGTTCTTCTGTTTCCTTTGCAGAAGAACACTTAGATAGTGAGGTACAGTTGTGGTGTACAGCTGGAGTTGAGGGGAGAAAGATCTGAATTAAAATCAAATCTCAGACAGTTATGAGCCCTGTGACCTTAGGCAAGTAACTTGACCTTTCTTAGTCACAGTTTCATCACCTTTAAAATGGGGATAATAATAGCACCTACTTCCTACAATTGCTGTGAGGATTAAGTAAAATTATATGAGTAGAGTATGTCACAACCGTTTTAGTGAAGTATGTTACGTATTTGTTATTTTAGCTGCCAGGCCTCTCATGATTCCTTAATGGTCCCTAGTTCTCAAGCTCATCCTCTTTGTTCTATCTTTCAGTATTTGGAATATATTACCTCCTGTTCGTCTAACTAGGCTCTGATCTACTGTCTTTGTTGTTGTCATTCAGCCATTTAAGTTGTGTTTGACTCTTCATGACCCAATTTGGGGGTTTCTTGACAGAAAAAAATTCTAGAGGGATTTGCCATTTGCTTCTCCAGTTAATTTTACAGATGAAGAAACTGAGGCAAACAGAAGTTAAGTGAGCTTCCCAGGGTCACACAGTTAGTAAGTGTCTAAGGCTGGATTTAAACTCAGGTCTTCCTCACTCTAGGTCCAGCACTTTATCCACTGCTCTACATAGTTGCCTGATCTACTGTATATACTGACACTATTTTCATATTTGAAATTAATTCAATTCTTCATAGAGTCAGAGGATTTTGGAGTAAGAAGAAACTCAAGAGCCACCTAGTCCAATCCAGGTCCCAAAGGAATCCCCACTTGCTTAACAAGTGATCATTCAAATTTGATTGGAGATTTTCAATAAGACGAAGTCCTCTTCCTCTTGAGGCAGCCTATTCCACATTTTGAACAGCTCCAAAGGTGAAGAGTGCCAGAGACTGGACAGCTAGTGAAGTGGACAGAACTCTAGACCTGAGTTCAAATGTGACTTTAGATACCTATTAGCCATGTGAAACTGGGCAAGTCACTTTACCCTGTTTGCCTCTCTTTCTTCATCTGTAAAATGAACTGGGGAAGAAAATAACAAACCTCTCCAGTATCTTGGCCAAGAAATTCCCAAATGGAGCCACAGAGTCAGACATAACAGAAAGGACTGAACAACAGCAAAGGTTAGGAGTTTAATTTTCACTTAATAATAAGCCCCATTTTCTTTTGAACTTAAAGTTTACAATATGCTTTCCTAATAACATCTTTGTGAGATAGGTGGCTTTCTATATTATTATGCTCATTTTATAGATGAGGGGCCTGCATCTAAGAGAAGTTAAATGTCTTGCCCATAGTCAAATAAAGTGGTGTGTAAAATACTTGTGACAATCAACAATATTGAAAAGGCTTTATTTTGTGATAGCATAGGCTCTTACTCTTCTGTGCTTGTAATGACAGGAAGAAGATTCAGAGCATCCAGATGAACTCACTGGGTTGGACTGATTTCTCCACATTTAGTTCTCTGTCAGTTGAGTGCCAGTTTTTCTGAGATACAGGCATGTTTTTGTTGTGATTTAATTCTACAGTTTTAAAGAAAGGCTATTACCTCAAGGAAACATGAAAAAGGAGTAGCTCTTTAAAAGTGCACTTCAATGAATTTTAGAGATGTTGCAATAGTTATCATTGTGGAGATGTCAAATATTTAAAAGTTTCATCCAAGCCCCCAATTAAACAGGATCAGCTGTACCAAAGCACAAAGGAAACTATAGTCAAAACAAAAAAAATGTCAAAAACTAACAAAAATTACCTTAAAATGGTTAAAACCTCAAAAAACAAAAACAAAATAAAATCTCAAAACAATTTGGGCAGCTTTTACTGATTCCTTGACAATGTGGACGAGGCTTCTTAAAGTTTGTTCTTCCTCTCCAACCCCTACCCTATCCTTCACTGAGGACATGGAGGTTGGACAGAGAGAAAATAAATGCTTATTAATTGAAAAAGAATAATGATAAGATCAGCAAAAATAGCTACTAACTGTTGTGATGAAGGAAAAATGCTAATCATTGGCAAGATATTAGAAAGAATAAAGTACCACAGATTGGTAAAAGATAATTTTTACTGATATAACTCATTTTTTTTCATGCAAAACTATACCAAAAGCATTGTCAGAATGAAATAAAGGATGAATAAAAAAATTACAAAGTGCTTACTAGTGCTTACCATGGTGCAAAGCACTAGTGATACAAATACAAAAGCAAAAGCAGTCCTTGCCTTCAAGGAACTTACATTCCAATTGGGGAAAATTATAGGTGAGCCTTAGTTCTGGCCATATTGATCAGATGGTAAATCATTCATCCCCCCAAAAGTCTGAGGATTTTTTTTACTTCTGGTGCTGAGGGAATAATAAACTGATTAAATATACTGATGTACTGAGGAGTAGAATTTATCAAATTATAGAAATTCCCATGAGGAGCCATTTGCACTACAGCTAGGCCTCTTACAATTCAATGTGTCACACAAGGGTAAGAAAATTATTTGAGAGATGTTTCAATGGCCTGGTAACAAGTCTGATTTAAAACCCACTGAAAAAATATGAGGTAGTGGTTAGAATTAGGGGAACAATTAATAAATAATAAAATTCTAAAGAAAACCAACTTTGAAAAACTTAAAAATCAATAAACAATCATTACTCCAGCCACAACTCTCTCTTCACTTCAATCCATCCTCCATTTAGCTGCTAAAATGATTTTTCAGAAACGCTGATTTGACCATGTCATCTCCCTACTCACTAAACTCTGGCAGCTCCTTTCACCTCCAGGATCAAGTACAAGGTCCTATGTTCATTGTTCAAAGCCCTTCATAGCCTAGCCCTGCCCCCCTGCCTTTCTAGTTTTCTTACACCATTCTTCCCACAACATACTTTTCATTCCAATGACACTGGCCTCCTTGTTGTTTCCTGAACAAGACATTTTATCTCTTAGCTTGGCATTTTCTCTGGCTATACAAATCCCCATGCCTGGAATTCTAGCATTCCTTATCTTTGCTTCCTGGCTTCCTTCAAGTCTCAACTAAAATCCCTCCTTCTAGAGGAAGCCTTTCCCAGTCCTTCTTAATTCTAGCACCTCCTCTTTGTTAATTATTTCCCATTTATCCTATGTATAGTTTGTTTGCTTATTGTCTCCCCTGTTAGACTGTGAGCTCCTTCAGGTCCGACCCTCCTTTGCCTCTTTTTGTAGCCCCAATACTCAGCACTATGCCTGATACACAGTAGGCATGGAATATATGCTTATGGACTGACTGATGGCCATGAAACTCAATTCCTAGGAGAGGTCTGATAGACTCATTCTGCAAAATGAGACATAGGTTTTTTTGGATGTGACAAATGTCTGGATTTGTTTTATTTAACCGTGGTTATTTGTTACTAAACTATGCTTCTAGTCTTGTTTCACAGTCTTGGCTTCTTGCCTCACATCCTTGCCTTGCTGTTACTCAAAGTCCTGGCATGGACAGTGGGAAAGGCCTATGAGAAATTGTTGTACCTACTAGATCTCAATGCCATGTTTATGCTGATTTCTCAGACTCCAAAATTACTTGTTTGTTTCGTTGCTTACACTGCAGTATATGGCTGTGGAGGCAGGATAGGGTATAGTACAAAGAGCAGTGTAGACCCCAATGGTCTTAGAAGTCAACAATGCTGGATTCAGTTTCTGGTTTTGATTCTTATAAGCTAGAAAACTGTGAGAAAGACCTTTAATTGCCCTGAGTCTCATCTTCTTCATCTGAAAACTGAAGATCATAACCTGTTCTACCTTCCTCAAAGGGTACATGGGAGGAAAGCAATTTGTAAATCACTCAATGCTACCAAAATGTGAGTTATTATTACAGGATTAAAATACGCAGATTAACTATGTCTACAGGAACATTTCACTTTAAATGCGGGACTGTTTACTGCAATTCAGCAAACATTCATCAGGTACCTACTATGTCAGTGTGTCTTTCACACAATACTCTGCCATAAAAAGAGCTATGCCCATGGCAATGGAAGCAGGTTTTTCTTTCATCACACATAATATTGGTATAAAGTAACTGACTCTAGGTTTCTGGCCCTATAAGATGATAAATAAACTAAGCAATGTTCAGTTACTCACTTCTTTATGGTGAATGCTTTTGCTTTAATGAGGTGTTCTTGAAACTTTTCCATATACAATTCCCTTTTACTCTTTTGCTTAATGCTGAGTACACTGCTGCCTTTTTGACTACTGTTCCGAGTACTGGTGCTGCCTAGAAATAAAAAAAAGGATACAAACATTGTGTGAGAAACAGGGTTTACATCAATGCTATAGTCACATGAAATCTGTATGGTATTTATTATTCAAGAACATTAAGACTGAGTTAAAAGTGTTTTAAGATAATGTACATGGATGCCTTCAAAAGTTCTTTTCAGAGTATCTCAAACATAGGGTAATTAAAAATCTGTGACTCTTTTACTTTAAAAAATAATTACATAATAAATTTGGTTTGTGACTATATAATTTCATTGGCTAGGATGGTTAACATTTTGTTTCTCAAATGCTAATGAAGTCTATACCATAAATAGCCATAAAGAGAAAGTTGAGTTTGCAGTATTGACATAGGAAACAGGAGTTGTAGTTTCTCTAGCCTATACCTGAGACCCACAAAATATCATCTTCATACTTTACAACAAAATGAATAATGAGCCAATCATTAGTGGAGAATAAGAGACATGAGCTCTGTAGAGACATTATCGCCTGCAAAAAAGAATTAGGTATCCAGTATGTTAGGAAGATCTTAAAATCTTAACAGCCCAATGAGGTAGATGTTATCATTATCATCCCTATTGTACAGCTGTGGAAACAGTGACTGAGTGATATTAAGTGACTTGTCTAGGATTATACAAATAGTAAGTCTCTGAGACAGGATTTGAATTCATGCCTTTCTGACTCCACATCCAATGCTCTATATACCTTCTTCCATCTGGCAGCCTAAATCCTAGGGCTTTTGATCTATAAAAATCACACAGGATAAGACCGGAGGGTTTCCTCGTCAGTAAAGAGAGAATTATGAGTGAACCCTTGCCCCCATTGTTTAAAATAACAAAAATTAACCCTTTATATACTGCTGATCTTCCCCTGCATTAATATGCAGTTTTGGGTTACTCCCACCATCTGCTGTCTTTGTTCCTATTCGTGTACTGTTGAATGAAGCTGGAAAAAAATCATGAAAATTTGCTGATTCAGTCCACTACAAAGAGGGCCTTTATTGCAGCAAGGTAATTCTTTCTTTCCTTCCTGATGGATTCACTATCTCACTCACCAAAACAGCTTTTCCATTTTTATCCCTCCTCATATATCCCATGGCTCCCTACAAAATGATTGTTGCTGTTCAGTCATGTCTGATTCTTCATGATCCAATTTAGTGTTTTCTTGGCAAAGATACTGGAGTGGTTTTCCATTTCCTTCTCTAGTTGATTTTATAGATGTGGAAACTGAGGCAAACAGGGTTAAGTGACTTGTCCAGGGTTACACAGCTAGTAAGTATCTGAGGCAGGATTTGAACTCAGGAAGATCAATCTTCCTGACTTTAGGCCTGGCACTTTATTCACTGTACCGCAGAACTGCCCCCAAACAACAAAAAAGTGGATTCACTATCTCACTGACCAAAGCAGCTTTTCCATTTTTTTGTCGCTTCTCAAATATCCCATGCCTCTTTGACTCCTCCATCTTTTCAGCTGACAACTTTGCCTCATTTTAGTGGGAAAAATCGAAGCTCTTTGTCAAGAGCTCTTCTCCCCTCTTCTTCAACTCTTGTCACTCAGTTACCTTCTACCATTTGATGCCTCTCTCACATGAAGAAGTGGTTTTTCTCTTTGTGAAGGCAAACTGCTCTAAATGCTCAAGTGATCCCTTCCCATCCTGTCTCTCCATTCGATTGCATCTTCTACATTCCCTGCTCCCTCACTCAGTTCTCTCTTTCCTTACCATCTACACAAATGGGCCTTTTCCTACCTTTCCAGTCTTTTAACTGTATGATACAGTAACACTGGCCTCCTTGCTGTTCCTCACACATGACAATTCATCTTCTAACTTCAGACATTTTCAGTGGTTATTTCCTAGGTCTAGAGTTCTCTTCCTCTTCATCTCTTCCTCCTGGCCTTCTTCAAATCTAAGCAAAAATCCTACTCTTTGCCAGGAACCTTTCTTCATTTACTTTGATGCCAGTAGTGCTTTCCCTCTGAGATTATCTCCAATTTAGCCTATCTATATCTTGTTTGTACATAAACTGTCTCTCCTAACTGTTTTCTTTATTAGACCTTTATAAGAACAAGAACTGTTGTACTTTTTTGTTTCTCTATTGCTAAATTTAGCATAGTGTCTGTGTTAAGATAGTAATTATTTATTAAGTGCCTATTAGCATATACTAGGCACTCAATAAATGCTTGACTTCTTTTTTGTCTAGATTTTTTATTTCATTGGTGGAGAGAACCATGGGTTGTAGGAAGCCTCATCTACCAATGGAGATAAGCAACTTATCTGTAAATGAAAGAGTCTTAGAGAATTGTCTATGTCCAGGAGAAATTAAGTGACTTGCCTTTTGTAACAGCAACTACACTGGCATACCCAGGATGGCTGCTAGCAGAGATTCTTAGTTTTCCTTTACTAGGAAAGCTAGCTTTTTAAGGGGCCAACAATTTTTTATAAATTACATTAACTAGTTCAGGGAAAAGGTCAGCACCCTGAACTTCAGAGAAAATACAAATAGAAAAAATACAGAGAAAATAGAAGTGGGGGAAAAAAAGACCAACAGACAGGGCTTCTAACTGTCTGAGAAATTAGCACAGATCAACAGACCAATCCAACTGTATGACCAAAGCAATATGTACATAGTTACCAGAGAGAGAAGCACCAGGATCTAGGCTTTTCAAAGCCCAGGGCTTCTTAATGGCTACCTACCCAGAGTCTCATTGGTCAGATCACAAGAACACTCTTTCAATGAGTGAGCCCCAAAGCAAAATGCTAACTTAGGAGTATATATACCCTTTTTAGAGCCAGAAGGCATCACAACCCTTGTGACTCAGTGCCTAATTAGAAATTAACAAAAGGTATGAAAGCCTTCCTACAAGCAAGCCTCCCCTAAGTAAGCTTCCCTTAATGGGCTCCACTTGAGGTCAATTAACAGGCAGGGAAGATCTTAAATTCCATTAACATTACACTTTTGAAGGTGAGAGACTTGGGTTCTTTCTAATTCCAAGGCCCACTCTCCATTCTTATCAAAGTGAAATACAATAAACAAATCATGGTTTGTCAACTCCATATTTCCAATAGTCCTTCTAAGGATTAATGAGTTGACTTGTAAATAATTTTGAGCTCTCCATTCGAAGGTACAAAAGACTAAATATACTAATTTTCCATCACTATACTGAAATCCACTATTTATGTTGTCCACTATATAATATTCACTGTTGGTAAGAAATCCAAAACTCATTTCCAGAATAATCTAAAATTTGGTTCTTGCAAGGTTTTAGTCTTCAAATCCAAGTGAATTTCCAAGAGAACTTGCAATTATCACCTAGGGTACCTTCAAGAAAATCTCTTTAAGAGTATGACTTATGTTACCAATAAATGGGACAGATACCTCTCTTGGACCTGTTTGAGGAGAAGCTAGATCTGTGGGATAGGTGTGAGTTGCTACTAGAACTCTTTCGTCTGATGGCTGCCTGTTGCTCTGGGAAGTGGACATGGACTGATTCCACTGAGGCTGCAAGATTGATAGATTTCAATGAATCAGAGGAATCTCTTCTTCCCGTGTTTAGTGAGAGTTCATCATCAGAGTCATCTTTATTGGTTCCAGTGTCAACAGTATCATCTTCATCCCATAAACCATGACACTGAAAAAAAGCACAGGAAGCAACAAGTCATATAGGTAGCATGAATGATAGTCAATAACATCATCTGATTAAAAAAAAAGCATGAATGAAAACAAACAACATCGTCCTCTGGTCCTTGTCATATCAAATGAAGAACTTCAACCTGAATTTCTTTTGTTTGTATTTTACATAAAAGTCACTTCACAATGCCCCTAAGAATAAGAGAGAACAGGAAAGTGATGAGTAGAGGAATAAAAAGAAAACCTAGATTAAAAGAGATAAACAAGATCTAGTTTTAATTTCTTAAAGACACATTTTATTCTTTATTAGTTTTTGTTATTAAATCAACTTAATTTATGAATATGTCCTTTCTCCCTCTCCTACCCAGAAAGATATCCATTATAATCAGTTAGAAAGTCAGCAAGCATTTATTAAGTTCTCACTATGTGCCAAGCACTATGCCAAGTTCTGGGGATACAAAGAAAGGGGAAAAACAGTTGCTGCCCTTAAGGAGCTTATATTCTAATGAAAAAGACAAAAATTCAAATACTTAGGTGCAAGCAGGGTATATGAAACAGAAACAGAAGGCAATTTGAGAGTGGAGGACATTATTGCTGGAGGAAGGAGGCTCAGGAAAGGTCCCCTGGAAAAGAAAGGATTTAAGCTGAGTCTTGAAGGAAATCAGGGAGATTAAGAGGCAGAAGTGATTTGAAAGGGCATGTTAAGTAAGGGGTAAAGCTAATAGGTATAAAGATGGTAGATGGAATGTTGAACCCAAGGAACTTCAAGTGGGCCAATGTAGTTGGCTCACAGAGTACATGGAGGGGAATAAAATGTAACAAGGTTAGAAAGGTAGTGAGTGATTGAGTATAAAGAACTTTCAATGCCAAACATAGTACTTAATATTTGATACTGGAGATAACAGAGAGCTGCTGGAGCTCACTGAGAAGGGAGGTGGAGCTCACTGAGAAGGAAGGTGGAGCATGATCAGGCCTACTTTTTTGAAACAAAATCACTTTGGCAACTGAATGGAGGCTTGTCAAAGGCCAGTCTCTGACCCAGTCCATAAATGGGAAGTCTGGTCTATGATTTCTCCCAAGCCAGCTCCCCATAAAGGCTATACTGTGCTTTAAGATTGGCTTACCATCTCTTCCTGACTTGCAGGAGTTCAGGACATGATAACCAAGCAGTAACCCAGACATAAGATGCATACAAAGGAATAAGGATATTAAAAATATGGATTTACATAAGTGAACGAGGACATTGAAACATACAGATGTGTGTAAATGAACAAGGACATCAAACATTTTCTCATGAAAACCCAAGAGAATTGCTTTACATTCATTATATAAACCCTGGTCTCTGATCAATAAATTGGAACTGCTATGACAGAACCTGCCTGGCTCCTGTCCAATCATTTCACACTCTTCTGTTCTGTCCATGCTCATTTTGGTGCAGGGATCAATGGCGCCTCAAACAGGGACTTAAAAAAAGTACCAGTAAGGGTGGCTAGGTGGAGCAGTAAATAGAGTACTGGCCCTGGAGTCAGGAGTACCTGAGTTCAAATCCAGCCTCAGATACTTAACACAAAAAAACCAGCCGTGTGACCTTGGGCAAGTCATTTAACCCCAACTGCCCTCCAAAAAAAAAAA
>CM053594.1:172460633-172489744 GCA_028646575.1 Pseudocheirus occidentalis | reverse complement strand
GACAGGTACAAAGCCAAAGTTGAGACCAAGAATGTTATCTAAAACTTTTCAAAAAAATAGTAAAAGAAGGAGGATTATTTATCACCAATAATCAGCTACAAAAATTCTTGGAATGTGTAGAGCAGAAGGTGATAGTAGATTTAGTAATAAGGTATACAGCAGGGAGACAGAGGAGCAAGAGGCTTATGGAGGAGAGACTCTAGCATTTCCCCATTTCTGCCTTTTTCTCTATGTAATATATTAATAATATGTTTAACATCAGAAATGAAAGTGCCAGGGGTGGCTTGAACCATTTACTGTGATACAACTGTCTTTGTTGGAAACAGATAAAAAGAAAATGATCAAGTAAGTTTTTCCTAGAACCAAGCATAATGTCTGATTTCTGCAAACAATCTTTAACAATTTCTGAGTGTACTCTTCCTGTCATTTTCTCTGTTTTGTTTTTGTTTCTCTGTGTGAAACAGAGTGAGTGTAAGTAATATGTCATTCTATAAGATTTTATATGCAGCTGGACTGCATGGAAATGTTGTTATACCCTTGTGCCTCCCCCCCCCCCCATTGCCTGCCAGAATTCACAAATGGCTGGTGGGAGATGGGGGATTACCAGAGGGAAGAAGTATTTTATTATATGATGGTTATGGCAAAAGTGTAGAAGTGTCAGCTTAGAATTAGAAAGAAATAAGGTATGTGTGGTTTTAAAAAATGTGGGGAGGAAGTTAAGATAATTATAAATTATTTGCAATTGAAAAGCATAACAGAAGTTTTAGGATTTTTAAAGTTTGAAAATCTCCTCCTCTTTATTCCACTCTGGCCAAGTGGAGTGAGGAGAAGGTGATAAGATGTAATAAGGGAATTTTTTTCCCTCAGATCAAAGTGGCATACAAACAAGCATTTAACCATCTCCTGACTCACTCGTTAGAGAAAAATTTTGTGTATCAGAATGCAACTGTAAGTCAATTGAATTCATGTGAAAAGTAAAAAATGTCACTCCAAACTTGATGCTAAAGATAAGTCAGAATTTATTATACTATTTGGCATTTAGGCAAATTGGCATATTATCTAAGATCTGATAAGAAATGTGAGGTTTTTGGGTTCTCTAGCACAGGAAATAAGGGAGTAGGTGCCACTCCCCAAAATCACTTTTGCTATAGAAGTCAAAGCTATCACTTTCAAAGAAGTTTTTAAGGAATGGACACATAAATAAAGCTTACTGGAGTAAAAGTTTAATCGGCTGAAAACATTTTACAAAAATTTATTAAAGTCTCTCATTCTAGATCAGATTAAAATAGAGAAAGCTGAAGAATAATAGGGAATTTAAGCTACCCTCCCAGTCTGACTAAAGGGAGAAAACATAATCAATTTATCAAGGACCCTACTAGCAACAGCCCTGGGGCACTGAAACTGAAGCCCACACCTTTAAGTAAACAGATGAACTTCTCCATTCAAAACCCCTAAATACACAGACTCTGTAGCACCCCTAAATACACAAACTGACAAAAAGAGAAAAACCTCTGCACTCAATAAGCCCAATTTTCTATCAATAATGACATGACATGACTGAAAAATGACTGAACAACAAATTATAACAAAAAATTAAGAGAAAAAGTAAAAAAACCCCCCAAAACCCTAACCAATATATCAACATTTTACCAGTATAAGCATAGTCCCCAGCCTTTTCAAAGAAGTGAAAAGGTGAAGTCTTTTTCTTCATGGCCAAGTTTGGTCATTAAATTCCTTTTTTGAGGAGAAAACCTAACATTTTCATATAGAAGTAGAATTCATTATTCAATTTTATAGACTTAAAATAGAAATATGCATATTTGTGCATATGAATTACATATACACATTATGCAAAATAATATACACACATATATCTTAAGAGACTTTTGTGTCTCTACATGGGTAAACAGTATAATACATTTATTACATATTTATTAATAAACCACTCCAAAAATAGGAAAGAACATGGGAACTGGTTGCACACAACATTACTGAGGATTTCTGACCAAGATCACCACCTGAAAGGGAATCCGGCTGCCTAGCTCCTTTACATCTACTCCAGCAAAGGCCTGAATTTCATACCAGATCAAAAAACAACTAAGTAATTCAATGAAAACCTATGATAAGCACCTTCACCTAAGAAATGCCAAAAAAAAAAGTCAGTCAGTTCAGTTTAAAAGAGAACTGCTTCAACAAGGTGAAAACCGATAAGGCAGGGATGGGCAATGTGTAGCCTACAAAAGTCTGTGTCCAGAAGCCACAAGACCAGAGTGTTCATCTGAGAAAACCCACAATAGTCAGAAGGCTCTGGAGCGTGGACTGTGGAAGCATGATGGAGGGCCAATGGACAATGACCAGTACAGTACTGACCAGCTGTAATGGTAATGGAAATTTGAAGATCTTGATCTTTCCTATCTCTTAATAAGAAGAAGGGAATTTGAAGACTTTTTCTGCTTTGAAGATATACCCTGGCCCCTAATAGTGTGAATGTAATCACACGGAGTCTGTGGTGGGAGTAGTTTGCTGAAGGTTGGAATAAAACCCACAGGAAGCTGGGAGTCAGAGGAGTTAGAAATTGGAGGGAGGAGAGGATGCACCTGAGGGAGACTGTAAGGCTTGTAAATAAATGTTAGTTTGTAGGAAGGATAAAAGATGCTGTGACTCTCTAAGCCATTGTGGCTTATGAACTTTGCTACTATGAAGAGATCAGCTTGCTGGTTTGGGGATTTGGTTTTCTGGTATTTGAATAAATGTTTTGCTACTGTCTTCTATATGGACAGTCTGTTATATTTTGTGATTGAGCCTTATGTGGGCATATTTATAGTGACCATAGGCTCTGTGAATATTGTGTTGGCACTATACCACCACACTGTCATATTGAGACAATCTAGGCTCAGGGACTCAGGTCCCTAACACTTTCTCCTGAGATGCTTGAGAGAATCATAAAGATCCAGTTCTCTTAACCTCAAAGATCATGAGAAGCTTAACCCTAGGAGATGAAAAATAAACTTAAGAACCCAGGGTGAAAACAAACAGAAGAGACCACCCTACCCAAAGCCCAGTAAAGGCAGAATGCACCATGGCATAAAACCCCAATTCAGAAAGTGAATCTGGACAGATTTACCAGGTGCAATAATTCACCAGTAGCAATAATTACTGTAAAGCTATATACAATCAATGAAGTAAGAGATTAAAAATTAAGTAAATGCTTGAAGAAAGAACTGGAAGAAGAATAAGCAGCCTAGAAGAGAATATGATAAACCTTACCCAAGAAATGGAAGCCCTAAAAAGTAGAAGAGACAAAATATATATCAGTGTTTCCATAAAACAGTAAGACACATAAAAGAAAATAAAGGTATTAAAAATGAAGAAAACATAAATGTATACCCAAAACAAATGACCTTGAAACACGTTAAGGAGAGATAATTTAAGAATTACCTTGAAAACCATGATTAAAATAAAAAAGCCTAAATACTATATTTCAAGAAATCATACACAAAAACTGCCCAGATCTATTAGAACTAGAGGGCAAAGTAAAGATAGAAAGGAATCCATTGATTCCTTCTTTAAAGGAATTCTAAAAGCAATACCAATCCCAAATTCAGAACTTTTACATAAAATACTGCAAGTATCCAGAGAGCAGTATTCAAGTACAATGAAATCGCAGAATCAGACAAAAACTGGAAACATTTATCAAAAATGAGAGGAGATACTGGAACACAGTATTTCAAAAGGCAGAACAGATAAATTTACAATAGAGAATAACTTAATCTGCAAAACTGAGTATAATCCTATAGGGGGAAAAGGATCATAAATAAGATTTTCAAGTATTTCTGATGAAAAAAATCTGAGTTGAGTAGGAACTTTGAAATACAAATTCAAGAATTCAGAGAAACTAAGAAAAGCAAATTTAGTTGAACAATTGGCAAGAATTTTATGATGATGTGGTACTAATAGTTTAATAAGGAAAGAAAAACAAGTATTTTAATGTCTTTCATAGGTTTTGTGCAGATTACATGAGAAAAAAACCCCAAAATCCTGGAGGTGGATTGGCTTTGTTTTAAGGTTTTGAATAGGGAAATTAAAGGGAAGGACATAGTAAAGAAAGGAAGAAACAGGTGTAGAACTTACAATTTCTCATAACTGAGGTATGTGAGAAGAATATACAAACATGGAGGAAGAAAGAGTTGGGGAGAGGAGGTATCAAATGAATCTTCTTATCTCAAACGTATAAGAGGGTTGAACATATACACAGTTTGTTATAAAAATATACCAAACTCTTCAGAGAAATAAGTAGAAATTGGGGAAAGAGAGGTTAAGAGGTTAAGAGTAAGAGGTTAAGAGAATAATACTGGGGAAGGAAGTCACATGCTAAGCAATTTCCTGATCCTGAAGAGGGGATTAAAAAAATGGAGGGAGAAAGGGAAAAAATTAGAATCTAAGGGTGGTGATATTGGTGACTTAGATTACCTCATAAACAACTAGGGAATGGTTGAATAAACTGTGGTATATTAATATAACAGAATATTATTATACCATAAGAAATGACAAAAGAATTTCATATGGGTGGAATCTAGACCTATGATTTCATTAGTATAGGAAGTTCTGCTTAGAAAACACCACTAATTCAGTTAGGAAACTTCTGAAATCTATAGTCTTAGATAGTTTCCTTGGTCACTGAGGAGTGAAATGACTTTCCTAGGATCACACAAGCCAGAATGTATCAGAAGGCACTTGAACCAAGTGCCTGACTCTAAGGTCCACTAACTACTATGTTATTAGTAGTTAGCCTGTTAGATTAATTTTCCTAGAACACTACTTATATCATATCATATCATTTTCCTGCTAAAGAACCTGTGGAGACTCTCAATTATGGATAGTACCTAATTTAAACTTTACTTTTTGTCAATTAAAATTCATTATACTTTGACCATTCCCCCTCCTCCCCGTCTTCTACTGCTCTCCAGCACAACTCCCTTGTTCCATACACTTAAGTCTCCTTTATATTCCCAATATTCCAAAAACATTTCAAAAAAAGGAGATATACACAAATGAATAGAATACAATTAGAACATGCTCAAGTGCAGATCCATACATTTTATGCTCATTCTTGTTTTCATTATCCTTTGCCCACGCTGTTTTCCTAGAATAAGTCCCCTTCCCACTTTTCGTTGCTTATGCAAACATCACTCATTTTTCATTACTCAGTTTGTTTGACCTCTGCCACGAATATTTCTTTGATTTCTCCAGCTCACAATGAGCTATCCCTTTTCTTGTGAACTTCATTTACATTTATAAATCTATTTCTCACAACTAAACACTTACTTAAATACTGTCTTATATTCTCTAATTTTACTTAGTTTTGTAGTTATTCTTTCTCTAGAGCATCATAAATTTGCCAGGGACAGACACTATGTCTTTTATGCCTCTCCTATTTCCTCCATCTGGCATTTATGAGAATATACCCATCCTTCAGGAAGCATTTGTTGATTGGTTGCTTGTCATACCTTTAAAATTGATCGGTGGAAGAAAAGAGCCAGGAGTTGAATAAGATCATAAAGCACATAACCCTCTTTTTTCTCCACACCAATGATGTTTGGTGGATGATAGGGCTTGTCTTTGTAGAATTCCAGATTCTTGTTCCAGGGAAAGAAACCAAATTGGAAGAAATATTTGATGACAATGGCCACCTATGTGGAAATGGTAAAAGTATACGTGAAATGTATATTCTAGAAATTTCATTGGTTATATGGCAGAATAATAATTACAATGAAAATGATGCTCATATAATTTTGGTTGTAGGAGTTAATAGAATGGTACAAGATAAAAAACATTAGCATCTTTAAAATATTCATTTAAGGGTAGTGTTGCATAGTGGCTATCAGGCTAGCCTTGGCTTCAGGAAGAACTAGATTCAAGTTTTGTCTCTTATATACAACAGCTTTGTGGCAATGGGGAAATTCAGCTAAGTTCTAAGTAGCTCGAGTTTCTTAAGATTGTGAGTTATAAAGAAGTTGTTAATGTGAATCAGTTCAAAGTTTTCATGGTAGGAGCTCTCTAAACTAAATGAAGTCATGTTTCTCCCTCTTACCCTCAAATACATTTTATAGCAAGAATAATATTTTATTCAAACAAATGGTTCCCTAATGAATGAACGTAGTAGGTTGGCCCCATAATCATACTATGCCTGCCACTTTTTTCAATTTTCATTTTTAACTCTGTAATTCCTTCTTTCCTTCCTTTCTTCCTCAGATCCATTTATATAGCTTGAACTAGCACTGCTACAATGCCACAATGATTAAATGTCCCATAATAGTAATTATCTAGTTTTGAGAGGCTAGAGATATTTATTTTTGTAGTTTTATTATATCTCCTATTTCATATAATTTTACTATCATTTGTGTGCAGATTCAGGGGTTTATAGTTCACTAAAGTTTTACTTTTGCTATGTTCTCCTTTCTCAAGCTACCTTTAGCAACTCAAATTTGGATAAATCTAAAGCAAATTGATTTTCTGCTTTGCCTCTCCAGTTATAAAAGATCTAGAAAAAGAGAAAGATGAAATTGATTTAAAATTCATTTTGGGGACAAGTTGCAAATTGAACTTACCCATCTTGCCTGTGGATGACTAAGAGTTTACTCTTTTATAAGCCTGGGTATTTCAGGGGTGGGGAACCCGTGGCCTCAGGGCCACATGTGACCCTCTAGGTCCTCAAGTGTGACCCTTTAACTGAATCCAAACTTCACAAAGCTTCAAGGCCACAGGTTCTCCATCCGTGGAACTCCCCTTGTGACTCCAATCTCAAATATTTGGGACAGCTAATTACCTCCAATTGAACAATGCTAAGAAACCTGTTTTAAATTTGATGTTGAATTATTGAGAAAAAAACCCAAACCAAACAGAAACTTTCTCAAGTGTCAGTTCTGATTGATTCAGCAAATATTGAGGAAGCAGCTGCTTTGTGCAAGGTATCATGCTAGATCCTGGGGGTCATAAAGATGAAATTGATACAGTCTGTATACTCAAGGAGCTCAGAGTTCAATAGAGGAAGAAATAACTGTGAAAAATCTAGAATTGAATTAAATGCCTAGAAGAGGCCAACATTTGTGACCTATTTGGAGAGGCAGAGGTAAATGCTAGTTGGGTACAGAGATGATCTTGGAAGTCTTCAAAGAGGAGGGGTTGAAGGGACCCCCACATGTTTAAATGCTGCGAGAATCTTTCAAGCATGAGGGGATCGCATATGTAAAAGCTCTAGTCCTATCCTGGGCATGAAAATTGTCATTTAAGTAGCAAATAAAGACCATTAATGTACTTCAAACCTTTTTGTTTCAAGACTCCCTTTTTCTTATTTATTCCTATGTCCACCATAAAAATTCATATTGTTCCATATATCCAGAACCTAAAGTAATCAGGAAGTACCCAGTGAAAATCAGACAAAAAGATGAAAGGAAATTGTGTCATAGTGTCTTCTTCCCTTTCCTTTTCACTTAACTTTCATGGGAATCTGAGACTTTTAATGTTTGATAAATTATATCAGGACTGAAAGATTTGGTCTATCTGGTTTGCCAAAGCATGCCTCTTTGCTTTATGTATAACGAATGGAATTGTGCTTAGGGCTCCCCTTTATATAGCTCTAAGAGATGAAGTCATCTGTCCCTTATTTGTAACTACCAAATGACAAATCTGGAACCTGCACTTAGATTTGTTCTCTCCAAGTGCATTTGTATGTCCATCATGCTAACAAAAAAGCGAACTTATTTCCAGTATGGGTATTTTCACTATAGTGAAATGTGAATATTTGAGTTTTTAGTCACAGAACAGATGAATTAGAGAACTAATTGAATCTATGTTTCCTGAAATTTAGGTTTGAAAGAAATTTAAATCTTCAGGCAACAAGTTTAGTCCCAGATTGATTAGTTCTGCAGATGAAACTACTTTTATTTTGGTGCTAAGGCAGGAAAAGATGGATAGACTGTGTAGCATAAACAGCCTCAGTTTGATATCCTTAGATTTTCCTTTTAATCAGTTTAGAACAGTGATTCTCAAACTTCTTGGTTTCAAGACACCTTTAGAAATTATTGAGAACTCTTCAAAGAGTTTTTGTTTATGTGGGTTACATATTTTGATACTTATCATATTGGAAATTAAAACAGAATGATTATGGAAATAGATTTGACTTTGTTGATCCCCTGAAAGGGTCTTGGTGACCCCCAGGGGTTGTTGGACCTTTTGAGAACCACTTGTCTAGAGTCTGTTGGAAAAGGTGTTTCAAGTTGGTTCCTAGGGGGCACTGGCTTTCTCTCTGTCTGTCTTCTATCTATCTATCTATCTATCTATCTATCTATCTATCTATCTATCTATCTATCTATCTATCTATCTATCTATCTATCTCAGAGACTAGTCAGCTGCCCAGGCTTATTGTAGGGCCAGGATGAAGCACTAAGTTAGGGTCTCCAGGGAGAACACTACTATTTCAAACTTTTAATTGGAAATCAGCATAGTAGAAAAAGCACTGGATTAGGAATCACGAATTTGTAGTTATAGTACTAGCTTTGATACTTAAGAATTATGAGATTATGGTCAAATCACTTAACTTTCCTAGGTCAAAGTTTTCTCATCTATAAAATTAGAAAGTTGGACCAGATGATGTCTAAAGTCCTTTTCAGTCCTAATGATCTATGAATGTCTATGGATGTTTGGAATTTTGTTTTTTTACTTAGTTTTATCATAACACATCTGTTCTGTATCCTGAAGAACATCTGCACACATTTGTTTTATACACAACTTTTCAGGAACTTACTAACACATAAAACAAAACTGAGTTGTAAGTAATATATGGGTACCACCTGCTGAATTTACATACCTCTGTATAGACAATGGCTGTCATCCAGAAACGCCTACTGGGCCTAGGGACTGAGAGCATGGCCCAGAGGAAGATAAGGATAGGAAGGACAAGGGTAATCATGGAAGCTGAGATCATGTGATTGAGGATAATCACAAAATAACACACCATTTCTGAGCGGGCCACTAGAGTGTTGTAGAGAGCATAAAACAGGAGCAAGAATCGAGGTTGGTCAACATAAAATTTTTCTGACTCTTCTAATTCTTCATCATGAAACATCCTGTAAAAGAAATAGTCTCCAGAATTATAAAGAAAAAATAAATTTTTTATTTTAAAATGTTTATGTTCTCTCGGATGTTTCTAATTTGTACTGGGCAGTTAGCAATAAATCCTCTTGGAATTCAATATTTCAAAAAATCTGTGAAAGGAGAAAGGTTAAGATAATGAATTTACAAAAGATTCAATTTCATCTTGCTTGTTTATTCTGAACTAATTCCTGTTTTTCTTGTTTTCTTTTTTTCTTTTCCTCTCTTCCTTCTTTCTCCCAAAGTTCAGTCCATCTACCCCCTTCTTCAATGTACTTTTCCACACTCCTTGTGTTCCTGGTTATGTTTCACTCTATTACTTCCAATGCTTTTGTCTGTATTCTCTCCTTACTTGTGTGTAACTCCCGCCCAAGAACATTAATTACTTGAAGGAGAGGCTTGCATCACATTTTTATTTGTCTCTCTAATGCCTAGTACAGTATGTGGGTGATAGAGGCATTGATGAAACCTTTGTTGATCGAGATCCAGTTGAAAAGATGCATTTGTCAGTGTTTTACTGGACTGAGAGGAAATCTTAAGAGACAAGAAGACTAGGTTTTAAAGCAGGGGTGGGGAGCCTGTGTCCTCAAGGCCACATATGACCCTCTAGATCAGGGGTTCTCAACCTTCCTAATGCCATGACTCTTTAATACAGTTCCTCATGATGTAGTGACCCCCAAGTCTAAAGTTATTTTTGTTGCTACTTCATAACTGTAATTTTGCTACTGTTATGAATCATAATGCAAATATCTGATATGCAGGATGTGTTTTCATTGTTACAAATTGAACACAACCCATAGGTTGAGAACCGCTGCTCTAGATCCTCAAGTATGGTCCTTTGACTGAATCTGATCTTCACAATGATTTAAAGGGCCACACGCATGGCCTCAAGGCTGCAGGTTCCCTACCTTTGGAGGCTTGTCTCTGACATAAACTGTCTGTCTGACAAGTCAATTATCTCCCTAAGGCCACAAACTGCAGAACAGTTTCTGACTCACATTGGTAGAGGGAGTCTCCTCATTAGAAAATTAAATGAGATAGAATTAGGAAAGAAATGAAATCTTACATTCTATCTATCCCTATAGTTGTGAGAACATAATTTGGTGTTCCTAATTAGAATAATTTATAGGGCTGCAGTAGGTGAAAGTCTACTATCTCACATTCAACTTGGCTAAGAAAAATTATCTGATATTAGCATAAAAATCAAGTTTTCCCAAAATAGTTTTCTTCAAGATGATAGAACAACAATTCTGAAGAGAATTTTATCCTTTATCTTATAATAATGCTTAAAAAAAATTTTTTTAGGCACAGACTTCCAAAGCCTCTTATTGGAGTGAGTGGAATTTCTAAGGTTGTCTCTACATAATACAATGCATTCAGATGAAAAGTAAACAAAACAAAAAAACTCCCCCCCCCCAAAAAAAAATTCCCCTGAAACTCAGTTCATCATCTGGATTTTTGTCCAAATGACAGAAGATAGACTGAGTTGTTCACTTTTTTTTTGGATATCAATAGAAACCATTTCAATCCAAAATCACCTTGTTTTGAGTACTAGTCCAAGATCATGTCATTGTACAACAGTCTTCTAACATAGTTTTGTAAGTCCTATGAGGTAACTTGCTCAAAATAAAGTAGGACTAAGACAGAAATTAATTACTTTTATTACTGCATATTTCTTGAATAACTGTTGCATGCATGGCCAGGACAAACTGGATACTTTTCAAGTAAAAATACTCTGCAAAGCAAAATCCTAGCACTGACATTTCCTGTTCTCTATTCAAAGAAGCAGGCCTTGGGAAAGTGTTTCTCTATCTAGTAGTTAGGATTTCCCCTGTGGTGGTTGGTGGTGAGGAAGGGAAGCCAAGTTAGAGAGTGAACTTGTTGGAAAGTCACAAAAAATGGTGCTTTATATGTTTTCTGAGTTCTTACTTGTTTAAAAGAAGCTCACTGGCTGTTAGCTCATGTGTCAAAGGGAGCGGGATGCTTAGCTCCGACTTATCTGTCCGGCTGTCATCTGGACTCACTACCATATGGTTCTTGTCATCAGAGTCATCATGGGAGCCAAAGGAGAGGCGTTCAAAGCTCACTGCTTTGCTATAGGAAGGTGGGGCCTCCACATCACCATCCACAGTATCCATTGTATCCACGGTATCCATAGTGGAATACTGTGGCAACTCAGCGTCTGAGGTGAGGTCCACCTCTACCGAGCCCTCATCATACTCATCGTCTTCTTCATCTTTTAGCTCAGGCAGGGGGCCCACTACTTCTTCTTCTTGTTCTGCTTCTACTTCTTCAATAGTTTCAGTTGTCCCCTGGCGAGAATATAGCAGGGTACACTGAGTAGGCTCACTGTTAGGAAGAAGAGAGGTGCAAAAAATACTTCAGGTTAACATGATGATTGCTCACAAAGTTCTACCGATTTGAAGAAAAGACGCTAAAACACCCTTTAAAAATGGCAATATGTATTACCCTATTACCTTTAATCCTTCAATATCCTGGTAAGCCCTGTATGGTAGAAAATGCACGCAGCAGTACTGTCTCCCAAATGCAAAAGTTAGTGAGCGAACGTGGTTCATGCAGAATGAGCATCATTTTGTTAATGAAGCATGTGAAGTATCCTACAATACATAGAATTATTGACTTCCAGATCAAGGCATGATATTGACCCATATGTTTATTTTAAAATACACAGCTTACAGAAAGCAGAGACCTTGCCAGTCCTAATTAGAAGATATTGACTGAATTGTACTCTGATAAATATCTTATATAATGATCCTATATAGATCCATAGAGATATTAAAATGAAGGGATACCATAATCAAGACTAAAATAAATGATGGGGAATGTACTTTTCTTATCATTAAACTACTCTAAGATTCCTTGACTTCTTTACTTTAGTTCTCAGTTTCTGTGTGTGTGTGTGTATGTGTGTGTGTGTGTGTGACTTAATATTTATAACTTCATATATTTTATATCATATTGCATATATGATATAACAGACATGATGTGATATATAAATATATATATATAACAAAAAAACAAAAAAGGGGTGGCTAGGTGGCTCAGTGAATAGAGCACTGGCCCTGGACTCTATTTTTATACTTCTGCCAATCCGTAGATTTACAGAATTAAGGGAAAAGGACCTCAGGGCCATGAATCTCCATTTCAACAGAATCGCTCCCAAGCAGTCATTTGGACTCTGTTTGAAGATCTCTAGTGATGGGAATGGGAAATGCTTTATCACCTAGGAAAGCCCATTCTATTTTTGGACAGTTCTATGTAGTGGGAAGACTTTTCTTCTTGAGCTGAAATTTGTCCCAGCTTTTCTGTCATTTCCGCCCATTTCTCCTTGTCTTGTCCTTAGGGTTCACATGCAACAATCCCAATCTCTTTTCTCTGTGAAGGTCTTTTAAGTACTTGAAGCTAGCTAGACTCTGTTCACTGTTTTCTCTTGTATAACCTGATTTTTAGTTCCCATATCACACTGGTTGTTCTTTCCTATACACCCTCTACCTTGCTAATTTCTTTCCTAAAACATGGCACTGATTCTCCAATTTGGTTTCTGCACCTTGTAAAACTGCCTTCCCTTCTGACTTGCCATTTGCTGTTCAGTTTGACTTTCTTCTTTACCCTCTCCTTCATTAACACCTATACCAGGGGTGGGGAACCTGTGGTCTTGAGGACACATGTGGACCTCTAGGTTCTCAAGTGCAGCCCTCTGATTGAATCCAAACTTCACAGAATAAATCCCCTTGATAAAAAGATTTGTTCTATAAAACTTAGACTCAGTCAAAAGGCTACAGACAAGGACTTTGAAGTCCACATGTGGCCTCAAGGCTGCAGGTTCTCCACTCCTGACCTATACCATTAATTTCCTTCCTTATTTCCTTGCCTCATTAACCCTATTTTAGATGTTTGCTCCTAGGCTTCCTTTTCTGTTTCTGTTTTCTACTTCTCTTCTAGCTCCCATCTCTACTTCATAAAATTTTTTTTTGATGGTAGAGGTCAGGGCAATTGGGGTTAAGTGACTTGCCTGAGGTCACATGGCTAATAAGTGTTAAGTGTCTGAGGCTGGATTTGAACTCAGGTCCTCCTGAATCCAGGGCCAGTGCTCTATTCACTGAGCCACCTAGCCACCCCTTTTTTGTCTTTTGTTTTTTCCCCATCTCGACTTCAGATGTCTTTTTGTTCATATTTTCATATCCTGCCAAAGGAGCTGGAGACACAGTGAGTGGATAGAGTGATGGATCTGGAATCACTCAACCTCTGTCTGCCTCAATTTATTCCTCTGTAAAATGGAGATAATAAAAGTACCTGCTTTCCAGAGTCATTGTGATGATCAAATCAGATATTTGGGAAGTGTTTTACAAACCTGGATGTACTACATAAATGATATTTCTTATTTTTATTATTATTTTTTCTTTTTTCTTTTTCTATAGCTATATTTTCTATTTCTATTTTTATTTCTATTATTATTTTCTTTTGTCTTTTTCTCATGCTTTTCTTCCAGGCCCAAGGCTGGCTAGTTATGAATATATTAATATTCACATACTAAAACAAATATAAGTTATGATATTGCAGTAAATAGTATACATTTTAGTGTCCCTCTTCTTCCTCTGTTCTTTCAAAGAAGGAAGAGAAAATGTCCTGGGAATTTGAGTTTTGATGAATGTGAAAATGAAAATGCATCTGGTAATCTGACATGCATACTTATAGTCTCAGCCTATTATAGGACCTTTCAAGGTCACCTGGCCTGTCTCTTACATTAACAATGATAAAGACTTGGGTGAGACTAGGAGATCCACTCAGGATTGCAACATCCTCCCGGGCTCTGGTCCTGGTCTCTGTGACACGAGAAATCTCTAGGGTTTTGTTGTCGTCATTTTTCAGTCGGGTCCGTCCAGCTCTCCGTGACCCCAGTTAGGGTTTTCTTTTGAGAGCTACTGGAGTGGTCTGTCATTTTCTTTTCCAGCTCATTTCACAGATGAGGAACTGAGGCAAACAGGGTTAAATGACTTATCTAGGGTCACAAAGGTAATAAATATCTGAGGCTGGATTTGAACTCTTGAAGATGAGTCTTCCTAGCTCCAAGCCCAGGGCTATATCCACTGTACCACCCAGATGCCCCAATGTATCTTGGAGGACGTGCCAATTGGAATCTCTCATAGACTTTGCCTCAAGCTGGATTAAAATTCCTAAGAGGGATTTGAAATGGATCCATACTTTGAGGGAAGTTCAGATCACAGGAGTTAGTCCAAGACCTCATTAAACTTTCAGTGGCTGGTGAGAGCCCTGTAGAATAGCTTAGCAGAGACTTGCTCTGTGAGAGCACCTTTAAATGGCCTAGTACCCCACGTGGCGAACTTGAACTTTCAATAAACTTTACATTTTCCTTGGCAAAAAAAAAACCTCTTTTGGTGGCCTTGTTGTAAGTGATTACATTCCTAATATTCCTGGATTTGTGTTATCAGGAGGCAAGGAATACCTAAAGATGCCATGTCAGAATGGCAATGTAGATGATGGCTTGGTCCTTACTCTGTTAGGTTGAAGCTTGACTATCAAATACCTGGTTAAGTGCCAACATGTTATGGAATGATTCCCATACTGTAAAACTCCTTTGTCAGGAAAAAAACCCCCCAAAATCAAGGCTCTGACAATACCACGCTTAATAAAGTCATTTTTCTTTTTGTTTGGGTAGTTTTAAAATTTAGGTATTTAGATTCCATCTCATACTTCTAGCTTTTACTGAATTTTGGAAGGGAATGAATCAATTCCTTTAACTTGCATGAAAAAGACTGCAAATCTAAGTTACTTTATAGCATAATTAGGGAGAAAATTGCAAGACTATCACTAAATAAGTTCGTACCATCTGGTTCAAGCACATGTGAAACTGAAGTCAACTAAGCTATTCTCAGGTTACAACATTCTATTTTTAAAACAAGGATAAAGCACATTTTGACTTTTATATAACTAAAGCATATGAATAGAGACAGGTTTATTCCTGGCCCATTAAAACTTGACCAAATATGGCGGCTTTCCAGAATATATCTTAATGACTATCTAACTTTGAATGAGCAAATCCCAAAAATGTTTATCCCTTTTCCTGATGCTTTTTCCCTTCCTATTGTAGCCTAAACAAGCCTCTAAATCAATGAGAGAAATGGCCTCTTTCACAGTTAACCTTTCTTAAGAGGAAGGAAAAGTTGAATTAGTCAGAAATAAAAGACAATCTTTAAAATACAGATTTGAAAGAAATTCATTCCAGACAAAATCAAAGAAATGATTCTTTTCACAAATCTTGAGAACTACTAATGTTAGCCCCAGAAAAGATGTTGCCTATGTTTTTGTAAAATGTGCAATTTAAAACAAAACAAAACAACAACCATACATGAGAGCAAAGACCTAAATAAAGGAAGGTGAGGAGGAGGAGGGTTGTAAAATGACTGAAGGAAGCATGCACAAGTTAAGCACCTTGATGCTAAACTGCCACTGTCAGCTGATGAAGAGGACATATCCATGCTGTACATTTTACGAAGCCTAGGTCGGGCCCGCTCACTTGTT
The DNA here is from genome assembly GCA_028646575.1 of Pseudocheirus occidentalis. Taxonomy (NCBI): domain Eukaryota; kingdom Metazoa; phylum Chordata; class Mammalia; order Diprotodontia; family Pseudocheiridae; genus Pseudocheirus; species Pseudocheirus occidentalis. The sequence goes on along the minus strand of CM053594.1, from coordinate 172,474,033 downwards.
TTAGGAATAGTTTCTCGTCCATCTAAATCATCAAGGGTGGACTGCCTTGAGAACAGCAAGGTTGCTTCAGTGTAGCAGCTAGCAGCGCAAACAGTTACAAAGACACAGTGTTAAACACCAACGATAAATGAATGTACACGCGGATCAATTAACGAATGTACTCGCCATGCAGCAAAACACATCACCACCACCACAATGATGACAATAACAACAAAGATTCTGAGAGAAGATAAGGACCTGTTTGGAGTGACAGGAAGTAAATGGTTTCTGGGCTACTATTATTATTATTTTTTAAACATTGCACATTTATTGCACTAAATAAATTAAATTAGCAAATGCATGAGTTGAATAAATTCATTATACTTGGGAAATAAATTAGAGAATGTTATTGAATTAGTAAATGAATGAATTCATTATTCCTGGGACAAGCTATGTCTCTGACTGGAACAAGAATATGAAATGATTTAAGTCATACACATATATTGGAAATTGCATAAGTTTAACTTTAGACAGAGATTTTTTTTAAGCTAAAGAAGTTTGTCTCAAACTAAGCCTCTGAAAATGCTGTAACATTTACTTACTGGAGTAATATTATATACTTATTCATTTGAGAATTTCTATATTAGAATCTGAAGGTGTTTTAAAATTCGTGGCTTCTAAAAGGTATTCTTTATCAAGAGAAATAGTTACAGATGATCAGAAACAGAATGGATTTTCAAACTATTCTCAGTTTGATGTGACATACTGTGCTGTCACAGATGCTACTCTGATAGACGGTCTGTAAAACAGAAAATGGTACAATTCAAAAATTATTCTAGAGAGATAGAAATGCAGCAGCACCAGGAACCATTTTAAACAAATCTTTGTCTTTTGCTTATTTATTTTCCCTCTGATCACTTGTTGCATCCTTTCCAGAGGTTTGTAATACATGTCATTAACAGAAGAATCAATTTGTTAAAACCCTTATCTCCTTTCATGAGTGGAACAATGATAGGGAGGGCAGTTCAAATCCAGGAAGGGGTTGCTTCTGGATTGACAGGAAGCAAATAAGAGTTATGAGAAAGACATTATTTCGATGGAGATGTGTTAAAAGAAAGGAGCGGGGAAGGAAGGAATATAACAAATATGGTGATGTTATTACACAAACCCCTAGGATGCTTACCCCTCATTTTCATCTAGTTTGTAGAATGTTAAAGGGCTCTGCTGACAAGATTTTTAACTTGTACGTAAAGGCCTAGCATTGTCGCAAAGAGGGACTTCCGAATGGTGATGGTCTTAATATTTGTAATCCTTGTATAATATTCACTATGGTCCTACTGTACAACAGGTACAGTAACATTTGCAACCCAAAAGAGTTTTAAAACTGAAATCTATTATTAGAAGCATTCTGAGTGCTCACATGAACAGTTATGCTCCATTCGTAGAAATTATTTCCCAAATTATCCAGATTATATTGTACTATACATAGCATAATTCCAGTTGGGCCATCATCATGTATCTCACAAATCTGCAATATGGTTGAGAACTGGACTCAGCCTTAGTTCCCAGCTGAAAAATAGTGATGGAAGAAAAAGGAAGGCCTAAAAGTTTGCCATAAAAAGTAGAACTCCCTCATATCATGAATTGAGTTAAAGGGATTCTCAAACTCATATAAAGACATTTTTCAACACATAAGCTAGGGTCATTGTGTCTTTAGTATGGGCTAAGAAAGGGAGCATTATGGGAAAACCATAAGCTTCACTGAATATAAATTGTTAGCTTCAACCAGAAATTCAAATTCTTTGTGAAATTAAGTTTAGTTTTATCTTGAGAATACTGAAAGAACTCTTGCTCAGCAAGCCTATGAATAGCTTGAAGAAACAATGTCCCAGAAAGTAACATAACAAGTGTCTCTAATATTTCAAGTTGAAGAAAAGAATGCCATTTTCCCCATGACTGCTATTGATGTAATAAAGTAAAATACTACAAAAGTGGCTATAAAATAATTATCAAGAAATGTTTTTCTTTTGATTTTGGTTTACTTTTTTCAATGAAATTAATTGTGTACTCCAAAGTTTCCAAGTTGATACAGTGTAGCATCGAAATTTCTGTGACCCCATTTGGGGTTTTCTTGGCAAAGATAGTGAAGTCGTTTGCAGTTTCCTTCTTCAGTACACTTTATAGACAAGGAACAGAAGCAAACATGCTTAACTGACTTGTCTAGGGTTACATAGCTAGTAAGTGTCAGAGGTCAGATTTGAACTCAGAAAGATGAGTCTACCTGACTTCAAGCCTACCACTTTGTCCAATGAGTCACCTAGCTGCCTAGTTGAGTAGATAGGGCTGTACTTAAAAGTTAGGAGATGTGAGTTCAGAATTGAGCTCTACTGCTTACCACATGTGCGAATTTATGGAAATCAATTAATCTATTTGACTCTTACTCTTCTTATTTCTAATATGTGGGTAATATTGGCCTTTATTACCTTATAGAGTTATTGAGTAGTTAGTAAAGATAGAGTGTTACACAAATGTGAGCTCACATACTTAGTTTAGAATGAAGTTGCTTATGTCCAAACAAATTACTGAACTTTTAAACTGTCCTCTAGTACGCACTATCATATGCCCCAATAATAAAACTCATAGATGCTATTCAAGTGGGAGCAGAGGAGAGAAATATTGGACACAACAAATGAGATATGAGATGGAACTTTGGGTAATCCAGAATAAAAATCTTTATGAATACACCACAGTCAAGCTGGATTTACATATGGGACCTTAGTGCTATCTTTGAAGTGATTCAATGTTAATGATAGTCCAAGATATTTTTCTCCAAAGAATTCTCAATGATCTCAAGATAAGTACCTTGTAGGGAAATTATTGTGTTTCAGACTCTGAGGTTTTCTTGAAAGCAAAACTAATAGGAACATGTCTCCACTATGAACAGTGGAGTTTTTGTGTTGATGAAGTCACTAGTCAATATATCAGCATGTATAATTTCTCTTGGCATGACTTCCACACCAAGTCATTGCTTACACTGAATTCTAATTAGTTTCAAAAGACATGAAAAGATTAGAAAATTGCATTAAGTAGGTAATAAGAGAACTTATTAAATTCTTTTCTTTTTTCAAACTTACTGAACAGCACACTTACTGTATATTTTATAGTACTCTTTTCTTTGTTTTCATTTTGAAATTCTTTACTAAAAGAGTAATCATTGATTTAAAATAGTATCCCCTAATCTGAAATAGCTGACATCTCTAGAAATTTGTTTAGCTACTAGATCAGAATAAAAAACCTAAATAACTTAAATGTTTATTTTATTTCAAATATTTAAGCCAAATTCTTGATTTCTTATATATTAGGTAAGAAAAAGCTTACTATTAGCGAGTCTCTAACATTTGCATAGAAAATAGCAACAACAAAAATAATTTTGACATTTATGTAGAATTTTAAAGTTTTCAAAGTTATTTATGGTACATTATTTCATTTTATCTTTGAACATTCATGAAAGGTAAGTAATATAAATATTATTAAGTACTTTTTGCAGATGAGAAATATTCAGAGAAGTCAGAACTGTCTGTCCACAACCACATAGCTGGTAAGTGCCAAAGGTAAGAATGGAACACAGGCCTTACCCTCTACTCTTTCTATTATACCATGTTGCTTCCCTGAGAGCAGTTTCATGAAGCCCAAGGACCCCTTTGTAGAATAATATTTCAAGTATATAAAATAAAATATGTTAGACACCAAAGGAAACCAATTATACTGAAATACAATTACTAAAATTTTAAAAAGTTAACAGCAATTACATTAAGAACCTCTGTTTTAGGTAGAATTTCTTTTTGATCTTTATCTCATTGGCAGCAAATTGGAAAAAGTGTTGGATGTAGAATTAGTAGACCTGGGTTTGATGTTGCTTCCTAATTCTATTACCTTGGGCAATTCACCTTAATTCTTTGAGTCCTAATTTCCTTATCTATAAAAATGAGAATGCATATACTACTTACTTCACAGGATTGCTGTGAGGAAAGATCGTTATAGAATGTCATAAAAGCATAATCTATCTTTCTATCATCTACCTATCTTCATCATCATCATCATCATCATCATCATCATCATCATCATCATCTTTAGCTGTTTTGTTTTGTGCTATCCTGTCTACTCATTCTCTTGCCCATATATGATTTTATAGAATATTGCCTTAATAGACAAGCCTATAGGGCAGGTCTGCAGAGAAAGAAATTACTACTTAAAATAGAAATGACATGTATATAAATATATCTCCAACAAAAACACATGATAAATTAAAAGAAAATTTGTAAGCACTAGCTGACAAACAAGTTCATTACAAGTAAAGATATGGAAGGAAAAAACCCATCTTGATACATGGGGAAAGGGATCAATTTGAAAATGAATTTGTTGTTAGCTAGTCAACAGATGAGAAAGGCTTTTTGAATTGGAAGTACTGGAAGAATGACAATGCTATCTTCAGTCATAGTCACCTCCCTGGCATGTCTGGAAGGTCTGCACATCTTTCCATGCCAGCTTCCTCCTGAAATATGTGGTGAGGGCTGGATGTACACAGGTAGTAGAAGTGGTGCTTCTTTTTAAAAATTTATTTTATTGCTTTTTAGAGGGAAGAAGGGAGGACAATTGGGGTTAAGTGACTTGCCCAAGGTCACATGGCTAGGTGTGTGTGTGTGTGTGTGTGTGTGTGTGTGTGTGTGTGTCCTCCTGACTCTAGGGCTGGTGCTCTATTCATTGCACCACCTAGCCACCCTGCTTCTTATATCTTCTAATTATCACTTATCCCAAGATGCATTTAGTGACAAAATCTCAGGCTGTTAACCCACAAGCCACGTCATTTACCCACAAACCCTCTCTTTATCAAGGACAACTCCCTGTAATTAAAAGACAATCACCAACAAAGATCATCTGAAATACAAAGGAGATTGGATGCAATTAGAAAAATTGCCAAATCAAACACTGGTATCCTGATTTAGGGAGATGGTCCTAATGAGCAAAAACTGGAGAATCTAGCTAGGGTCATCACCAAATTTTTAAAAAGATTTTTTTTCTTTCTCTAAGCCTGTCAAGAAAAGCTGCAAAAAGATCACAAAATAAAATTGATGGTATGATGTGCTGAAACACAAAAATACTAATGTGCTTACTATTTTATATCTGCATCTATATCTGTCTATCATGTATCTATACAGAAGTGTAACTAATGTATATTGTTCCATTTTCACCCTTCTAGCCAGCTTTTTTCATATTTTAATTATAAGAATTATTTCTAAAAATGCTTTATGGAGAGTGTATTTATGTGTTGAAATAGAGGGAGATGAAAAGAGGCTTTTATTAGGTAATTTTTACTTTTTGTTATTACTTTATATCAGGAGAATGTTTTAATTTGGTAGCACAAAACATCCCAACTCATAACTTTAGTAAATATATAACTACATTGAAAAGTCACTGTTAAAGGTTTACATCCTACATTTTTTAATAAGCAGAAGAAAAATGAGATGACTTGTGAATTTTTTCAAAGTAGTTATACCTTATTCCTAAATTCGGGGATACAGGGGAAACAACACAATAAATCCTGCTAAATGATCATTCTATTCTACTGACTGCAAAGGGATTTTTAAAATATATGTCAGCACCAGACCAAAAAACCAACAACATATAATTATTAAGTAGCAGAATAGATATAACCATACAAGTTTCAATTAGCAATGTAGAAATGATAATATAATAAAAATAATAACATAATTAAAGCAATTATATAGCACTTTAAAGTTTGCTAAGTGTTTTACATATAGCTTCTCATTTAATTTTCCTAGCAATGACTACAAATAGCTCTGTGGCACTAAGCATTTCTTGTTTTGGCCTGTTCAAAACACAATTTCACATTAAAATGATTGCTTTGGGGTTTGGGTTTTAAGGAAATGGGCTCCCTTCTCTCTGTTGCCCAAGCAAGTCTAGGACGTAAATGAGGTACTTGGGACAGTAAGCATCTCTTGCAATGCCAATAGCATATTTATTACTTCAGGTAGATTCCCTGACTCCAAAGTTGTGTTACTGGTTTTGTAACAAAAGTGCCACACCAGAGTTTGCATGTTCCACTGAAAATTATAAACTTCAAAGTAACTGCAGATAGAAATTATGCTTATTACAATGATTGTGCTCTTTCTCAAAACATTTTTAGATCTTTTTGGAGTTCCTTTCAGAGCACTGTAGAACTTTATTACAAATATCTACAATAATGACCATTTTTTCCTAAGTGGATTTGATTTCCAGAAACAGTCGAATGTAATACAGGTGATTAAACTGTTTTTGGACTGAATAATGGGGACTAACTACAAAGTAATGAGACCCAGCAACTATTTCTGAAAACAATTAGAAAAGAGGAGTTCTAAAAACAACTTAATTAGTGGCAATATCACTGAGATAAATGTGAACTTTCCCACTATGAAAGGGACAACACTCGTATTCTGTGACTATATATGTTACAAATTAGGTTGGATAATTTTATAGCCATATTGTGTGTTATTTTTGTTATTCTAATCTCCTGTTTCCCTTATCTCCTACCTTATTTTCAGGAAAAGATTTTAGAAATAGACTCTATCTCTATATTTGTGTGTATATATACAAATATATATATATATTTGTATGTATACATACACACATATATCCATATATATATCCACATATCCACATACATACACATACACAGAATGAAATTATTTTGCATACATACATGTATATATGTGTTTGTGTATTTATCTATATACATACATATACACATAAAATATGCTTCTGTTTTTTTATTATAAAAATTTTAGCTCTTTCTTTTCAAAAGATCCTCAGAAAGTATTTAAGTGGTCCAGGAAGAGGACATCTGCAGACTTGTATATGTGTGCTTGAATGTATATAAATACAATGAAAAAAAAATCTTCTAAAGACCATTTCTACATTCTTAGCTGAGAAAACTTTTGCATATGAAAATGGAAAATTTGTGTACAGATAACATATTAAATGATAGTGGAAGAAGACAAAGACAGCTACATCAGATTATTAGGAAGAAACAAATAGCCTTTTTTTTTTCTAAAGCAACCTGTTTTGGGGGGAGAGGGAGCTCAATTATCTGGATAATTCTTCAGACTTGCATGGAAACATACATACATAGGATCTGAAAATCTTTAGGAATCATTATAATGCTTCACAAAAGAAAGGAAGCTGAAGGATAATCACACAAAAAAATGCTGTATTAATTCCAAATGGATGGCATGGAAATTCAGTCATTGTTCAAACAGCAGGCCTTGCCATAATCAGGAATTCTTAGCTTGATGCCTCTAATTTAATTCTAGGAAATGAATACAGGTGTCAGTAATGTAAAGGAAAATAACACTGAAAGCTTTCAAGGACTCTGAGCAATGCAGTGTTTACATGTGACCTCAGAAGACTAATGTTGACAAAATATGCCTCCTGCCTCTTGGTAGGGGTAAAAGTCGATAGATTGGGATGTTGGCATGTATCTGTGTTGATTGGTTTTCTTGATTACATATATTCTACAAGAAAGAATGTTATTTGGGGGTGAATCACTGAGAAGAGACAGTGATATAAAAAAAAGATCAATAGAATAATTCAAAACAAAAATATAATTTACATCAAATTCTTACAGATATTTCTAGTTATTTGACTAACTTGCTGAAGAGGACTGAACAACTTTCATCATTGGCACAAGGGTAGAATAGTAAAAAGTCACCCATAAATTTGCAATTAACCCTCCCTTCATGCAATTAGTTTCTCATAAAATGCTCTGGTGTAGATTTCTGGCCTGTATAAATTGAAAAAAAAATTATTGTTTAAAAAATGAAATACCTGGAAATACTGTCATGAGAATCTAAGCTATCCATCCGTCGGGCTGTTTTCAAGCCTGAAACAGCACCAGAGTTTTCATCAATTGTGTCCAGTCCAGATTCTCTAGAAAGATTCATAATGTGGTTCTGATAGTACATATGGATGCTCTCCCGAGTTGGAACATTGCCCTAAAGAAAAGCAGAAACCAGCAGAAAATGAAAGATTTCTCCAGTTGCTCATCTGGTTGCTTCTCAGAATTTAGCTGTGTACCTTCTATACATCTTATATACATCCACCCTTTTCCCATTATCAGCTTTAACTATTTGCTCCTCTACATAAATATATCACATTTGCTATGATACATTACAGGCACTATTCATAAAATCATGGGAAGATCTATCACACCCCAACTTGTAGTTGGGGAAGCTCTATGTTCCAGCCACAACTCTTATGATTATTTTTCAATTCTATTTCTGAGTGTGAGAAGGTTTCTTGTGTGCTTAAGGGAAGTGGGATTGCATTGATCTTTCTTGACAGAAGAACAGCATATCATCTCTCTTTAGAAATTCAACTCAGTCTTCAAGTTTTGTGAGTGAAAAGAGGAGAAGAGAATGGTATCAACAGTGTTACCTTTTTAATTTCTCTGGTCAGCATGCAGCGCTCAATTCTTAGCACTGTAGATATATCAATGTGTTCTCGTGAAATTGAATTAAGCCAGGTTGTAAAACTATCCACTGATGCCAAAAACAGGACCCAGGTAAACTTTAAAATATTGAATATCCTTTTGATGATGTTATCTGGGAGAATGAAATACAGTTATAAGTTCTTTAATGAACATCTATAATATATCTAGTCATTATTCTGTACTTGTTATTGGGGATATGCAGAGCCTGCTGTTAAGAAGCTTTCAAACTGATTAGATGGTTGGGGTGGAGTGTGGTGGAGCATATACAGAAATAACCTTGATACAAAGGAGGGTGAGGGACTTGCAGAGGAGAGATTAATACTTGAGTTGGTTCCTGAAAGAAGGAAATTTTATATTGGAAGATTAGAGGGAAAGGAAAGGAAACCAGTACAGGACTGTAGTATGGTTCAGATGAAGACAAAGAGATGGGAAAGGTCATGACAAGAATGGAGGATGGAGAATAGTTAAATTTTTCTAGAATGTAGAAAACATGAAGGAGTTACTTGGAGTGCTTGATCTGCTACTCACTAGCTATATGATATAGGGAAAAGTAACTTCTCTATTCTGGGTCTCAGTTTACTTATGTATAAAACGAAGGGATTGGACTAAATGATTTCTTAGGTATCTTCTAGCTCTTTATGAATGTGCAGCTAGATGGCATAGAATGTTGGTCCTGGAGTCAGGACGACCTGAGTTGAAATCTGACCCTAGACACTTACTTAGCATGTCACTTAACCCTGTTTGCCACAGTTTCCTCATTTGCAAAATGAGCTGGAGAAGGAAATGGTAAATCACTCTAGGATCTTTGCCAAGAAAATTCCAAATGGGAGCATGAAGAGTTGGACATGACTGAAAAATGACTGGGCAATAACAAAGTTCTTTATGAAAGCTCCAAGGATTTTATGAGTTCCATTAGAAAAGACAAAAAAGACAGGTTAACCCTAGAAAACTCCACTAGAACCTATGAAATGTGAGATCTTCTCTGAGGATTTTATGAGAAGTCAATCATATGGGATGAGGAAGCAATGATAGCTTGTGACAGTAGAGGGTAGCACCCACATTGATAAGAGCACAAACACAATACAGTATTGATGTTGTATCTCATTTAGGTAAAGGTAGGTGGTTCAGTGAGAGACTGTGGCCTGGAGTCAAGAAGACCTGAATTCAAATGCAGCCCCAGACATTTACTGAGCAAGTGACTTAACCTTTAATTATCTCAGTCTCTTCCTCTGTAAAATGAGGATGATAACAGCACCTCCCTCACAGGGTTGTTGTGAGGATAAAATGAAATCATATTTGTAAAGTGCTCAGCACAGTGCCTGGCACATGGTAGAAACTATACAAATGTTAGGTACGGAGGCTTTGGAGAACCAAGATGGCAGAGTAAAAGCAGGAACTTGCATGAGCTCCCGCTCTATCTCAATACCTGTAAAATATGACTCTAAACAAATTTTAGAGCTACAGAACCCACAAAGTGACAGAGAGAAACAAATCTCCCCCTGAAGCTATCCCAGCAGGCTGAAAGGAAGGGTCTATTGCACCAGGCTGGGAGCCAGGCACAGTCCTGTGTGAGCCACATGGACCCATGCCAGCAGCACAGACCAGCCAGAGCAGACTTCAGGAGAGTGTATTACAGCAGCTGTGGTGGTTTCCAGACTTCTCAACCCATAAACACCAAAGAGAAAGTAAAAGGTCAGTAGGGAACTCTATTGGAACTGGGTGGAGAAGAGCTCAATCTGGCTCCTGCCCTTGGGACAAGAAGTGGTAAAGGTGCCTGCCACGTGGCTGCCTCTGAAGCTCCTGGCCTGCAGATTGTAGGGCAACCAAGCAACCATTCAGAGGATAATTTCTCTTGCTTTTGACCTTCTGGGATCTGGGTTGCTGTCTTGAGCAGTGATCCTGGAGTGTGTGGCCAGTGTGCCAGAGTTTGTGGTGGCTGCAGAGAGGGTGCCCTCCTCATAACTTCAGCAGCTGTAAAAACCACAGCAATTTGGGTGGAAGCAGTGTTCTCCTGTGGCAAAGAGCTCAAAAGTCAAGTAATTGGCTGACAAGATGAGTATGCAGAGGAAGCACAATCAGCCCACAGAATACTTTTTTGGGGGACAAACAGGATCAAAACATGGAACCAGAGGAAGACAACAAAATCAAAACTCCTGCATCAAAAGCTTCCAAGAAAATATGAACTGGTTACACTTCATAGAGGAGCTCAAGAAGGACTGTGAAAATCAAGTAAGAGAAATAGAGAAAAAAGTGGGAAGAGAAATGAGAATAATGCAAGAAAAACATAAAAAGGGATTCACCAGCCTGCTAAATGTGACCCAAAAAACACTGAAAAACATAGCACCTTAAAAAGTAGACTAACTCAAATGGCAAAAGAGGCCCAAAAAGTCAAATGAGGGGAAGAATGCCTTAAAAAGCAGATTTGCCCAGATGGAAAAGGAATTTCAAAATTTCACTGAAGAAAATAATTCCTCCAAAATTAGATTGGAACAAATGGAAGCTAATGACTTTATGAGAAATCAAGATATTATAAAACAGATTCAAATAAATGAAAAAAAATGAAAAAAAAGGCTATGTGAAATCTCTCACTGGAAAAAAACCACTGGCCTGGAAAATGGATCCAGGAGAGATAACTTTAAAAAGTATTGGACTACCTCAAAGCTATGATCAAAAAAAGAGTCTAGAAATCATCCTTCAAGAAATTCTCAAGGAAAATTACCCTGATATTCTAGAACCATAGGGCAAAATAGAAATTGGAAGAATTCACTGGTTACCTCTTGAAAAAGATCCCAAAAAGAATACTCCTAGGAATATCATAGCCAAATTCCAGAGTTCCCAGGTCAAAGAGAAAATATTACAAGCTGTCAGAAAGAAACAATTTGGGTATTGTGGAAATACAATCAGGATAACACAAAATCTAGCAGCTTCCGCATTAAGTGATTGAAGGGATTAGGATATGATATTCTGGAGGTCAAAGGAGATAGGATTAAACCCAAGAATCACCTACCTAGCAAAACTAAGTACAATGTTTCAGGGAAAAATATGGTCATTCAATGAAACAGAGGACTTTTGAGTACTCTTGATGGAAAAACTGAATAGAAAATCTAACTTTCAAATACAAGAAGCAAGAGAAGCAAGAGAAGATAAACAGGAAAAAGAAATCATGAGGGACTTGTTAAAGTTGAACTATTTATATTCCTACATGGAAAAACAATAATTGCAACTCATGAGACTTCTCTCAGTATAAGGATAGTTGAAAGGAATATATAAGTATACATACATATATATGTATGTATAGGAGGGTATATGTGTATATAAATACATATATCAGTGTGTTTATATATGTCTACATGTATATACAGACAGAGGGCACAAGATCAGTTGAATAGGAAGGGATGATACATAAAAAAATAACGTTAAGAGGTGAGAGACGAATATAATGAGAGAAGGCAAAAGGGAAAGATAGAATAAGGTAAATTATCTCATATAAAAGAAGCAAGAGAAAACTCTTACAATGGAGGAGAAGAGCAGGAAGGTGAAAGATAATGGGTCAACCTTACTGTCATTGAATTTGGCTTAAGGAGGAAATAACATAGACACTCAATTGGGTATCTTACACTACAGGAAAGTAGGGGGGAGAAGGGGATAAGAGTGGGAATGATAGAAGGAAAGACAGATTGGGGGAGAGGGTAGTTAGAAGCACCCACTCTTTTTTTTAATATTCTTTCTTTCTTTCTTTTTTTTTCTCTTTGGAGTGGGAAAGGCAGGGCAGTTGGGGTTAAGTGACTTGCCCAAGGTCACATGGCTAGTAAGTGTTAAGTGTCTGAGGCTGGATTTGAACTCAAGTCCTCCTGACTTCAGGGCCAGTGCTCTATTCACTGCACCACCTAGCCACCCCATGAAGCACCCACTCTAGAAAAGGGCAAGGTCAAAGGAGAAAATAGAATAAGTGGGGGGACAGAATAGTATGGAGGGAAATATAATCTTTCACAATATAACTACTATGGAAACATTTTGCATCACTACATGTGTACAACCTATATTGGATTGCTTGTCTTCCCAGTGGGGTGGGTAAGGAGGGAAAGAATCTTGAAATCAAAGTTTTAGAAACAAATATTAAAGAAAATTGTTCTTTACATGCAACTGGGAAAAAAGAGATTTATAGGCACTGGGGTATAAAATTCCATCTTGCCCTATTAGAAAGTTGGAGTGGTATGGCAAGATATAAGAGAGAGCAGACTGGGGGGAGGGCATATTTAGTAGGCTTGCTATCTTGGGATTTGGGGTAGGTGAAAGATGGGGAGAAAATTTTTAACTCAAAATCTTGTGGAAATGAATGTTGAAAACTAAAAATAAATAAATAAAAGAAAAAAATGTTAGGCATGATGATGACGAAATGAAGTGGACTGGTTATATTGCAAAAGTAAATTTTAACTGGCAGATAGAGTGATTGCCGTACTGGTAGTCCAAAAATAAAAGCATACTCAGAATAATACTCAAACTCTAGAATAAGAGAGAGTATTGGCTCTGGAATGAAAGGACCCAGGTTTGAATCTTGCCATTGGTACTTATTAGCTATGTGATGGCCTCTGGGATTCCTTCTAGCTCTAGATTTCTGATCATAGGGTCCTAGAGGATTTATGTATAACAGTATAACAGTATGTATAACAGTATTCAGTAGAACACTGAAGTATTTTTTAAAAAAATATATAGGCTGGGACTTATTTCCCTTAAGTGGGTAAGGAGACAATTCATAGGATCATCACTGATATGCCTTCTTTAACACCTGTGGCATAAAAGGACTAGCCCATGGGGAACTGATATAGCCAGTTTAGAGGTCACAGTGCCCTTCAGAACATATTTTTGATTTGGCTTG
>CM053594.1:172439966-172460533 GCA_028646575.1 Pseudocheirus occidentalis | reverse complement strand
CTCTCTCTCTCTCTCTCTCTCTCTCTCTCTCTCTCTCTCTCTCTCTTTCTTTCTTTTGCATTTTATGATTCACAAGTATGTCATGGTATTGGAACCCTGAGCTTGATTCATTGGAGTAGCCTGAGCTAGACCTGGACCAGAGTAGATATGGACAAGAATTACATTAGATTAGGAGAGGTTGACATCTGTTCTAGTCAAAGGAGTCCCCATATGGATGAGATTACAGATCTGTTAAAGTGTCTAAGTTACATTTTATGAGACATTTTGTGACTGGGGCTGTATTCAATTTTGTTTATAAAGTAACATATTATAATTCTATTATGATTCCTAAAAGCAAACAAAAAAGAACATAATTTGGAAGAAGTTTATCATTGTCACTGAATAAAAGTACAATCCGACTATAACACATGGTGCCAATGCAGAGTGGTGCTAAAAAACAAATTTTTTTTTCTTTTGAGCAGACAGTCTCATTTAGAATTAGAAGATGTCAGTCACCCTTGAAAGTTTGTACTTACCTTGCCTAAAAGAAAAAGAAATAAAAATTTTGTGGATTGCCCAAAAACTATGCACAGGGCTTTACAACTGTGAAAATATAGAAGATAATAACAGTTTAGTATTTATGGGTAGTTATTTAATATGAATAGTGATGTTCTTTTCTTTGTGTGGGGAACAGTCCTAGTTTCACACTCATATACTGGCCTCTTCTTCCTTTTTCTCTGTTCCTTTTACAAGCTGTTTATATATTTAGGATTTGTATCATAATGTGGCTTCATCAGAACCTTCTTTCTTTGGACATTTCCTGATACACCTCAGAAAACTGAGCCACAATCAAACATCTTTTTGGTCAAGTAATATAAAGGTCAATTTAAGGTCTCCTTTTAGGAATCGATAATAATTTCCAGGAATGATGATTATCCAAGGGAAAACGATAAGTCAGTGATTATTCTAGAAGCAACAGTGAATAAAAAGTTTTAGACAATATCATAATGTAAACTGACTAGTCGCGATGGTAGAAGACAGCATTCCTCATGGCCTGCATTTAAATGTTATTTTTGTCATTGTTGATTTACCTGGACCATCAGATTTCTTTTTTAATGGTTCATCTTCTCGGTCTTCCCATTCCACAGGACCTGCCAAATTGATATTAGGTAAAGTGGAGTTAAGACTCAAAACTGAACAAAATTCTATTCTTCTGCATTAAAGTTGAATTCAATATTAAATCCAGGGTATTTGGTGAACCAAGAATTCCAAGAAACCTCCAAAACCTTTCATGTTCAAATTCTCTTTACTCTTTCACCAGAAAAATAATCATGCACACTTTGAAATTTAAGAGATTATCTCTTATTTTTATTTTATTTATCACAGTCCTTAGCACAGTACCTTGTACAAGGTATTCAACAAATACTTCTGAATGAAAGAATGGGTTGTTGAAGAAAGACTGCTTATGTCTTGATAAAACTGCCTTTTTTACTCTTCTATTAAATTATTTAAAGATTGTATTTGAAAACACAGATATTCTTTGACATAATTTATTTTCTTTGCATCTTATTAGAATTACTAAGAATTTTAATCACAATATTTGTCATCAGAATGTAACTTCTTTTTTGTAAATACCTGACCCTAACTCATCTATTAGGAATTGCTCCTCCATTAAGTGTCTGTCTCATCTGTGCTCTCTTTATACTTATGAACATCAATTTCTAGAGAATAGAAACCATGTCTTGTCTGATTTTAACTTTTGCATAGCACTTAATATGGGGGTATGCAAAGCTGAGTTTTTAATAAGTCTGATTATGAAATTGGAAAACATGACTAAGGCCTGGGACAAATACTGGGAAGAACAACAGAAGAGATTACAGGAAGAATTGATTTTGACTTCACCCCAGCTACTAAATTGGCTCCTTTAAGTTTTTGCTAGGTGGCTTAGTGGCAAGAGCTCTGACTGAGACTGGAGTCAGGAAGATTTGAGTTCAAATCTGGCCTCAAACACTTGCAAGCTGTGTGACCTTGGGCAAGGAATTTAATCTCTGCCTGCCTCTGTTTCCTCAACTGTAAAATGGGATTTATAACTACCTCACAGGGTTGTGGGAAGGGTCAAATGAGTTAATATTTAAACAGTGTTTAGCATCATATCTAGCCTTCTAGATATGTATCAGGAATTTTTCCTTCTTTCCTTTCTTCTCTTCCCCTCCCTTTTCTTCCCCTCCCTTCCCTTCATGTTACCTCCTCTTCTTCTTTTTCCCTTCCTTTTTCCTTCTTTCCTTGTTTTCCTTCCATTTTCTTTCCTTTCCTTCCTTCCCTCCCTCCCTTCCTTCCTTTTCCTTCCTTCCTTCCTTCTTTCCTTCCTTCCTTCTTTCCTTCCTTCCTTCTTTCCTTCCTTCCTTCCTTCCTTCCTTCCTTCCTTCCTTCCTTCCTTCCTTCCTTCCTTCCTTCCTTCCTTCCTTCCTTCCTTCCTTCCTCTTTTCCTCCCAATATTTATGTAATCTTAATCTTTCTATGTGGAGGTTATATTCCAAAAGCTGAGAATAAGCACTGAGAGACTGACATAAAATTTTTTTTCTCCTCTTGTACTTTGGGACTCTTAATTTTCATTTCTATCAATCTTATGTCTTTTTCATATTATCTTCATGTTTTATGAAGGCAGAACCAGGATTATTAATTTCTAAGCATCATATAAAATCATACACACCCTCTCCAGATCCTTTCCTCCTCCGTTTTTGCTCTTCTCTTGCAGTCCTTTTCTTCTCCTTTCTTCTCTGTCGGAGAGCTGTTTTGGGATCAGTAATCCAGGCCTGATAAACAAACTAGAGGGAACAACATCATTCATTTTTCAGATGTTTAATATGGTCAAAGTAAATTGTGAAGTGTTCCATACCTCGGAATATCAACAGGGAGACACTCACATCTGCTGGTATGAGCACATATTTCTAATCCCAAACATATCTCAATACTTGTTCCTCCATTCAGATCTGCTGAATTTGCCTGTGCCATTTTCATTAGCATAAAACCAAATATGAAAACAGCTGAAGGAGGAACAAGTTTCACAAGAACCCATAAAAATGCATGCAGTGAAATTAAGGCACATGCCACCACTTCTCCCATGCTCCTTGACCATCACCAGGGTGTCCATTTGTTACAATCTTATTTCTGCCTCTTCTGTTTCACAATGAGACAAAAAACTACAAGTATGACCAGTAATCACTCTTCTGTCCTTCTTTCTCCACTACAAAAGACAATATACCGAAGATAAATGAAGTATCTCCAGTGCTTTCATTTAGTTTGATTTTATATACCTGTAACAAGTCCCACCAATAGATAATAGTTGAATTTTACCAACAGCTTGGCAGATGTCTTTGTTAGAGTAAAACAGTAGTAGTATATCTAATTAGGCATATGTGTGTGCATACACATGCATAAGCATATATAACCACTTTTTCCCAACATCATCAAGCAGGTGTGAACTCAGAACTAGCAAGGTTAGCAAGTTATTTCAAGCCAGTCTAAACATAAGACAGTGCTTTTGGTGACTTTTATAATTTTCATTCAAGAGCTGAAAATAGTTGTAGTTAACATCACAACATTGATGATACCAAGATAAAAGAGATCTTGAGTGGTTATCTAGGGATGCCACAAACTCATGCAGAAGGAAAAGCAAGTCCCCACAGACATCCAACTCTCACAAGCCAAGCAAGCACACCCTCATGCACCCATGGATACACCTGGGTCTCAGGGAAGCTGGATCATAGAAGAAAAAAAGTTTGTTTTGTGGATGTTCTGTTAGATCCATAAATGTTTTATTCTATTTTTTTGAGGTGTCTAATGAATGAAAAAATTTTGTTCTGAGGATCAAATTAGATGAAATGCACAAAGAGCTTTGCAAATCTTAAAATATCATATAAATGATGGCTATTGTTGTTAAGAGACACAACATAGGCAAACATTTGGAATTGTGGGTTCAGGTGTTCAAGGGGAATCTGGCTACTTCAAGAATGTAAATGTAAGGACTGCTTTAGTAAGGAGAATGTTTCCTTTCTTTCTCAGTGGTATAAATATAAGTCTTAGGGACAGAGAATGAATGTAATATTTGCTTTCATTCCAAGTGCAACACTTAGGAAGCAAGAAAATATTTTATTCTATAACTGTTCTTTTTAAAGACAAGTGGATTGGTGTTTAAAGGTCAAGGCTTAAGTAAGAAAATGTGGATAATAGGCTTAAGTTTCTCTCAATTTAAATTAACTAGTCCCTATCACTTTAGACTAATGGGATTAGTAAAGTAGGAAACCTAATTGCCATGTATACAACCTGGAGCCTACAATTTAAGTAAAATGGGGGCTTTGTGTTGAGATTCAGTACCTGCTTTAATTGGGTAAAAAGATACTAAGATATGAGATAAAGTGAGAAAAGACTTGTTAGAATGCATACTTTTTGTGAGTAGGGATTGTTTTCTTCAATGCATTTGTACCCCCATAACCTGGCATAGTGCTCATCACATAGTAGGCACTCAATACATATTTATTTGTTGATTATTGTCTGTTTTATTTATTGATAGAATGTTAAGTATCAGTATAAAATAAGGGATAAGGTGAGGGAAAAATGAAAAAAAAATTCTACTGAAGTAATTACTTTGGATATTAAAACCACAAAAATCAGCAATGATTAAGTTCAAATCAGATCTCAGCCCTAGAGATAATATTGTTTAAATTCTCCTTTACAGAGATGAGTAAACAATCTGAGAGAGATGAAGAACCTTATATCAGATCCTGCTCTCTAAGGGAGATGCTATCTGTTACATAACAAAACATGAATGAGTGTTTACTAAAGGGTTGCACAGATGATCTTGTTGACATTTGTGCTTGGGATGTATTAGTCAGTTATGCATTTGATGCTCACTTAAAAAAGGTCTCCCTGAACTTACAGATGGTGGGGACTTGGAAGTACTATACCAAACCTCTAGTCCTTTAGGGAAGATGTGGTGGATTCAAGGAGAGTAAAGGGAAAATGAAGTCTGAGACATGAATACTGAGATTAAAAGGTTACCAAGTCAGAAAATAGGGTCTGGACAAAATTTGTACTTTGGTAGCACACTCCAGAGTTTTACCAGCTTCTGAGAAAGAGGACCATACTTTCTATGCCTCATTAACTGACACATGCAGCCAGATGTGACCTTTCTACAAGCCAGATATGGCTTATGCAGTATTATTAAAAGGCTAGAAAAATACGGATTATCTGCGTTTTCCCTTTCTATTTCTTGGTGGCCTCCAGGTTTGGCATGAAAACAAGAAAAATGCATGATAGGTATATCACTTGAGAGAACTCATTTTGTAATGTCAGTGCAATGTGTAATTTTCAATATTATTAGTTCATTATTTATAGAGAAGGGAAAATGCAGATACAGGGCAGTGGGATATGTTTGACTAAATTCCTAAGAAGAGAAGGGTATTACTACATGTCAGTGAAACATCAAAATACCTTTGCAGCTCTGATTAAGTACTGAAGAATAGTTTTGGGAAGTTTAATGACAGACTTTGGCAAGGCTAAAATGGCTGATGCAAACTTCCCAATAGCTCTCTACAAAGAAGGACAAAGTGAAAATAATTAGTAGGAAAAAAAAACCAAAACCTGTACTTTAATATAAAACTTCTTTATGAATTTATCTCTATTGTTAGGTTAACTTTTGAGAAAAGTGACAACTGCTAAAGTTAAGAACTGTGCCAGCAGACATATGCTCGATTTATAAATTAGGAATAAAAAAATATGCTTGATGTCATGCATATAGTCTATGAAAAATAATCAAAGCAATCCATTTCTTTCCATAGCTAAAGGAGAGGTGGATATTAGAAATCATGTTAGAATAAAAATAAACAAAAATGAGTCATTAGTGTTTAGTGCAACAGCTATTCATGCACACACAAAAAGAGAAAACATAACATTTCTTTAAGACACAAAGGATAAAGAGGAATACATATGACTACTTAGAGCTCAGCTCTTTGCTTTTCTTTATTATGAAGAAAGGTACACAGGAGCTTAGGTGACTAGAAAGACATAGTGAGCAGATTTGCACTGCCCTTACTTCTCCAATCACATTATATGACCCACTGCAGGGCATTCTATATATCTAGTAAAATGAGAAATGTTATTATTACAAGTAGTATGTCAAAATGTACTGCTAATTTATAAAATAAAACTGTACTACATTCTTATGATTTCATATATATATATATATATATATATATAGATACATAGATAGAGAGAGAGAGAGAGAGAAAGAGAAAGACAGAGAGAGAGACAGAGAGAGACAGAGTCTCATTAATACCAAAGTGATAACATATCCACTATATTATGTAGCTGGCTTATAAAGAGGAGAGGAGACTCCTCAGTATAGTAGCTCTAAAAAAAGAAACAGCATAGCAGAATAATAAAGTTAACTTTGACTATATTCATTGGTGATAGGAGTAGTATCAGTTCATACACCACTGAAAATAAATGTATAAATGAGCCCTGTTTGAAAATGACAAAATGATTTTTAACATAGTCCTTTGCTTGACAATCACATGATTATGGATTTGTGGGCTATTATGATTGATTCTTTCAGTGTTCAAGTTATTTAAAAAAATTCCAAAGAATAGATGTTTTCTTATGTGTTTTTTTAAATTTTTATTTAAAGTTTTGGGTTCCAAATTCAGTCCCCCCCTTTCTTCTTTCCTCCTCTCTCTTGTTCCCAAGATGGTAAGCAATTAGATATAGGTTACATATGAGTAATTATGTAAAACATTTTCATAATAGTCATTTTGTATAAGAAGACTTGAATAAAAGAAAAATGAAAGAAGGTAAAAAATAGCATGCTTCAGTTTGTATTAAATCAATATCAGTTCTTTCTCTGAAGGCAGATAATATGCTCATCATTAGTCCTTTGGGATTGTCATGGATCACTGTATTGCTGAGAATAGCTAAATGATTCACAGTTCTTTATCAAATAACATTGCTGCTACAGTGTACAATGCTCTCCTGGCTCTGCTTGCTTCACCATGCATCAGTTTATGAACGTCTTTCCAGGTTTTTCTGAAATCATCTTGGTTGTCATTTCTTATAGCACAATAGTATTCAATTACAATCATATACCACAGCTTGTTGAGTCACTCCCCAACTGTTGGGTATCTTTTGATTTCCAATTCGCAGCTACCACAAAAAGGGTTGCTATAAATATATTTGTGTAAATATGTCATTTTCACTTTTTTTTTGGATGTCTCTGACCTAGCAGTGGCCTTGCTGGGTCAAAGGATGGATATGCACAGTTTTATAGCCCTTTGAACATAATTCTAAATTGCTTGTCAAAATGGCTTAATCAACTCAACCAAGAGTGCATCGTGTTCCAGTTTTTCCATTTTTTCATATGACTATGAATATCTTTGATTTCTTTGTCTGAAAACTCATAATATCTGACCATTTATGAATTGGGGAATGACTTGTTTTTGTCAAATTTGTGATTTGACAAAAAGCTGAATTTGACTCAGTTCTCTATATATTTGAGAAATGAGACCTTTATTAGGGATACTTGTTGCAAATTTCCCCCCCAGTTATCTGCTTTTCTTACAATTTTGATTGCAATGATTTTGTTTGTGCAGTCTTTTTAATTTTATATAATCAAAATAGTCTATTTTGCATTTTGTAGTGCTTTCTATGTTTTATTTAAGTCATAAATTCTTCCTTCATCCATAAATATGACAAACTATTCCATGCTCTCCTGATCTGCTTATAATATCATCCTTTATGTGTAAATCATGTACCCATTTTGACTGTATGTTGGTATATTGTGTGAGATGTTGGTCCATACCTAGTTTCTGCCATACTGTTTTTCAGTTTTCCCAGCAGTTTTTTTTATTAAATAATGAGTTTTTGTTCTAAAAGCTTGGATCTTTGAGTTTATCATATATGAAATGACTATCATCATTTACTATAATGTAATTTGTACCCAGTCTATTCCACTTATCCACCACTCTATTTCTTAGTCAATACCAGATTGCTTTGATAATTACCACTTTATAGTACAGTTTGAGATCTGGTATATCTAAAACATTTTTTTTCACATTTTTTTTATTGATTCCCTTGACATCCTCAAGCTTTTGTTCTTCCAGATGACTTTTGTTATTTTTTATAAATAATTTTTTGATAGTTTGGTTGGTATGGCACTAAATACATATATTAATTTAGATAGAATTGGCATTTTTATTTTATGGTCTTGGCCTACCCATGAGCAATTAATATTTTTTTTTCAATAATTCAGATCTGACTCTATTTGTGTGAAAAATGTGTTATAATTTTGTTCATATAGTTCCTGGGTTTCTCTTGGCAGCTTGACTTTTATATTGTTTACAGTTATTAAATATATTTACTATATATGACTTTTATATTGTTTAAAGTTATTTTAAATGAGATTTTTCTATCTGTTGCTGTTGGACTTTGTTGGTGATACATGCTGATAATTTATGTGGGTTTATTTTCATCCTGAAACTTTGCTAAGAAGTTTTTTTTGTTGATTCTCTAGGATTTTCAAAGTAAAACATCATGTCATCTACAAAGAATGATAGTTTTGTTTCTTTATTGTCTATTCTAATCTCTTTAACTTTTTTCTTCTTTTATTGCTACATCTAGCATTTGTAGTACAATATTAAATAATAGAGGTGATAATGGACATCTTTGCTTAACCCCTGATTGTACTGGGAAGACCTCTAGCTTATCCCCACTACAGACAATGCTTGCTGATGGTTTTAGATAAATATTATTTATCATTTTAAGGTAAACTCCATTTATTCTTATGTTCCCTAGTATTTTTAATAGGAATGGGTGCTGAATTTAGTCAAATGCTTTTTCTGTATCTATTGAGATCATCATAAAATTCGTATTGATTTGCTATTGATTTGACCAATTATGTTGACAGTTTTTCTAATACTGAATCGACCTTGCATTCCTCGTATAAATCTCAACTTGTGATATAAAATCCTTGTAATACATTGATGTAATTTCTTTGGCAGTATTTTATTTAAAATATTTACGTCAATATTTATTAGGGAGATTACACTATAATTTCTTTTTCTTGTTACCTCTTTCTGGTTTGGGTATCAGTGCCAGATCTGTGTTGTAAAAGGGATTTGGTAGGACTTTGTCTATTTTTTCCAGATAGTTTATATAGTATTGGGATTAATTGTTCTTTAAATGTTTGTAAGAATTTACTTGTGAATTCATCTGGTCCTTAGGATTTTTTCTTAGGAAATTCATTAATGGCTTGTTCAATTTCTTTTTCTAAGACTGGGTTATTTAAATATTTTATTTCTTCTTCTGTTAATCTGGATAATTTATATTTTTGTAGATATTTATTCATTTCATTTAGCTTGACAAATTTATTGGCATAAAATTGGGCAAAATAGCTCTTCACAATTGTCTTAATTTCTTCTTCTTTGGTGGTAAATTTACCCCTTTCATTTTTGATATTAGTAATTTGGTTTCTTCTTTCCTTTTTAAAATAAAATTAGCCAATAGTTTATCTACTTTCTTGTTTTTCCCCATAAATTCAGCTTCTAGTTTTATTTATTAGTTCAGTTGGGTTTTCTACCTTTCAATTTTACTACTCTCCACTTTGATTTTCAAAATTTCCAATTTAGTGTTTAGTTAAAGATTCTTAATTTGTTCCTTTTCTAGAATTTTTTTTAAACTTGCATGTCAGTTCATTGATCTGCTTTTTATCTATTTAATTGACATAAGCAATTAGAGCTATAAATTTTCCCCTAAGTGCTATTTTGGTTACATGCCATAAATTGTGGTGTGTTTTCTCATTTTTGTCATTTTTTTAATGGAATTATTAATCGTTTCTCTGATTTGTTGTTTGACCCAGTTTTTTAAAGGATTATTTAATTTCCAAGAAATTTTTAATCTTTTTTTCCATTATCCATTATTGAATGTAATTTTTATTGTATTATGATCTGAAAAGGATGAATTACTGTCTCTGCTTTTCTGCATTTGATTGTGAGGATTTAAATGCCCCTAAAACTTAATCAATTTTTGTGTAAGTGACATGCACAGTTGGGAAAAAAAAGGTATATTCCTTTCTATTCCCATTCAGTTTTCTCCAGAGACCTGTCATATCTAACTTTATCAGAATTTTATTCACCTCCTTAACTTCATCCTTGTTAATTTTTTGGTTAGATTTATCTAGTTATGAATGGGCAAAGTTAAATCCCCCTCTAATTGTTTTATTATTTATTTCCTCTTATAACTCATTCAACTTCTCCTTCAAAAATTTTGATGCTATATTATTTGGTGGATATTTGCTTAGTATTGATATGACTTCACTGTCTATGGTACCTTTTAGCAAGATATAGTTTCATTCTTTATCTCTTTTAAATAGATTCTTGCTTTTGCTTTGTCTGCTATCATGATCACTAACCCTGCTTTGTTTCAGCTGAAGTATATAGATTCTACTCCAGCTCTTACTTTTATTCTGTTTGTATCTCTCTGCTTCAAATGTATATCTTGTATACAGTATATTGTAGAGTTCTGGTTTTTAATCCATTTTCTATCTGCTTCAGTTTTTTTATTTTTGCTTTTTTGGGGGGGAGGGCAGTTGGGGTTAAGTGACTTGCCCAAGGTCACATGGCTAGCTTTTGTGTTAAGTGTCTGAGGCCAGATTTGAACTCAGGTACTCCTGACTCCAGGGCCGGTGCTCTACTCACTGCACCACCTAGCCGCCCCTATCTGCTTCAGTTTTATGGGTGAGTTCATCCCATTCACATTTATAGTTATGATAACCATTGTGTATTTCTCTCTTATAACCTGCCCTTTCCATCTTCTCAAGTCTTTTACTTCTGATCATCACCTTTCCCAATATACCCTCCCTTTTATCAGTCTACCTTCCCTCTCCAATTATGCCCATGCCTTTTTACTTCCTTACAGGGTAAGAGAGGTTTCTATAACTAACTGTATATGTATGTTACATCCTTTTTTGAGTAATTTGATGAGAGTAAGGTTTAAGCTTGGCTTGACTCGCCTCCCACCAACTTCCTCTCCATTATAATAGTTCTTTCCTGCCTATTTTATATGGGATTATGTACTCTATTCAATTTTCCCCTTCCTTCTTCCTCTAGTGCAATTTCATTTCTTACCCTTTATTTTGTTTTTTGGGTAACATCCCATCAAAGTCACCTTATATTCACACCCTCTGTCTCCATATAGTCTTTCTAATTCCCTTATAGAAATAAAGTTGAGTGACAATATTATCTTGCCATATAGAATATAAACAGTTTAACCTTATTAAATTTCTTATGTTTTCTTTCTTTTTTATTTTTAACCTTTGTATGTTTCCCTTCAGTCTTGTATTTGGAGGTCAATTTTTTTTTATTCAACTCTTCTTAATAATAAATGCATAAACCCTCTATTTTGTTAGAAGTCCATTCTCCCTCCTCAAAATATTATATTCAATTTTTCTGGGTAGGTCATTTTTTGTTATAATCCTAATTCCTTTGTCTTTTGGTGTATAATACTCCAAGCCCTCTAGTTCTTTAATATGGAAGCTGAAAAATCCAGTGTATTCCTGAGTATAGCTCTTTGATATTTTAATTGTTTCTTTTTGGTTGCTTGCAATCCTTTCTCAATCTGTGAACTCTGGAATTTGATTTTGATATTCCTTATGGTTTTCATTTTGGGATCTCTTTCAAGCAGTGATCAGTGGATTCTTTAAATTTCTATTTTGCTCTCCAGTTTTAATATATCAGGACAATTTTCTTTGCTAATTTCTTGAAAGATATCCAGGCTTTTTTTTTTAAATCATGACTCTCAGGTAGTCCAGTAATTCTTCTTATATTATCTCTCCTTTTTTTTAAATGTTAATTGTTTTTCAAATGAGAAATTTCACATTTTCTTCTACATTTTACTTTTATTTTGTTTTATTGTATCCTGATTTTTCATAGACCCATTAGTTTCCATTTGCTCAATTCTAATTTTTAGGAATTATTTTCTTCAGTGAGAATTTTTACTTCTTTTTCCATTTGGCCAATTCTATTTTTTGGGAAGTTACTCTCCTTGGTAATTTTTTGTATATCTTTTCCCATGCTATTGACTCTTTTTTCATGATTCTCTTGCATTACTGTCACTTCTTTTCCCAATATTTCTTCTACTTTTCTAATTTGCTTGTAAAAACCTTTTAAAAGTTCTTCCAGGAATTCTTTTTGGACTGAGACCAAATTATATTTTTCCTTTTAGGCTTCACCTGTAGCCCTTTTAACTCTATTGTCCCCTTCTATGTTTATACCTTGATCCTCCCTATCACCATAATATCTTTTAAAATCAAGCTCTTTTTTGCTCATTTTTTTCTGCTTTTTTTGTACCTTGGCATTTTTATGTAAGAACTGGGCTCTGGTCTAGCAGTGTTCCAGGCTTCTTTATGCTGAGACTCTGGATCTTTCTGTTGGTTTTCATTGAGCTACAGGGCATAGCTGTTTGCTTTCTCTTCTGGCTTGTACTGGGGCATGGAACCTCTGTGTTGGCCTCCCCTGGGCATGGGATTAAGCAGCTAGTCTCCTCCAGGGGTGGGGCCCTGCTGCTGAATTGCTATGGAAACAGGGTTTTTTTTTTTTTTTGTTGGGTCTTTGTTTTGTTTTGTTTTGTTTTTTTTGCCTTTAGGCCCTAGGGGTGGTGTCTCATTGTTGCTTAGCACTAGGGTGGGTCTTTAACCATGGGGTCAAGGCCTTGCTTGTGCTGTAGATGGTTGTTACATAGACTGCTTACTTGTCTAGGGGGCTGCTGGTTTGCAGGAGGGTAGGGTCTTATTGCAGGCCCTCTGCTGTGAGGCTGGCTCTTGTTATTGTTTTTGGACCTGGCTCCTTTCCCACCCCAATGAGACAGACTTTTCCTTTTGGGCTAGTCAGCTGCTTCCAAGCTCCTAGATCAATTCTGAGGTGATTTTCTAGTTATTTGGAGGAAAATTTGGGAGGGCTTCAGAGGATTCCTTCCTTACTTCACTATCTTGGCCATATGTTCTTTTTTCAACAAGTACAATTGAAGTTCATTTACAGAAATATCTTGTAACAACCACTGAAAATCTTTTGAAGCAACTGAATTAAGACTGGACCCCTAAAATATTCCTGTATGTAAGTAATTCTAACAAATAAAAAGCCAGTACCATTGCCAAAATGCTGACAAAGTTTTCATTTATAACAACTGGTCCAGACAGAAATTACATGTTTATGGGGGTATAATAAACATGGTCATGACTTAAAAAGCTTAGACGTACAATCGACATCAGTCAATCAGAACAGTTCTTCCAACTTACAAAACCATATATATTTATTTACCCCAGCCCATATTTACCTGGAATGCTGACTTTCTAGGTGGTTCTTCATCTTTTTTTTCTTCCTCTTCTTCTTCCTCTTCACTATCCGTCTCAAACAAATAATAATCTCCACTCCTGACCACTAAGCAAAACAAAATATTTACTTATTTCTTGAAAAATATAAGGAATATTAGAGGCTCTTTTCTGAATGACATACAAAGATATACCAATACACAAACAAAGGATCATTAGGATACAGGAAGAAAAACGAAGTGAACAGAACTCACTGTCAGGCTAATATTACTTAGTGCCACTACGACTAAGTTAAAGCACAAAGGCCATGTCTATACCACTTAACCGAATTGGCCAAAGCAAAGTCAATCTGGTATTTTCAACCTTCTTCATAGACTGTACCAATCAATCAGATCAACTATGCAGCAATCCAATTCGATCATCACGATGATCAAAATAACTCATCGATGGTGGCACGACTTTGTTATTTTGGTTGTATAGATAAGGCCAAAGTGAAGTGGAGGATTTGCAATTATCTCATAGATATTGGCTGTCTAGATAGCCAATGCAGATAATTCAGAGCTATAATTAGGCATTAGAAACCTTCCACTTCACCTTTTGCTGTGTAGACCTGGCTTCTGCACATGGAACACATTGGACATGACAAGTATGGCAACAATTGAGGATTACAGGTTATTTGTTTGGTTGTTTTTTAACCCACATTGCCATGAGGAGGAAATGGGCAGATAAGGAGAAAACTAAATACAGCACCTGTTTCTACATGCAGCTAGTAGAAGAGACTGTGGCAGGACAAATGGGCTCTGCACGCCTCACCACTGATATCCTTAGGGATGGTGTGGAATCTGAGAATGATATTTAGTCATGCTGAGATCCAGACTGATCACTGTAACCCACAGCAAAAAGAGGAAAGAGTAAATTTGCTCTGCTATAGTCTATTCTTTACTCTTGCATGTAAACACAGTCTGTGTTAGGAGTTTGTTGCAGAGAAAGTTGCAAGGTCTATCCAAATATTTTAAGAAGAATTTGGTCAATTTAATCTTTATCCATTTAAGATGAATATATTTTAAACTTTGTTTCATCAGTGAGAAGAAACCCAGCAAAGAAATTTCTGATGTTACAAAAGTTGTACCATCATTATCCACATAATATACTATGATTTTTGGTTTTTATTTAGACTTTCAAGTGCTGGGCCATCTTTTATGTTATACAATGTGATGTCGTTTGTTTATTCATCTTTTGGACTTAAAATGATGAGGTAATGGAAAACCTTGGCTTGTTTAAAATGAATTGCTTGAATATCACTAAACAAAGTCATAAAGAAAAGTAATTTTGCCCATGGTTTCAGATAGAATCTGAAGCCTCCATTCATGAAGATGCAGAGTGAATGAACTGGGCCTTATATCCTTGAACAGAAGAATTTATTTTTAGTTTTGAGTAAGGTAACAGGCCCAGGGCAGTAGGCCCAGGCCTGCAAAGGGAAAATAAACAAAACCAAACAGAAGACAATAATAAGCAAGAACAAACCAAAGTCACAGCATTACATTTGACAGTGGGGAAGACCATTAAAATTATGCCTTCATGTAAACTTAGAGGTTAGCAAGAAGAGTTACACAAGGTGTATGTCACATGTTCAGTTGGGAAAAATTCAGAGCAATATATGAATCAACATTTTACCCTCATTATAGGCTCTAAAATCAACAACAGCTTGAATTTTATTCAATCATACCTCCTAAAATGTTTTCTGTAGTGTCTTGGACAAAGGAATGCAGGGTTTTGATATATTTTAGGAGAAAATTATGTGTATTATACTCAGTAGGAGAACATTCTTTCAGAGATAATTATCAATTTCAATGATTTTATGAATTGCATGTAGCATTATCACAAACCTCTACCACCACCCCAAAATAAAAAACAGAATCTTATATGGTCTTCTAAAATTCACTAGACTAGAAAACATGGGAAATGGAAGTGAAAAAAATGGGAAAAATCACATTTCTTTGGTGACATTTGCCTTTAATAACAAACATATCACTGTAAATATGTATATGTGTATGTTATAATACATATATATTTCATGGTATGTAAAAATGAAGGAGTTGGATTTGATGGTTTCTAAGGTCACTTTTTGCATAAAATTCCATTAACATGAGATTTCTAACTTATTATTTCAGATACATCCTCCCCCTACATATATGGGGTGCTACTATCATGACTGGGGATGATAAGATTATGTCAATGGGTTCCTTTCATGAGTTCTTATATATCCCTACTATTCACATCTCCACAAACCTGATACTTAAAAACTCTATTTAAGAATGCAGGTATTGAGCAATGCCAGACAGGTTTGACTGGTGATGCTTTAGGAAGGACATAAATGATAACAAAGATTTGAAATACTGAAAGGGAAGGTATGATTGAACAGCAATAATGCAACCTTATGTGTACACATAGATATGGAACTGGGAACATTTGAGTAGCCCAAAGGCACAGATTAAGATATTTAATGATCTCTAATATTGTTATGAATATGGCAACAGTATTCTCCTGGTTGTTATTATTAACTTCGATAGATTTATACATTGCTATTTCAGAAGCACTCATGTTGACCACCTATAAAATTGCACTGACAAATCTAGTAATCAAACACATCACAAGAGTGGACCTCAAAAATGTACCTTCCAAATAGTACAGTCCCACCACCTTTCATATGCTAATTTTTTGTCTTTTTCTCAGAAGGATGCTACTGATGTATTTTGGCAGATACTCAGAGGAAAAACATTTGGCAGGGAGTTTTTAAAATTACAGTTAGCATCTGGTTCCAAACTATGAATCACACAAATTTCTGCATTATTGCACCATAAGGTATTGTAACGATGCACATTTGGTTTAAGACCAGTGTCCAAGAACATGATATAATGAGGGTAAAATGAATCAGAAAACCCAAAGTCAATAATAACCTTTGTACTGGAAATTCTTGAATGTACTAACAACTAGTATGATGATTAACAAAGACCTTATCCAATTCCTTCCAAAATACCATTTTAAATTGAAATAAAGAAATAGTACCACATTAAAATGGCATGAATCTTTACCTTAGGTGACAGTATAATATGGCTGATAAGAGAAATCTTTTTGAAAAAGGATAAGTCTCTCTAAAGTAGCAATATGCCCTTTAGAAACAGAAAGATAGGCACAGTTTACTTGTGACTTGATAGAAATGGACATACAGTGTACCTTAAGAGATCGACATGAATATCTATCAATGCAGAAATAACATGGTCACACAGAATGTACAATATAAGGGACTGAATGGAAATTTAAACTTTATCCAAAGGAATAAATGAATTTGTCAAGAAAGCATTCCTCTTTCATTAAGAATACTGGGATTAAAGCTTTGTAATGCTTAGCCAATACTATGTTCTGCAATGTTGCATCGTTTGCTAAAATGTATCCGGAAATATACCTGGTTGGTTTTAGGAAATTATATCATAGGTAAGAAAGGCTAAGGTCAATTTCATATGCTTAAGGAGAAACTGATGGACTCCAAGGTTTGGTAGTATTATTCAGTGGAATTCAACTCAAGTTCATTTTGCAGGGTTTATCAGTCTCATATAAGCTGAGTACCCAGGTCCTTTCTGGGTGGTAGTGCAGCTTTTAGAGATAGGCCCTGATGATAAGATTTACTAAACTTTTCATTCTAGTTGATTTCAGTCATTGCAGTACAGCTAAGTCACATAGTTGTTTGGAGAAACTCATCATATTAATTGATTGAATAAATCCTAGATAGAAATGATTGTGTTTTTCCATTGTTGTAATATGGAATATTAAAAATAAAATAGTAAATGGAATTAGTTAAAACAAGGCATTTATTAGATGATTTTCTTTTTAATGATGTATTTATTATGGTGAAGTTTTTATATTCTGTGTGACTCTCAGATTCTGCTTTCTGATTTCTGATTCCAGTTCATCATCGCTGAACAACAGACTACTAAGAGGACATAATACATGCCAGGAATGAAATTTAGAACACTAGCACAAATTTGGGAATTTTTGAGAAGGAGAAGAAAATGGGAAGAAGTAAAAAAATATTATATTCATTCCCCTACTTTCACACTTA
This sequence comes from Pseudocheirus occidentalis, assembly GCA_028646575.1. NCBI lineage: Eukaryota > Metazoa > Chordata > Mammalia > Diprotodontia > Pseudocheiridae > Pseudocheirus > Pseudocheirus occidentalis. The sequence continues at coordinate 172,443,065 of CM053594.1, read as the reverse complement.
GCTATTTGCTAAAACAAAACAAAACAAAAATCCCCTCAAATGCATATATTCTCAAAGCTATAAGATTTATAAGAGAGGAAAAGATTCATTGTCAAAAGCTGTACTGTCTTATAAAGAGGGTCATAAAATATTTGCAAATATATGCTTGGTATCAAATATCATTTCTAACATAAGCTCATTTCCAAATCTAGCTAAGCTTCGTCAACGTTCTGGTCCTCAGAATTGGATAATAGTTATTTTCCTTCCCTTAATAACCCATACATTGTGTTCAAGGAATGGTTAGTTTAGCTTTAGCTCTCTTCTAGTAGGCATTGTATATGACCACAGAGGACCCATACCTAACCAGTTACCTGTACACAAGTGCACAAGGACCCTTGTAATAGTCAGTTTCCACACGCAGGCCCCCTATCAAGTCACAAGGCTTAAACCATGCATGGACAAACAGGTCATGGGAATGCCCGAATTCTGGTCAAGGATATAAGGGTTAAAATCGATGAAATTGTAAGAGGATCGAGAAAACCTACTGGAAGCATGATCAACCCAAGGCCGCCACCACTGCTTTTTTTTGCCCTTGGCTTTCTGTTTGTCTGCTTCTCCTAAAATGAAATATGTCCAGACATTAATTCTTACAAAATGAGAAAACAAGCTTTGAACACCACGATTTAACAACTTCATTATTGTCAAATCTAGCAAAACTTTAAGAACACATTAAAGGTTCAGGAAAAGTAAACTGCATATTCTGAAAAGTGTTCAAGTATCAGGGGTCACAGCTGAATCCTGAAAAGAACTGGCTAACATTTATTTTAAAATGTTCTGTATTTTCAGCTATTCCTTTTCAAGCTAACACATTTAGATACAAATAAAATGAAGGGATCATCATTTCACCATATGTTATATACCAATGAATATTCCATAGAATAAAAATAAAACAAGTAAGATTTAAAGAGACAGAGACATGCCAGTTTGTTAAAATTCTTCTAAAATAGTAATTTTAAAGCCAGATAACTTGCTTATAACAGATACTGATCATATATGGTTGTAAAATACTAATTTATTAGTTACTGATGGAAACTGTAATCTAGAAAACAATTATGGTATTTCTTCATTTAAATCCCTCTCCAACTGAAAACCATGCCAAATGAAAAGCTCTACAGAAAGTAAATTTCAAACCATAATCAGGTTAGCTACAATGATATATTTTGCAAAGTAAGTTACACTTAAAACACCAGCAATCTACAATTTTAGATTCTGACATTAGGTGTCGATATACAAGAAGAAATGTACATGATTTGTTTATTTTGGAGAGTTTACAAAATCCAGAGGAAATTCCAGAAACGAATATATTACTGCTTCTCTTTCCAAATCTACTGGTTCTCCGTCAATGGTTCTTTCTCCTCCAAAGCTCTAGAAGCTAAAATGATATATGTCTTTCTCAGAGCGAAGTGACTAACCAAAAAGTGTATTAGTTTTGACCCAGCTGGAGTAATGAACAGTTTAAAATCCATGCTTCATTAAAGCTTTACAATGTACTTTTGAGAACACCTACAAAATATCCTGGCTTATCCAATTTATATAAAAAGGTAAAACCTGCACTAAAATAAAAATACTGTCAATGTTAGGACTGAGAGAAAGCTTTTCTTCACAACCCTACTGATTTCTAAATACTATATGGGATTCAGCTTCAAAGCAGCTAAATGGAAAGAAAATGGTTTGACATACTTTCATCATCCTCTTCAGAGACTCTTTGAAGGCTCTGTCCTTCACCTGACTCCTGGGTCAAACTCAGCATTCTCTCTTTCCCCTTTTTGTATTTCTGTTGCCTGGCTTTGATGCGATCCATTCTAATAAAAGGAAATAGTTATGTTATATAGTCTTTAGATTTACATAGGACTAATGTCTTTGATTTAGACAGTGCTGTTTCTGAGTTCAACAAAAATCATCAATAGGCTTTTAAATATTATGGCACTTGTGTCAAGGCAGCCACAAAGAACTCACTACCACTTTTGAAATTAATTTCCTACTTGTGATCATTCAAAAAGATGATGATGGTGATAAAAAGTGAAAATAAAATTAAACTAAGAACGTCCCAAGTTAAACACTTTATCCTTAGTTATGTCCATAATCCTGTAGTATGGCATAGTGGACATAATGTCAGATCAGGTGGAAGGAAGACCTGACACTAAGTAGTATGACCATGGGCAAATCATTAAACATTTCAGAGCTTCAGGGTCTTCTTCTATGAAGTGGAGATGATGGTACAGGATAATTTCTATCTGAAATCAATCTGATATGAAACCCATCAAATATAAATAGAAGAATCAAATAATAACTGATATTTATAGGACATCCTAATTTTTTCAGAGCACTTTACATATAGGATCATTATTATTCCTATTTGGAACACATAATAGGAGTGCTGAAGAATGTAGACCTGTGTTTTCATTGGTAGAAGAACTCTCTATGAGAACTCCATCTACCAATTCAGAGCAGCACACACTCATCATTTTTAATCTTAGAGAGCATGTTGGGAAATAATGGAGTTAAAAATCCTAAATAGTATCCAGGCTCTGAATTCTGGAACAATTGGGCAATTGGTCTCAAGAATCTCAATGACAAATGAAAAAGTCTGATACACATTTTTTATTTTTTACTTAACTAAGGGGATTGATGGCAACACTGTCCACTTTTAAGATAAAAGTACATTCTGAAATAATTTGCTCCAATTTGGTATATATGAAAGTCAATTTTAAAGATAATAATATGGAATAATGATAATAGCAGCAATAAAATAATAACAGCAAAAATAAGAATACTACCACTGCTATTGCTTGTATATTACAGTGCTATATAATTTTTCAAGTGCTTTCATATGCCATACTGTCAGTCTCAAGAAAGTAGATTTTTATGGAATGATCTGTTATATTAAAAAAAAGGAGCAGGGGAAAGGGGGGTAACTTGCAGCCTCAAGGCCACATATGGCCCTCTAGGTCCTCAAATGTGGCCCTTTGAATCTAAACAGCCACACCTGTAGAGACCTAGAGGGCAACATGTGGTCTTGAGGCCGCAGGTTCCCCTCCCATGGGCCCTAGGAGATGAAGT
>CM053594.1:172425430-172439866 GCA_028646575.1 Pseudocheirus occidentalis | reverse complement strand
TTTCACAACCCTATTGGGTAGACAATAGATTTTTTTTGTCTTATCCCACACACTAACCTTACATAAATCACCTAGCCTTCCTAAGTATCAGAATGCTCATCTTTAAAGAGACAGAGATTCTAATATATGACCTCTAATACCCTTTCTAGCTCTAATATTCTAAGATCGTCCCACCTTTTGAGTTCCCTTCACCACCAGATTGTGAGTAGTAGAGGATTAATAATGCCTTGACAACAATCATGGACCTTCTAATTCCACAGAAAGCTTCATGGCAAGTGTCAAAGTTCATCCAATCAGGATACTTAGAGTTTGAGCTCTAGTGACTCTGAGTGCAGCCTGACCTCCCTTTTGGTGTACTGGATCGCTACCCCATCATCAGAGAGAAATGAAACATCCGTACTGTCTCTTCAGCTGGTCCATTGATTTTTTTTCTTCCTCCATTCTTGCTTTCACAGCCTTTACAATTGTTGCCTGGAAAAGTTCAGCACCTCTGAATGAAAATTCAGAAATAATGCAAGATAAATTAGAACCGTATGTTTGTCCTTCCATGAAAAAAATTTCAAGGATTAGAAACTCATCACAGATACAAGGGAAATGAGTCTAAAATGAAGCCTTAGAATCTCTTGGCAAGTCAAATCTATTTTCTAACAATTTACTAAATTGCTCATCTGGAGTGGAAGAAAATAGTATAAGTGACTTTATAGACAGATTTCCTTTTATCCCCAGTACTTAGTGAATAGTAAGCATATAATAAATACTTTTTGACTGTTTGACTGAATGGGTCACAACCTACCACTTTTTGTCGACAGGCTGCTTACAACTTGTTAGCCTATGGATAGAAGGGGGCAGGGACATGCAGTTATGAAGTACCTACTATGTACCAGGCACCATGCTAAGGACTTTCCAAATATCTCATTTGATCCTCAAAACAACCTTGTGAGGTAGGTACAATTATTATCTCCACTTTGCAGTTGGGGAAACTGGGACAGACAGAGGTGAATTGACTTGCCCAGGCTCACACAGCTGAGTCAGTGTCTGAGGCCTGATTTGTTCTCATGTCTTCCTGTCTTCAGGCCCAGTGATTTATATAGCATAGTACAAAGGTTACCGATTTTTACTTCCTAAGAGCTACACACTGATGTTAGATGATATGATAGACCATTTGTCTCTTGAAACTTGCCTTAAAGAAAGTAGATATCCCAACATAGCTTTATTCTACTCTTACTGGGAGATGTACATATGACAGTTTTCACAGTAAAAGACAGCTTGCTAGCTTGTTGAACTGATGTATGACTGGCTAAAGGTAGAAGGCAGAGCCCTCCCTTCCTTTAGTAATATAGGTCTATTAGTGGATTAAATGTACTTCAAGGTACTGCTCCAAGTCAGTCTGTCTGAGTTGCACCCTCAGGTAGATTTAATTCATCAAACTTTCTTCAGTCTATATTCGGCACACCCAGAACCAAATTAGATAATGAGGTCAGGAAGCAGAAAGCACTGAAAAGCACTTGCAAAGTGGGCAGAGCCAGACTCGAAGTGAATCCTAACTCAGGCACTTATTAGCTGTGGGAGCCCTGCCAAGTCTCTGATCTCTTCTGGTCTCAGTTTACTCCCCTGTAAAATGAGGAGTTTGAGCTTCATGAATGCTATGGTTTCTCCCAGCACTAAATCAATGACCTTGTGTTTAAATCAGAAAGCTCAAGAAAGGAGTTGCAGGTAAGACAAGACCAGAAGTATTTCTGGTAAGATGAGCAATAAGGTATACATCTCATTTATACAGTAAAGTATCCATAGATAGGGCCTTGGTACTACGTATCCCACATAGGTCTCTTTCATCTTTCTGTCTTCCTGACCCCAGCTCCCACATATTAGGAGTGAGAAATTGATGAGAAAAGTAATGGAAAGTGCCTGGGGAGAAAATACAAACAGTAGTAGAAAAAAAGACAAAAATAGTAAGTTAGGAAAGAAAAAGTGGGGAATAGCACAAGTATGAAGTACGCTGAGTTACATTATGCTATATAATAGTTAATAATAAATAACATACAGATGAAGCCATCCATCACAAGGTCCCTCTTCTCCTATAATTCAAACATCATGTACCTCTCCATCACTTATTTTCATCTCCTTTGCTCTAGTTTCTAATGAAAAGATAATCCTACTTGCCAAGTCCAACCCCTCAGTTAAGGTTCTTGATCACATCCCCTTCTTTCTCACCTGGGAGACTGTGCCTTCCATCCTTCTATCCCAGCCCTTAACCTTCAGTATTGTCTTATCCACTTATCCCCTCACTGACCACTTACCACATGCGCTTCTCCGCCATCACCAAAATATCTTCACTTGACTCTGGCATTCCCTCCGGCCAAGCTATAGTCCTATAGTTGATTTCTTTTCCACAGCAGAATTCCCAGAAAAGACTTTTTATATTGATTGCCTCCATTTCACCTCCCTCTCCCTTCTCAATCCCATGCAGTCTGACTTCTGAACCAATCACTAGACTGAAACTACCCTTTCCAAACTTACCAAAATTCTTTCAACTATTCAATACAATAGTCATTTCCTCGCCCTCATCTTTATCCTTCTTGACTTCTCTTAAACTTCTGACCCTGTGAAGCACTCTCTCCTCTGGGATAACAACATCTCACTTGGCTTTCATGAGTCAGCTGACTGCTCTTCTTCAGTCTCCTCTGCTAGAACAGCAACCTCTTCCCACCTACCAGGTACAGACGTCTGCCAAAGTTTTGTCTTCTTTCTTATTCTTTCTCTACATTCTCTGTCTTGGTCCCTAACACACAGCAGGTGCTCAATGAATGCTTTTTGAATGATGGTCTTCATTTATCATCTCCAAGATGATGACACATCACTCTCAGATGGTTTTTATGTAGACATTTACCTTGATGCCAGGATCTGTGAAGCTTTTATGTCAGCAACCACATGGAGGAAATAGTAACTCATGAAAACTCTTCTTTGTAGCAAAAGGAATGCAAAACATATACTGTCCCAGATAATCCCAGCCTCACCACTGGGCAATTTACATTCCTTATTATCAAGAGCTATGACAGTAAAGCAAAGAAAGTTTGTGTTAGAATGAATACACTTAAAATCTTTCTCTTTTTTTTTTTTAGTAATATGTATGCCATAGACTCAGTTACACTTGGAAAATCACAGAAAAACAAATAAACAATAGTCTCTGGTTAGGTAGGAACTGTGGTATAAATGATAATACCAATAAATGGCTTATATTTTTATCATAACCTACAAATGCCTCATCCTTCAACAATTCATCAGTGGGTCTTTTGAATCTGATGACATGGATTATTCTCATTCCCTTTTATTCACTAGGTAATGATGGTCAAATCATACTAGACCAGGAGCCTCCAAACTTTTTTGATTGTGCATCACTATCAGTAAAAAAATAGCACATACTCATAATATGTATATATTCACTTACTTATAAATTATGTGATGTGCATGTAGTATTGTACTAATAATTACATATATTATAAAACTCACCTAAAAGAGAAATTAAAATAGGATATATAGTACTTGACCCTTGGGTTAACAGGGAGCCATTGAAGTTTACTTAGTAGTATGGCATGTAAGTGTAGCATGGTAAGACCTGACATTAAAAAAAAATGACTTTGACAGTTATGTGGAAGATGGATGAGTTGGTAGATCCTCGAGGGATGGAGACTAATTAGTAGGCCATTACAATAATCAAAGTAAGAAATGATGAAGGCCTGAACTCAGGTTGTGATTGTGAGTAGAGAGAAGGGAATAGATCTAACAGGTATTGTACTCGTAGAAATGACAATATGGCAACTGACTAGTTCTGTGTGAAAAGTGATGCATTGAAGATGATAACAAAGAGGGTAACTTTTATGACTGGAAGGATGATAGTACTCTTGACAGAAATAGGGAATTTCCAAAGAGGGATGGCTTTGATGGAGAAAGATAATGTAATAAAAATTGCAAGGGCTACTATAATTCATTCGTGTTTGTTCATATTGTGCAACTTTGATTAATCGGACAGATGAAATTCTGGATCCAGAGTACACCTTCCAAGGGATGCTTCCCACAGTGATCTGGGGGTTAAATGGTATATATACTGGAGATGGGACTCCCAATGACATACATATGACTGTTTGTGTGGGTTCCTGGATAGCTGTTAGGTAATAACTGCCCAAAGGGGCTGATGACTGGTTTAGAAGTTGGGAACCTGAACATGGGAGGGAAGAAGGACAGAGATGAAGGCAGGCATAGCTCCAATGGAAAGAAGATCTACATCTGGGTGGCATAGGGGAGGATGGGATGAGATTCCCATCTTCCCATTCTCTGATAGACTGATTAAGGAATCCTTGGCCTCATGCCTCCACTCTAGAACACTGTTCTAGAGCATTGTTGTCAAACCCCAAAAGAAATGAAAGCCACTAAGTAGGATGAGAATGGGAAAGGTAGTGCATGTTCAAAATTTTATTAACTTTAGGAACTTTGAGCACTTTAAAAAATTATGTATTTGATTTTAACATAAGATTCACTTCTCAATAAACATTTCCATTGTATTCTACCTTAAAAAAAGTGAGAACCAATACAGCAATTGAGATTGATAGACTAATATTTCATTCTTAAAGTTATCCACATTTTAACATAAAGAAAGTATTCCCTAGTCTCAATCCTCTAGTATCAACATTTTTCCTACTTCATTCAGATGCTTTCTGTGCTTTCTGACACCAATAGGGTAAGTCCTTTGGCAGCAAGAGGCCACCATGCTCCCTAAAGAGAGATGAACTGGGCCTGGTTGGAAAAATGGAGGAGGTTAAAACTTCTGCCCTGAAAAAAAATATTAAGATTGGGCCTCTCAGTAGTCACTATAGTTCTAGCTTAGGTGACCCATATAAAAAAATTTAGATGCTTTGCATTATTTTCAAGTTATGCCAACAAAACTCTGAGATAAACCAATATGACATTCCTCCTATACCTCTCCTACTTTTCTCTACCACAGTATAATTTAATACTCACGCATTTTGTAGCCTTTGACTGTACATGCCAGACTGAAGGCTTGGATCAACCAGCAACTATTTTTAACCAAGGACTCAATGTAACCACATGCTCCAATCTGTAAAAGAAATGGTAAAAAATAAATACACAGACTCTATACACCAGTAGGAAATGTTCATTGATCAGGATCCCCAAAATATTCATAAATTTGATCACAACTGATTGTGGTTCATAATATATGTTACTAAATTAGGGGCAGATACTCCCACTCCAGTCTCTCTGCAGTAGTAAGTGGGATGATGAGTGAGGCGAAGCTGTTTTCTAAAAAGATTCAGCTCCATGGAGTGGAATAAAGACTTAACAGGAACTATCATTCACAAATATCTTTTCCACCTTCACAGAAAAGAAGGTCTATAAACTTGTTGATGAGATAAATTGGAATTTGAAATGCAAACAAGACAAACATTTCCCTCAACAGAATGTATCTCCTCAAACCTAGAACACTGATTTGGTTAGGTATTTTATGGTGCAGAAAAAGAAGTCACACTGATAGCCAGAGGGAAAAAAACAAACATCTGTTTATAAAAAGGAAGTTGTAAAATGTGCTTCTGTATAGCCCTCAAAAGTCAAATGTCATGGACCCTTTAAGTATTTTTTCACATTATTATTCCCTTTCTGGTTTTGAGTTCTAGTAAATTTAACAACTTATTATTTCCCGTTTTCATCTCATTTTTTCCTGGTTCTATAATTTTGGTCATCCTCTCCCTCGAGAGCCTAATTCGGCTATCATCTACTCCGTGAAGGCTTTTGTGATCCCTTCAACAGGAAGTCATCTCTGCCTCTTCAAATTTCTCATAACACTTTGGAAGTCTCCTTTATAATTTATCATTATTTTGTATTATATTCATTTATATATCTATGGAAAACATCACGCCAGGTTACAATCATTTCCTTGAAAAAAATTAGAATATTAGACTGGTAGATCAGGGGAATGATACAGAAACAGTTTATCTAGATTTCAGTAAAGTATCTGAAAAAGTTTCTCATGTTATTTTTCATATAAAAGATCAACAATAGAATAACGTCTAGTTAAGTGACTTCAGAACTGACTAAATGGCTACATCCTAAGACTAATAATGAATGGTTCAACACCAACTCGGAAAGAGGTTTCACTGGATGGCCTTGGTGAATCTGTTATAGGTTTTATGCTATTTTACGTTTTTGCTAATGACTTGGATCAATGAATAGACAATGATAATAATAATAGCTAACATATATATATATATATATATATATATGTATTGCTTATTATATGCCAGGCACCATGCTAAGTGCTTTACAATTATTATCTCAATTGATCGTTACAACTCTGGAGGATTGGTGCTATCGTTATTCTTATTTTCCAGGAGGGAAAACCTAGATAGAGGTTAATTGACTTACCCAGAGTCATACAAATAGTAAAGATCTGAGGTCAGATTGGAACTCAGATCTGCCTGATTCTAGGCCCAGCACTCTATCCATTGAGCCTACTAGATAGCATACTTAATGTAAAACTTGGAGAGTTTACAGTGGGAAACAGGATTAGTATGCAAAAAGTCATTAACAGGCTAGCTGTTATAATGTTGGACTGAATCCAATACATAACATTCAGCCTTGATAAATGTCAAGTTTTACATTTCAGTAAAAAAAAAATCAATTTGCAAGACTGGAGAGCCAGAGCTAAACAGCAGTTCAACTAAAAAAAGAACTCAAGGATTTTAACAAGATGCTATTCAAATAAAACCAATAATACAACATGGTGGTCAAAAAAGTGAATGTGATTTTAGGCTCCTTTAAGAGAAATAAAATGTCCAGGACTATGTTTATAAGCAGAGTCTAAGACTTGTTATAACGGGCATCTCACTACTTCAGAAAGCTACTCATTTCATTTTTTGGAGAGTTCTGATTGTTACAAATTTTTCCTCATATAAAACTGAAAAACCACATACAAAGATTTGTATTTATTCCCACCCATCCCCACCCCTCGAATGCTTGTTGCCTGTGTGACATCAGGCAAATCCTTTCAGCTTCCTGGACTAGAAAGTTTCTGCTTCCCTTCCACCTCTTGGTCTGTGATCCTTTAAATCTCTGACTAGGGGCATAATGGTTCCTTAGTACTCTGCCTTAGTCACACCTTGAGTATTGTTTTAAGTCCTGGATGCCACATTTTAGAAAAGTCACTGACAACCTGGACAGCATTCAGGGGAAGATGGCCGGGAGGGTGAATACCATTAAGGCACATCATAGGAGGATTGGTCAAAAAAACTTAGGATGTTTAGCTTAAAGAAGATCTAGCATGATAACTTTGTTCAAGTATTTACAGGCTTGTCAATGCTTCATTTTCCTTAAAGGGCAGACCTAGAGACAATAGGTCAATTTATCCTTCACTGAATGTCTTGGCAGACATGTTGTTGAGGGAATTTTTGTTTAGTTTTGTTTAGGTGCTGATCATACTAAATGGCCTCAGAGGTCCCATCTAGTCATGAAAATTTATTATTTCAAGCTAAGAACAGGAAAAAATTCTTATTGCAGGGGTAGCTAGGTGGTGCAGTTTATTTACTAGCTGTGTGACCTTGGACAAGTCACTTAACCCCAACTGCCTTCCAATAAAAAGAAAAAAATTCTTATTCTATCTTATATATAGATATATAGAAGGTGATAACTTAATTGAATCCAACTAGAATAGGTATTTCTGAAACATTTCTTCTCAAATTTGGGGGCAATGTTGCGCCTCCATAAAACTAAATTTCCAATGTATTAATAACAAGTTAAAATTCTAATAAAAACATTTACCACATTAAAATAGCCTCAAATTAAAATGCTAACTATAGGCCAAGACTTCTAGCAACTAATGACTGAATTTATAGAAACTTGGAGATGAAATGGACTTGTGATCATCTATTTGAACACATAATAATTATAATAAATCCTTTATGACATCTCACAATAAGGTGTCGCCTAGTCTCTAAAGACATTTTTATAGTGGAGAACTCACTACCTCAGAAGGCAATCCAATCCATTTTTGAATAGCTTTTAATTGTTGGGAAATTTAGAAATCTATGTGTTAGATGTTGGCATTAGATCCTGGAGTAAAAAAAAAATGCCAGCACAACCAGCATCCCCTAGTTTCTAGGAATAAGATCACCCAATTCAGATCTCATTTGTGTAACAGAAAGTCTTAGTAGTAATGAGAACTGGATAACTTAATATTAATTCAAAGGGGTCTTAAGAGTTACTTTATCTTCTTCTGAAGAGTATATTGTTGCACCTTGGCACAGATGTAACACAGGGTTAGTTATGTAAAGACTATTCTAGTGGGGCACAAACTTTGGAAATTTCCTCCAAACCTGAAAGGTCTAGATTATGTATGGGCTCAGTGGCAATTTATCCGAGTGTTGTTTAAGGGAACTGCCAAGCTAATTACAAATAGGCTCATTTCCAGAAGATTTTTTTTTACCGAGTAATACATTATTTGTTGTGTTATGCTGACCCATAAATTACACAAAAATACTAGATGGTCCTCAGTCCTATGTGGCCTTATTTTGTGTCTATAGAGCCATTGCTGAGTTGAATGGTGGTAGGAAAAAAAAGTAAAAAAAATATTATTTCAGTAGGACTAATAAAATTCAATACTTTTTCCTTTATATTCTTAACTTTGAAGATTTCCTAGAAGCAACTGTGAGGCCTAAGTGAGGGTATCTGCTTTCTTTGCTCTTAGATCCAGTGGCCCCTCACTATCACATCACTAAGTGCCTTTAAAAAGCAGTGGTTTTCTATAGCTTTTTCCTTTTCCTGCTAGTTACTGTATTTTTCTCTCATGCACTTAACCCCAACACACTCTCTTCACTAAATAAATATCTTGGGTGGTAAGAAAGTGCTTAATATGCACTACCATTATTTTTATTATTGATAAGAATAATGGAAATGATGTTTCTATGGCCTATTCATAAAATAAATTATGCAGGAAAGTATGAATAGCTACACAGACTTTGATCTCCTTATCATTAACATAATAAGATACATGCCAAAAACAAATCAAATGAGTTTTACAATTAGATTGCCCAGTGAGCTCATTCCTAAGTAGTTTGGAGAAAAGGACGCCAGGAGAGAAGCAAGCAGTCACTGCATCATCATCCCTTTAATGTACCATCAGCTATATACTGACATGTGAGTTAGCTGCTCCTATCTAGCAATTGATTTTTGAGTTAGGGTCAGTATTTGGAGAAGTATTAACCCTTTTAGCCTATGAGAGGATCATTTTTATGCATGTGGAGAGGTAAATAACTGAATAGCATGTTTATAGCCTAAAAAATTCCTTTATATCATTCCCATTATTAACAGGGAATAACTGAATTTTCTAGTGCTTCAAGAGATACACTTACCTTCAAATTTAAGGCTAACATTAAAGCATATTTATCAATCAGAAAAACCATGGATACATGCTAATGGATGAGCCTGCTCTATCTGTGCTTCTGGCTTGGTATCCCACATTCGTGGCTAAGCTGTTTTCTATGTTTCTGTTTCTCTCTCCATACAAAAGATGACATATGGGCATCCTTACGTGTTTTCATGTTTGTCTCATACTGTTTTCATCACATAATAAGGTGAGAGTTAATACTGTCATAGTTCTCTAAGGAAGATAAGTGTTTGTAAGCCAAAAATATCATAACTGCTAAATTCAGGGACTCTTTTCTATTCCATAAGACAAGGAAATATTAATATAAATGGGCAAAATATCACTTTTTTTTTACACGATGGCTATTTATAGCATTAGATTTAGTTGTATAAGTTGTGAATATTTTAAAAGAAATACCTCACAACTCATTTCTATAAATGCATTTCAATGTGTTTCACAACCTTGGGCTGGCTTGAAAACAAAAAACAAGTGATGAAGAGTCACTGGAATACCAAATTGGTAGCATCTGAACACACTGCCACAAGATCTTGGGTTTTTCTGAAAACAATGTGATACAGCAAGGGGCTTTTAATAACCACTGAATGGATTGTTTACTCGTAACATTTAAACCACAAATGTGTTATGGGCTGAACTACAACAGTTCCACTTACTGAAAGTATATTTTTCATTGTAATCACAAAAACATTGTATGCAATCAGCAAGTCCCAATAGCGGAGGATGCTTTTGATGGGTTTCAACAGCAAATCTCCCCCAAACAGCAGGAAATAGAAACAGGCCACCAAATAACCCATGCAGAATATGCTGATCCTAGTGGTTCCAGTAATGAAGATGATTGTAAGAACAAACCAGAAGAGATAGCTAAAGATAACTACTTTATACATGTCCAAGTAAGACCTGTAAAACAAAAACAGGACAATAAAAGAATAGTCAGCCAAGTTCTATCACATGGTAGTAAAATATTCAGCATTTTGCTGTGAACAGATTTTTCATCAAAATTTGCAAACCAGTAAAATTCTATGGTTAGCTCGAATATCCAAAGTCTCTTCTTGTCCTCTCTTAAAATATTTTGGTGACTGTGCAACTGAAGGACTTCTACTATTCAGATGTCTTATCTGCAACAATAACAAGGATGTTTATATTGATGTTTGCTGTGACTTCTTGTGCCTCTGAATTGGTTGTAGACCACTAAAAGAATGATTTAAGTTTTATTTGATGGTTAATCTGCAAATTTAGATAACAATGTATTTCTATTGTCTGCATAAATTCTTTTAGGGGCTAAATGTAGAGGTGGGTAATTGCTCATAGCTTTGATAGCACACATAGCACACAAAAAAATCACAATGGTATTTCTATTAACCTTCAAATGCCTGAAATTGTCTTTGAAAGCCTCCTTTTTTTCTCTTGATAGTATTTTATTTTTTTCCAATTACATATAAAAATAGTTTTCAACATTCATTTTGGTAAAATTTTGAGTTCCAAATTTTTCTCCCTTCTTACTCTCCCTCCCTCTTCCCAAGACAGCAAGCAAATATGATGTAGATTATACATGTATATGTTAAATATATCTCCACTTTAGTCATTTGTAAAAGAGGAATGAGAACAAAAAGGAAACACCACAAGAAAGAAAAAAACAAAAAAAGTGAAAATAGTATTGTTCAATCTGCATTCAGACTCCATAGTTTTTTCCTCTGGATATGGTTAGTATTTTCTGTCATGAGTCTTTTGGAATTGTCTTAGATCACTGTATTGCTGAGAAGAGCTAAGTCTATCATATTTAAGTCATCAAACAATGTTGTTGTTACTATGTACAATATTCTCCTGGTTCTGCTCACTTCACTTAGCATCAGTTCATGTAAATCTTTTCGTGTTCATCATATCTTATAGCACAATGGTATTACATTGCATTCATATGCCACAACTTGTTCATCCATTACCCAATTGATGGGAAAAGGCTCCTTTTTGCATGGCTAAGACAGTTTTGTTTAGTTCCCTTTGAAAGGATGAAAAACCCCTTTTCCATGGCAAAATGTGGAGCTGTCCTACTATTTCTGTGCTCTAGTGCCTGCTTACTAGTTTTTGAGAGAGTCATGGGTGCTTTAAAGAACTCTCCTGAAAGGGAAATGGGGGAAGGAGGAGGCATGTTTAACCCTCACTCCATTATATTTCTGTAGGCAGAATGAAGCTAGAATTTTCCATGGCTGGTTCCACATGGAATTTGTCTAAATTTTCCTGTCCTAAATTCTCTCTGACTTCTGGAACTATAAACAGTATAAACAGCTACCTCACATATTCTTTGCCAGATTATTCAGGGCCCCATTTATGAAGAAAGAGAGAGTTTGTCTGTGCTTGAAATTCCTATCTTCAAACATTTAGCTGAAAGTTTGAATTTCTATTATAAAGCAAATACTATTGGGAAATGTAACACTAAACTATTTTCATCCACTAACAACACACTGAAAATATAGTCAGTCAGCATGAGTGAAGAGAACAGCTTGTGAAAATGAGGGGCTTTGGAGGGAGCAAGCATTTCTGTCCTGTCAGGCCTAGGAAGAAGAATGGAGATGACACAGCAAGGGAAGTCATATAATTTATAGGTTTGGAGTGGAAAATTGGTAGGGTCAGAGAATTTTATTGAGGGGTAGTATGTCAAAATAGAGAACCGGTTTGAAGGTAGGAAAACCTGGATTCAAGATTCATTTTGAACATGCTGGCTCTATAATCCTAAAAATTGCTAGTGCTTATTTATAGATTAGTCTATGATATAGATTAGTCAGAGACTAATAATAATTGCAAAGAAGATAACAACTTGTAATAGAAGAGAGCAATGTTCCCTCTAATTTTTGTTTCTTTACAACTGTGTGTTTTCTACTGCTCTGAGCAGAAAATTTTTGCAAGACATGACAACTGGTTGGTACTTTTAAGAGATCACATGACCAATCCAATGGCAGCTGATAAACCAATTAGAATAGTAGAGTGTCAGGGAAACAAAAAGTGCTGTATAAATAATGACTTAAAACCAGTAGTGTTTTTAAAAGGATAGTTCAACTTCCCAGCAGCAATTCAGTATGCGTAAAAGCAAGGCTGTCATGTACCCACACAGCTTAGACAGTACATTGGGAGAGGAAGCTTTCTCACCTGGGAGTTCCCAAAACCAGTGAAATCAAAGGTCCAGGGCCAATTGTATCCTCTGCTTGGTTTTTATACTCTTCACAAACTGGTCTTTCCCTAACTCTCAGGCCTTCTTAAACTTTAGGACTCTCCTTGTACTCTAAGATCTTTGATCTAAGGACACTTTCATCCATGCTGTTCCTCACATATCTCAAGACACACCATTTCTTAAATCCATGCTGTATCAGTGGCTGTCCTCCATGCCTTGAACGTTCTTCTCCTAGTTTGTAGCTTCTCTGGCATCCTTCAAGCCTCAGCTCACATCTTACTTTCTCTAAGAAATCTCCCTACTAATTTTCTCCTCCAGTTCAGTCCTCTCATCACTAGTGCCTCCTCTGAGATGACCTTCCATTTATATGATACAAATCGTGGATGTATATTAGTTGTTTTCATGTTTTCTTCCAATTAGAATTTAAGCACGACAGCATGGACTTTCTTTTCTTGCCTGTTTTGGTATGCCTAATACTTAGCACAATCATGTCCAATTCTTCCTGACCCCATTTGGGGCTTGCCATTTCCTCTCCAGCTCATTTTGCTGATGAGGAAACTGAGGCAAATAGTGTTAACTGACTTGCTCAGGGTCACACAGCTAGTAAGCATCTGAGATTATATCTGAACTAGTCTTTCTGACTCCAGGCCCAGCGTTCTATCCACTGAGTCACCTACCTGCCCCACTTAACACATAGTAAGCACTCAATGAATGCTTGCAGATTTTAAAAGTACCTTTATTTTGAAGAGGGTCATGGAATGAAGCTTTAAGTGTATGCATGATTTACTCTTTTGACTTTAACTGTTAGGTGCCATTCATTGAAAAGTAAGTGCACAGAAATATAAAAAGAGAAAGACTTGTGTACCTTTCATTTTATAGTACATATCTATGTTTAGCAATTGCTGTACATGGGTAAGTAATTCCACTGGGTATGAGCATCAGTCCACTTATGTGTAGTATATTTTTTGTGTAGTTTAAACTCTTGAGGAATAACTATAGATAATCCTTTAGTTGTAGAACTACATTTTTTCTTTCCCTGAAGACAGAATGTCAAGTCTAGATTGAAAGCTATAAGTAAGTCCTAGCAATTTTTATTTTTTCTGCTTCTCTGTCAGCTTCTCTTGAGATAGAATGCTTTGAGTAAGTTACACGAGTGTTCTTGCTCGAGTCTACCACCTTAACTCAGTGTTCTCCATTAAAGTATATTCCTATAGCAATCACACATTTACACAGTACTTTAAAAGTTAACAAATGTTTTCTTCACAACTTACCAGAATGGTAGGTAGGAACAAATATTATTTTTGCCTATATAGAAAAAAAACTGGTACACGAAGAGGACTTGCCCTAGGAGGGCCTTCAACTCACAAACTAGTTTGGAGTTTTCTTTAGGATTGTTGTGATTAAAAATACATCCATAAGTTAAAATTTCAAGCCCCAATCCCATTACAACAGGAATGTTTTGATTCTAGATGAAATGATTCCAGTAAAAAGAATTCTGCCCTGATAATTTCCTTCTCTTCTCAAGAGAGGCAATAGTCTATCAAAAAGTATCATAAGCAAGTTTGGTAATACCTCTTTTCACAAGCAAAGCTAGTAGTAGAGATCAGGGTCAGCCTCACTACTGTCTTCTCATATAGAATTGTCACACTTATATTGCAGACAGAAAAATGATATTAAAAGAAATTAAGAAACCAGTTGAATATTATGGATGGTTCAAGGCAAAGGTAGAATTACAATGAAGAGGTGTAATGGTAATCAATTTGTTGGATATTTAGGGCTAAGTGGATAGGATACTTAGGGCTAAGTAGATCAGATACTTAGGGCTAAGTAG
>CM053594.1:172372759-172424930 GCA_028646575.1 Pseudocheirus occidentalis | reverse complement strand
CATAAAAGGGAACAGATTGTGGGAGGGGCTTTACGGTAGGATCACTGTTTTGGGCTTGGAGGTAGGGGAAAGAAGGGGAGAAAATTTGTAACTCAAAACTGGAAATGAATGATGTAATCAAGAAAATAAATTAAAATTAAAAAAAAAGAAATTAGAATTACTTAGGGAGCACAACTTAATGTGTCAAACAAAACAAGCGAATTCAAAATATTACCAGAATTTTCATAGAAGCCATTTCCCTATGTTTTCTTTTTAAATTAAAAAAAATTTTTTTCAATTATTAAGCATTCAATTTTTTCTCCCTTCTACTTCTCCCAATGTAATAAAAAAGAAAGGAAATAAACTGAGAGCCTCTATATTACATAAGAACAGCCAAGCAAAATACATTCCTTAAAAAAATACGTTTTTCTGCATAGTCTGTGATCTTACTGTTTTGAGTTGGATAGCATTCCCCTTATCAGACATCTGAAACTGTGATTGGTCATTCAGTTGATCAGAACTCTTAAATCTTTTAAAATAGTTTTGTTATGTGATATTGATTCTATGATATTAATTGTTCTTCTAGTTCGGCTTACTTCATTTTATATCAGTTTATTCAATTCTGTGAAATGGTCTTTTTCCTCATTTCTCACCTCACAATTGTATTCCATTACATTCATATACCACCAGTTAGTTAGCCTTTCTCCAACTGATGTGCATACCCTTAGTTTACAAAAAGAACTGCTATATTTTTTGCACATATAAGACCCCTCTCTCTCTCTCTCTCTCTCTCTCTCTCTCTCTCTGTCTCTCTCTTCCCCGCCCCCAACATCTCCCTTTCTTTTTGGAGGGAG
The DNA here is from genome assembly GCA_028646575.1 of Pseudocheirus occidentalis. Classification (NCBI taxonomy): domain Eukaryota; kingdom Metazoa; phylum Chordata; class Mammalia; order Diprotodontia; family Pseudocheiridae; genus Pseudocheirus; species Pseudocheirus occidentalis. Next base: position 172,424,097 of record CM053594.1, on the reverse strand, counting down.
GAAGCTACCTTGGCCTTCCTATTACCTACCCCCCCCCCCCAAGGATCACTCCACTATTCTCTCATTCCCATAAATCCAAACACCCTTCTATATCCTGATTTTACCTATTTCCTCACCTTCCCTTCTAAAAATCCCTCCCTTGTCCTCTCCCCCTTCCTCCCTCATCTAATTCCTCTGTAACGATTCTTTCTCTTATACCTCATCTGTATTAAATAATTACTCTTTTTAGCTGTTCCTAAATGGTTTTAATTTTAAAATTCATATCATACTCAGGTTTACCTCCAATCTTTCTTATGAGCGACCCAATTATTAATAAGAATCTTAGACATACATTTTGCATTCTCTCTCTCTTTTAAAAAAATTCTTTGTAGTTTGAGCCTAGCCATGGTAAAATTGATCAAAGGGATCAAACTGTTAAGTAAGTCTTTGTATGTAATTGCATATTGCTGAATGACTGGACCCATTCCCAGGTCCACCAACAATGTATTAATGTGCCTGTTTCCCCATAAAACTTCTAATATTAGTCATTTTTTTCATCTTTGCCTATCTGATGGGCATCAGAACTTTATATGATTACAAAATATGTATTTGACTTTTTCACAGGAAGAAAGAAGGGGAAGATTTGGGATTAGCAGCCCTTTTAATTTTATTCCTCAGGAGGTCTGAATCAGATCTCCAACTTTACAAGGGTAGTCAGTTGTGTTTTAATCAGACTGTTATTTAATGATAAGGGAAGAGCTGGATTTTTCTATTTCCTTCTACTTGGCCAAAGTGTTCATTTCCCTCTGTCTTTCTACAAATGGTTTCGATTACAAGCTTTCACTAGTTGATGAATAAAACATAGGTGTGGTGGGCCCTCTCATACCATACTGACCCTAGAGCCATATGAAAGAAAATGTAGTGTACAAAACTATGCCATTGATGCAGTGATTAGCATACAAAGTTTTGTTTGCACATAGCAACTAAGAACTAATCTAGTTTTAAAAGTCATTTAACAGAAATTGTTAGCAAAATATTTGTGTGTATTTTGAAGCCTCACAAATATATTTGTCTGAAAACATTAAAAGCAATGTGGATGCTCAGCAGAAACCCCTGATCTTTTAATGTCATTCCAGTAACATCTTTTGGATACTCTGATCAAAACCCTAAGGACACCCATTTCTAATCAACTCAAAATTTGCTAGTCTAATCTCCAGTATTAAGTGATTTTCTTTACCCTGAAATATACTAAGCTGTCTTTAGCAAAAGCTATTTTTGAAAAAATTAAGATATCATAATTCTATGATTTACCTGCTCTCCTACTTTTCTCCTCTTCCCATAATACCTGTTACCATTACCTCTTCTCCCCCAGTCTGACAAGACTTTACAAATTTCTAACATGTTCTATTTTATATTTGTGTTCTATAAAACAAATCCCCTATGTTCTATGTAACCACTTTGTACAATTCATATAACTGACAACTGCTAATTTGTACTTAAGATTTAGTGCTAACATTTGGAGCTGTGTAGTAGTTGTATATCATCTAGTGTACAGCTCTTTTTTTTCTTTAATAATCTGCATGGTAGTTCTTAATAAGACAATATTTGGTAATAATTGAGAAAATTGTGCATGTATATATTAAATTGTATAGATGCAGAAATATTAATTTATTTAGCCATGCTTTATTAATATGCTCTCCTACATTGCTTTTTTCAGCTGTTGTCCATGACCCAAGATGACTACAAACCATCTGATGTTAGTATGTTAGATTTTTCATTTGCGTATGTGTAAATAAAGTAATGACTTTGAATTTATCTAATTTTATGTTAAAATTATATTGTATTCAAAAAATCTAAGAATCACTTTGTCAATAGAAGACATTCTGGTTGATTCTTAAAACATATTCAATAATAAATATGGAATCAAAGCAATTCAAATCACAAATTGCCTCTGTTTTTATAAGAGGAAATTTAATTATGATTTTCTTTTTCTTTAGCATGTATCATGTATGTATATATATATATATGCATATATATATTCCCATTAGCTATGATAGCTCCATCTGACAGTTCTGGAAATTAATTTTTTTTAAAAAACATGTAAGGTAGAGCTTGAAAATTCTGTTGCACCACCATGTAACTATGGATTTGGGAAAAGATCACTGTTGATGATGGAAAAGTCATCTCCAAATGCAGCATCAGTAAGGGGAATATCCTGATATAGAGGTGCCAAGAAGTCAGACCATATGCTTACCAGTTCTGAGAATTTTTTTAGGTATGGCAGAAGTTTTCAGACCACTAAATTATTTTGGTTTTCTTTTGGCGAAAATAAGCTCCTCATTTCTCCAATCTTATTTCCATTTGTTTTGGCTGAATAAGCATTCGATTGTTGGACCGAAAACTGAAATGTAAAAAGTCAAGCTTTTCTTTCTACCATAGTACATTCTTTTCTTAAAATATCAAAACAAATTAGACACATGATGAAGCTGGAAAACACTGAGAATACTGATCTTTCTTCATATACCAGAAAAAAAGAGGCTAATAAATAATAATAAAGTTACAAAAGGCCTAAAGTCTTTATTTACTTAAAATTTTTCTCAAGCCTAAGTTAAATTGCTAGTTGAGTAAGTATGAATTTTCTTTTAAGAGAAAAAATTAGGCCATTTACACAACATCAAACATCCACACAGAAATTGATTAAATATTTGTCTAATTTTAAAATATCCAGATATTTCTAGATGCATTTAGAAATCTGAAACACTGAGTTTTTTTATCTGTTCTTTAAATGCCTGATGTTCTCAAGATCAAGCTTCAGTAAGAAAATAAATAGTAGTAAATTATATTCCCTTGTCCTAATCTCATTTGACAGGTCCTGTTGGTCACTGTGAATGGAGCTCCTGTTGATTACCATACCATACACCCTAACCTGCCCATTGAGAATGGGCCAGCCAAAGCTGACATGTATTCTACCCCACAATACAAATGGGAGCCATCTGATGAAACATCAGGTAAGGAGCCAAGACCCTAGTTTGATACAGAGTATTCTAAATTTTATTTTCTGTTTCAAGTTATCCTTTAAAGGACTGAAATTTTTTTTTAAGAAAATAAACCCACTGAGGAAAATTGTTGATGAATTTATACCACAGCCTATTTATTATCAGATCTTTTGACACATAAGTCCTCTTAAAGGAATTCTTAACATACCTAACCTCAACATATTGTCATATATATATATATATATATATATATATATATATATATATATATATATATAATTAGTGGCTTAAATATAATTTCAATGAACATTGAAAATAAAAGGCAAAAGGTAAAAGTAAATATTGGTCACCTGCTACGGAGATAACAAAATTTAGATGAGACAGGGCCCTTTCCCTCAAGGAATTTACTGTCTAGGAGAAGGATATAATACCAACACAGATAGCAATTTAAAAAAATTATGACACAAAGTGCTAAGTGATGGATGTCTGGGGAAATGTTTTCACCAACCTCTGTAAAATAAGAGGCATCGTTTTCAGCTGAGATGATGAGAGGAACTCCTTGGAATCTTGAGGCGTGATAAAAAGGGTCACATTGAGTTAGGGGAGCACATTGATTTGAGAGGTATAAAAAGACCATCTTGCTGCAGTGAGAGTGCGGTTGAGTTTATGTAAGTAATTTGTAGTGGGTCCAGTCAGCACAGTTTTGTGACTTCCTCCATTCCCATTCAGGAGCATCTGAATAGGAACAAAGGTAGAAAATGGTATTAGTAATCTGAAGTGTGGGTTCGGCAAGCTCCTCCTTTTGGTTCCTCATCGCTATCCTTATTGGACAATGTTGCTATTCTTCTGCCTTTGAACTTATAAAACGGTGACTGACAAACTCTTTTTCACTCATAGGTTGCTATTTTCCTCAAAAGGGTTCTGAGAATGTGTTATGCCTTTTCAGTCACAAGTAGTTCCTTTATTTTTGCTGCGCTCTCTGGATCTACTTTGTCTAGTCAACACCAAATCTCTTCTCTGGGCAAAGTTCAGTTCACAGTAAAACAGATGCAAAAGCAAGGTTTCTTTGTTTCTTTCACCCTCTCAAATAAGAGTGCAGTAAAGGGCAGTGGGTGAACTCCTCCCCCCAAGAGGTTTCCACTCTCAGGCTTTAGGTTGTGATAAATGGCAATAGCTCAAATAACCCTCATCTCTCAGCATCAGCTCTGAGACAGAGTTTACAGCAGCTGATTCAGCATTTCTCTAGCTAATCAGCAAAGGAGGGAAGGAACTAATAGGGAAAGAAAAGTTGAAAATTGAGAGTTTAGAGAGGGAAAGGAGGGGGTAGAAAAAGAGGAGAGAGGTAGAAAGAAAGACAGAAAGAGATAAAAGGAGAGAAAGAGGAAGGAAAAAGAGGAAAGGAGAGAGACAGATATAGGTAGAGAAAGAAAGATGAAAGAAAGAAAGAGAAAAAAATTGTTGAAGTTGTAATCTAATGGAAAAATTGGATCAATGGCACATGTATAGGGCTTGGCCTTGTCAAGAAGATGGGACCCTTCATTATCAGAGATTGGGGAATAATTTGAAGAACATGTTAGGAGAGTGAGTTCATGTAAGATAGCTTCATTTTAAAGTAAGAATTCAGGTCCTCAGTTGACATGGAGGAAGGAGGGGAGCTATGGGACTATTGAGGACAGAATGTTTAGAAAAACTTTGTGGATAGTGATATAGAAATAGTATAATTGCTCCTCTGAATTTTATACTTTAAATAGTTTTCCTTTAGGGGTAGAAGGATTCCATTCATAAAAAGTTGTTTATTGATCCGTAATAAATAATAAATAAACACATTTATTATATAACATATAATAAATAATAAAAGCATGATAGGAGCCACTTCTTGCTAGACTATTCATATATAAATATTTTCTTAAGATGTTAGATTCTAAGATATTTTATAAATCATCCAGCCTAACTCACTCATTTTACAGATAAGGAAACTGACCCAGAGAGATTAAATAATTTGCTCAAGGTTACAAAAGTAGGAAGTGGAGGAACTCGAGTCTTCCTAACTCTCTAAGTTTACTACTTTATCTACTCTACCACTTTGCCTTTACCATCACACACTTGACAATCCAGCAAAGGAAACTGAGAAGTAATTAAATAGGAAGAGAATCAAGAAAGGACTAAAAACAAAACAAAACAAAAGCAAAAAACCCAAGAGTATCCATGAAGTGAGTATGGACAACTGTGTAAAATGCTGCAGAGTTTCCCAAAATAATGATTTGCTGCTTTGAAAAACAGAGGAGTATGGCATATACTTATCTACTGCTCTTCAGATTTAATGTGTAAGCCAGAATGATTACCAGTGGAATAAATAAAAATGGAGAGCCTTTTAAGTCAAAACTTTGGGAAAAAAGTCCTTCAGGAAGACTTTTCTTACATTACTCCCTCTTGAGGCAGATAGATGACACAGTAGATGGATCCATGGTCCTAGAGTTAGGCAGCCAGTAATACACATCATTAAGTGCCTACTCTATGCCAAGCACTGTGCTGGGCATCAGTTATATAAAGAAAGGCTAAAGACTGTCCCTGCCCCCAGGGACTCACAGTCTGATAGTGGAGACAACATGCAAACAATTACAGAACTTGAAAGAAGAAGATCTGAGTTCAAATGTGACATTGGACATTTATGTGACTCTGGGCAAGCCACTTAATCTCTGCCTCTATTTCCTCATCTACAGAAAAGGGATAATTATAAAACATACATCCCCAGGTTGTTGTGGGAATCAAATGAGATCATATTTGAAAGGCGCTTAGTACAGTGTCTGGCATGCAGTAGGCATTTCCTTCCTTTCTTCTTCACTGCCTTAGTTACTCATGACTTCATGCACACTCACCAACTTCCTTTAGATCTGTTCATTTGTGAATGCTTTTCTATTCCTTTGCTCAGATTGACAATGATATAAGACATAGTGCCTTACTCTGAAGATTTTTTTTCTGACTTTTCCTTTATTTTACTCTATTATTTTCTCTTCCTGCTCACTCAAACTGAAGTTTTGCCCTGTCACTACACACACACACACACACACACACACACACACACCCCTCACTTCCACACACAATTTGTTCTATTGACAGAATAATATATTTCATTAATTGTAACAATACTTTCTAAAGTCTTTGCAAGAAAGACAGTATCTAAGTCACAATTGTGTGCTATACACAAGGGTATGGGGAGACTTTATAGTGTATCAGTGACATAAAAAATACTACTGTGACGGACTTCATAATAACCTGAAGAGACGTATATAAGATGCTGAGTGAGGAGAGGAAAACCAGGAGAATGTTGTACATGATCACAGATACATCGTATCTGTGATGACTGACTGTGATATACTGGGCTCCTTTCTACAATGCAAGGTTAGAAGACAGCTCCAAAAGACTCATGATGGAAAGGGATATCCACATCCAGAGAAAGAACTGCAGAGTCTGAGTGCAGATTGAAGCAAACTACTTGCTCTCTCTCTCTCTCATTTGTGTTTTGTTTTGTTTCATCCCTTCTTTCTCATCGTTCACTCCATTGGTTATAATTCTTCTTTACAACTTGACTAATGTTTAATGTGTAGGTATTTGTAGATCCTATATCTGAATGCATGCTGCTGGTGGGGGGGATGAAGGGGATAGGAGAGTGTGGGGAAAAAAGTTGGATCTCAAGGGATTGTGGAACTGAATGTTATAATCTAAAAGAAGACAAATAAAAATAAAAAAAAATATTTCTGTGAATTGATAAGTAAAATATTTTTTTCTCCACAGATAAGAAAGAAGAAGAAGAAGAAGAAGAGGAAGAAGAGGAAAAGAGGAGCCTAGAGGAAAAGCCAAATGTTAAAGTCCATGCCATGGTCTCTGTGTTCCAGTTTATTATGAAACAGAGTTACATCTGTGCCCTCATTGCCATGATGGTATGTCTAAACTGCTAATATAAGCAAACTAGAGTAGTAGCACACACAATCTTGTTTGTTTGGGGTGTTAAACTGTCCTTCAATACTTCATCATAAATATATTCATCTTCCAAATACTTTGGCAAGATGGTGACTAGTTATGTTAATTTTTCATCATATTTTTATTTTATAGATTATAAAATCCTCTCATGTCTAGCTGTACTTAAGCAACTTTGAATTATTAATGCACTTCCCCCAATTTAACTCCTGAAACCAGACTGTCCCATTATATTATCTTCAGATGCAGAATGGGCTATTTATCCTAGTGGGTTTCCAGGTGCTCTTTGCTAATAGATGAGCTATTCTTACTCACTTCAGAATATGTAATACAACATTTATATTTAAATTAGATTAGATTTCACCCAGTCTTTGACCCTGGAACTTTTTGATAGGTGTGAATTTTAATGACACTGGGTTAAAAAACACAGTGTGCAGTTATGACAGGATGAACCACATCAGTGAGATCCTAGAAGTATCAAAAGTTTAAGGGTAGAGCATAGAGACATCAGTGTCCAAATGACGGAGTGTATGCAGGTGCATTGTACTAAGGAGCTGTTACATAAATAATGATAGGATGCATTAAAATGTAAGCAATTTTGGGGAGGAATATCTAGCCAGATGCAATGGTGCTCCCAGATGAGACCGTGCCTCTATGTACCACAGTGTGATTATCCAAATGAATAATACCTGTGAGAAGTGAGTGCACGGTACTACTTATATGCCTCTTCTATCAACCACCTTCTATCACTGAAAAACCTGGCCGTAACTAGTAGATAAAGGGAAAAGGGGATACAACATCCCTCCTTTCTATAGAACAGTGTTCTGCAGTTTTGAACACACTGGTTAAACCCAATATTGTTTAGATGAGACAAAACCAGTCAATTCTTGGTTCCATATTTGGACAAATTCCCTTCAGTGAGGAATAATGAAAAACTGTCATGCCTCGGACAAAAGGAATTGAACTTGGTTTTCCCAAATAGGAAAGAGAGATTGCCACCTTAACAGATATCTACACATAGCTTCAATTTCTTCTGGTAAATATTAGTTACTATTATATTCAGAGTGTGATGCAAAGAAAAATTCTTTGCTCTCCAGATTGAACAAGGCTCGTTTCTGATACAAAAATCACATACTTCAATTAAAATTCTGTCTCTTCACTCTTCATTATATTTGACTATTCATTGCAAGAGTTTGATTGATAGCCAAATGCTATAAACAGTTTCAATGAAATATCTGGATCTCAAATATTTAATTCAATTTCTGGATATAACAGAACTCTTATTTCCCTCAAAGAGAGCTTAGTTTGGCCATTTTTATATAAAGTAAATACTTTCAAAAGTAGATTAAAATTTGAATTTTACTATTTGACAGAAAAAGGCTATTTTAAAAACACACTTAACTGAGCAGACTGCCCATTCAGAGTGTGGGTCAACCTGGTGCCATTTTGTTGTTTTAACAGAGCCAAAATGTTAATTTTTAAAAAGTTTTTCTTTTGCACTGAGGATCTCTATTTTATCTGACTTCTTCATAGACAGACATAGGAGTTTGGAGGAGCCAAGTCTGTCAGAATGATGTATATATGTTTATGTGTACTTCCAGAATATGAGTTTACAAAAATGATCACAAAATCCCAAACTCAACACAGTAAGCATTGTATTACCATTTAACAAACTACCACATTTAATGAATTTTTAGACATTTTACCTCTAAAATTAAGGGGGGGGATTTTTGCCACTTCTGCATCTCCCTCTCCCTTAGTAAGCATATGTATGAGTATATAGCAATTAGTTTAAATTGGAATGACTAGGTAGAACTTTCCCTGACACGCAAGAGAATTGCATAATTATAGTTTCCTTTTCTTACTGTCATTTATTGTGATAAATCAAATTAAAGGTGATCTAATTTTTATAAACTTTAGAGATAAAAAATTACATAATTGAAAAATTAAATGTAGCAATTTGACACTGAAAAATAGCCAAATACTCACGTGGTTTAAGTTCCCTCCGCTGATGCAGATTACAACCCATTCATACCTGCCCCTACTCTGCAGCTTTTTTTTATATCCGCCCATAAGTCTGCCACAGAAGTTCCACCCAGCCTGATGGAGACCTTCTTGACCTTCTTTACCCTCTAGATATTGTGAATGTACTAGTGGAACACAATAACTGCCCGCTTATCATCCCTCAATCCTGCCACATAACTGGTCCAACTTCTCTTTCTCTCATTCAATTTGTAGATTTGAAATTCTTCATTGGCTATCTATTGCAGCCTGTTCACACTCACTACCATCTCCATCCTCTTTCTCATATTAAAAAAAAGAACCAATCCCCCAAAACCGTCATTTAGTCAACAACCATTTATTAAGCACTTTGTTATTGTTGTTGTTGAGTCGTTTCAGTCATATCTGACTCTTTGTGACCCCATTTGGGGTTTTCTTGAGAAGTATACTTGAGTGGACTGCCATTTCCTTCTCCAGCCAATTAGACAGAGGAGAAACTGAGGCAAACAAAGTTAAGTGACTTTCCCAGACTCACAGTGCTAGTAAGTGTCTGAGGCTGGTTTTGAACTCATGAAGATGAGGCTTCCTGACTCCAAGCTCTACATGGTATCCACTGTGCCACCTAGCTGCCCTTCTTAAAGCACTGACTCTGTGTCAGGCACTAAACTATAACCCCTAAATACAGTCTCACCCTTTAGTGAACTTACATTATAATGAACAGCAAATAAACAGAAGCTGAAAAGTAGAGGAACAGACATTAAGTTACCTGTCATGGACTTGGTAAAGAAAAGCTAGCGTCTGTCCTGGAGAGGAATGAAACCATGACTGGCCTGAACACCATCCTTCCATGGAATTTCAGAGAGTCACAGAAGTAATAGAGGAAGAGGGTTCTTCCATTGCAGGGCTGGAGTGAACTTCTAGAATGGAAAGGTTTCAGGGGAATGGTAGAGAAAGTTGACAATAACTATTTTTAAATAGTAAATGAATTTTGTTAATGTTTTAGAACATTGTTGTTCAGTTGTTTCATTAATTTCTGATTATTTGTGACCCTTTGGGGGGTTTATTGGCCAAGATATTGAGTTGTTTGCTATTTCCTTCTCCACCTCATTTTATAGATGAGGAAACTGAGGCAAAAAAGTTAAGTGACTTTCCCAGGGTCAAACAACTAATAAGTGTCTGAGGTCAGATTTTAACTCATGAAGATGAATCTTCCTGACTCCAGACTCTACACTCTATCCACTGAGTCACCTAACTGCCCATATTTTATAATACTTATGTGATTTAAGCAGCTCTATTATAAATAACATATTGCCATAAAACTAAAATATCCTTAGGGAGACAATGTAGAAAGCGTAGAGCAAATGTTTAAATGTTTATTTGTTTCAAATTTATTTTATTTAGGAACACTTGCAAGAAAATTGTTTAATAAATTGTTTTGTAATCACAATCTAGTCTTGATTACCTGATTTAATCAGGAATAAAGATTATGGTGCCAACTGAAATCTAACTCTCAAACCACTTTGGTCAGTATTTTCAGTCTCTTCTCCCAGAAAGTTCTTTATCAAACATACTGGCAATGAACTAATTTAGATAAATCAGTTTCTTGAGTAATCAACTGTTGACAAAATGTAAAAGTTGATTTAGAAAATGTGCTGGCATCTACCTTTGGAAATGATTAACAAATAAAATACTTTCATTCCTTATTTTTTGGAAGAAATTCAGGAGGCCATTTGCAAATTGCTTCTTCTTTCCTCTTCCTTCCACATCTCTGTGACTTTATTCTCTGCTATATCCGCATTACTCCAGCCTTGGAGGAAAAGGTTCTTCTTGCTAATGCCCAAGCCTTTCCATGTACTCTTGATCCTATTCCTGCTTAAAATAACCACCAAATTGCTCCACTGTCATCCTCAATGCTTTTATATGCAGTAGCTCCTTCATTGATGCCAACAAACACATCCAAGTCTCCCTCATTCTTAAAAAAATGACAAAAAACACCTCAGTAGATCCTACCATGACCACCAGTTATCATCCTATATCTCTCCTCCTCTTCTTAGCTAGACTCCTTAGAAAAGCCATCTACATTTGGTACCTCCATCTCATCTCATCACATTTTCTTATAAACCCTATGCAATTTGACTTCTGACTACATTACTCAGCCAACTCTTCTCTCCAAAATTACCAGGAATCACTTGTTTCCAAACCCTAATGGCCTCTTCAAGATATTCATTCTTCCTGACTTCTCTGTAGCATTGGATACTGATGAATATTTTCTCTTCCTGAATACTCTTTCCCTGCTGGGTTTTCATGACTCTGCCCTTCTTTGGTTCTGCCTCTGCCTATTCTAACTGTGATTTCTCAGTCTCTTTTGCTAGATTTTGAACCATGTCTTACCCAATAACTGAGGATTTCTGCTCCATCTCCTCTGGTCTGTCTTGAATCCTCTTTTCTTTTTTCTCTGTACACTTCTATTTGCTGTTCTCAACAGCTCTCATGGGTTCAATTATCATCTCTATGCAAATGATTGGCAGATCTCTCTAGCTCTTGTCTATCTCCTGAACTGTAGTCCCACATCTTGTTGTTCAGCCATTTTGAATGGTGTTTAATTCTTTGTGACCTTATTTGGAGTTTTCTTGGCAAACATACTGGAGTAGTTCATTATATAGATGAGGAAATTGAGGCAAACAGGGTTAAGTGACTTTCCTGAGCTAATAAGTGTCTGAAGCTGAATTTGAACTCAGTAAGGTACTCTTCCTGAATCCAAGCCAGGCTCTCTATCCACTGTGCCAGCTAGCTGCAGTCTCACATCACCAAGTACCTATTTATTGTACATTTCCAACTGGATGTCCTTTAAGTATCTCAAACTGTCCTTCCTTCCAAATTCACTCCCTCTTCCGAAGTTCTTTATTATTTTCAAAGGCACCACTATCCTCCCAGTCACCAAGGCTTACAGTCTACATATTACCCTTGATTCCTCCCTCACACTCACTCCACATGTCACCTTGTTACCAAATCTTACTGTTTCTGCTTTCTCAGTGCCTCTTGTATGTACCCCCTTTTTTCCGCTCAGAAAGCTACCAGCCTGTTGAAGACCCTTATCGCCTCATGCCTACACTGTTATGGCTGTCTTCTGATTGTTCTCTTTGCCTTAAAATCAAGCCACATTCCAATACCAATTCTGTCCTGAGTGAGTAGCGCAGTGTTTGATATACAGTAGCTGCTTAATAGGTCCTTGCTGACTGATTGAATGGTAAGATGTATGCCATTTGGACCTAGGGAATAGAACATTACTAAAAAGAGACAGGTTTACCTTTGGATAATTAGATTCATTTGAGTAGATGACTTACAACCCTCACACACACATGTATTTATGCAAATGTTTGCATGTGATATATATATATATGTATGTATATATATATATATATATATATTTCTGTGTATTTAATCCTCATCAAGAGAAATAACGCCTACATGCTATGTTTAGCAGACCCTGAATTTATCTTATATGTCTTATACTACTGGTTTTCAAACTTTTTTATCTTCTAACTCCAGATGCAGGTCACATCACCCAAAACATGCGCACATGCATGCACATGCACGCACATGCAACCAACTGCTTGCTTCTAATGTTTTAAGAGAGAAGATACGATTGGAGGGCAAGAAAGCTTAAGGTAGTTTGTACCAGCTGTTCTAGGGTGGGATGGAAGTAGAGACATCTAGAGCTAAGGTAGAAGGTTTCCAACAGTATCCAAGAGTTATTTAAAAGACATAGAATATCATGCTGTACAAAAGCAGCTCTTATTAAGCAACTTCTTCTTTCTCTTTCAGAGCAACAAATGCTAATGTCTGATGCCATGCTCTCACTTCAACATCCAAATCACCCTCAATTCAAATATTTTTTAACCATATCCAGGTTTTTATATTTAATCAAATGTTAACTTTCTAGATTGAAGGGGTTTAAAAATTCTATTAACCATTATGAATCTACCTTTTTTTGTTTTTCCACTGAGGCCTGGAGTATTACATATCATAGCTGGCTGACTTTTGTGCTATTGATTTGGTCTTGCACTCTTTGGATGATTCGCAACAGAAGAAAATATGCAATGATCAGTTCTCCTTTCATGGTTGTTTATGGGAATCTACTACTGACATTACAATACATATGGTCTTTTGACCTTGAGGAAATTAAACAGGTTCCAGGATTTCTAGAAAAAAAAGCACCAGGGGAACTTGCATCAAAGGTAAGTGGACTAGATAGCAATGAAATAGAGGATATACACTTCAAAGCAAAATTTTTAAAATAATCCTTCAGGTGTTAAATAATCTTTTCAGAAAAAAAATTTTTCACTAAAGAAAAAGATGGAGGAATATTTTAAATAATGGTTATGTCCCACAATTCATTATTTTAATAACACATAAAAACATGTGAGCGAATGTATTCTATTTTCTTAATTTGAGGGGGGGTTTTAAGCAATGATAAAATAATTTATAGCAGAGGTACCAGACACCTGTGTGACCCCACACAACTCCCCACAAAACTGAATATGGCTGGAACCAGATTAAAATGCAATTAGGAATGTTTAATAAAATAATTAACAATACAATATAACTTAGATACTGTTAATTTGTGGGTTTCTAAGTCAATACAATAGTCAACATTTGAGTTTGACACCACTGGTTTACACTAAAAAATGAGGTGTTTGGAAAGAAAGCATGGGTGTCAAAACAAGAAAATGGCGGAAACTGTTTTGGGTTGAAAGATACAGAATCTGTATATGATGGCTAAATAGATGGTACATATCTATAAGTTTAATTAACATGTTATATATTATCAGTGAACATTGATAAAGATACTGCTTTTAGACTTTTGCCCTGCCATTAAGCATACCTTTTTGGAAATAGAAGATGCTATTTTAATGTTTCTTTTCCCCCAGTGATAGTTTTTGCTCCTAGATACTTCATTATCTTCCTGAATCCACTCATATTTGAGTCATATTTTTAAAATAGTGGATTGATTTCCGAATAACAGATTTTGTGGAGTTCACTATTGTTTTGTTAACAGTGTTTGGGATGGTACCTATTGTGTGGATGACAGACTAAATTTCCAGTCATCAGTAATGGCATTGCCTTCAGTTGTTGATGGTACTCTCCCTACCCACAATTTCTCTGGATACTCCATGCAATGTAATGTCTGTGTACACAACCAATTCCTAATAAGGTCACATATACCCCCAATAAATTGTATTTACAAGACCTGACACTCACAATTTTAGATTTTAAACATAACCATTATTTAAACACAAAATGAAATTTATTATAGACATTAATATGTTAAAGACAAAGCAAAATAAAATATATCATAATCACATATATTAACATGAATCCCACTCTCCCAGCAGTATACTTGTAGCAATGAAGAAGAATAGGCACATATCTACAGAAACCTAGCAAGGAAAGTTACACAGCGGAGGAAAAGTCTTATACTTAGGGTAACTCTAATTCTGGATTTAATTTTTATGCTATGTGCAGATTCTAAAGGCTCTGATCTAAGTCCTTTAGAATAAAATAAAGTGCATAGGTTAAGGACTGCCATTGTCCTAAACACTTAGCAACTCTGAGACTTCTAGATTTGCTAGTGTCTCAGATATCCAAGTTTGCCGAGAAGCTTAACTTCTAGATAAATGGGAATGTTGTATTAAGCATTCGTTTAGCAGGGAAAAATAATAAATGAATATCCCAAAAAACTTCCATGGGAAGATTATTAGATGGATTTAATCTCAGTGAACACTGACATCAAGATGAAAAAGGACAGAAGCTTCATCAAGAAGGCAGTTCTCATAAGTCATCAGAATATTAATTATAATTTTTCTCCCTAACACTTAAAAATCAGTTATAAAAATGTAGTTGTCCTAGCTCTCATCTGGTATTTTTTTCTTATTTCTTCTTTGGGATGATAATTGAAATAATAATGGGTTTTATTTTCTGTGATGCATTTTCCTTCCTGTCTATAATGGACATTGCAAGATTTAAAAAGAAGAGCCTATTCTTATTTAAAAATAGTAACAATGCCATAATGAGGACAGGAAATCAACCAAGGACAAGCATCTTGAGGGAGAACACTTGTTGAAAACTTGATTTCCTGCCCAGATGGAAGCAATTTAGAATGTGCAGTCATCGCACAGAGAATGCATCATCATCATTCTTCTTCAGGGTCTCTTACAATGCAGAGTACATTACTGGCACTTGCTAAGTATATGCCGGCATTTTTATGAAAGGGAATCAAAAAGCAAACTTCTTTCTGATGAAATAAAATGGATAACTGACTCCATCTCAAATGACATACTCTACCTTTTTTCTCCCCACCCACCCCCATTGTCACCCCCACCTTGAGAAAGAGAAGTTTTAAGAATAGTCTGTCACAATGTTAGTTACATTTAAACTGGTTAATGAGTTTACTTCCTGTTTTCAGATTCTTTTCACCATTACTTTCTGGCTGCTGCTAAGACAGCACCTCACAGAGCAAAAAGCACTTCGATTAAAGGAAGCTCTTTTATCTGAGGTCAAAATTGGAAGCCCGGAAGATGAGGAAAAAGGTGAATTATGTAGTGTTTTATGCATACTATAGCGTAAACTCTTTGAGGGCAAAGGTTACCTTTTGTCCATTGCATAAGCCCAACATTAGGTACAGTGCCACAAGCATAGTTAGCACATTATAATTGTGTGTTAATTATTTAGAATAGTGATTTATAATGTGGAATCAATGAGTTAGAGGACCAAAAGGATGTTCTGTACTAGTTCCATCATCATCTGCTTACCCTCTAATTTTAAACCAGTCTTTTAGTATGAGAAAAGAGTTGAAATAATATTTTCTACCATCTCTGGTCATATGAGTTTAGTTCCTTTTGATGGGCAAAAGGAAATACGTAATCTTTTATAAGGAATGCTAGTACATGTGAATAGCAGGCTGAACAATCTTTTATTTTAAAAAGTATTATTCTTTCCTGGAGAAAGACTGATCATGATTAGAGGTTTCCTTTTAGCTCCAGTAATGGAAGCTGCCTTTTTTTTTTTCAAACACAAGCACCAGCTGGGTGGTGTAGCAGATAGACTGCCAGTCCTAGAGTCAAGAAGACTTATCCTTCTGAGTTCAGTTTGGCCTCACATACTTGCTGGCTGTGTGACCCTGGGCAAATCACTGAATCATGTTTGCCTCAGTTTCCTCACCTTTATAGTGAGCTGGACAAGGAAATAGCAAAACACTCCAGAATCTTTGTGAAGAGAACCCCAAATGGGGTCACAAAGAGTCAGATATTGCTGCAGCCAGCACAGTCTGGGCATATCTACCAGCTGAGAGAAATAAAGAAAAAGTGAGAGAAAGCTTCCAGCTGAATAAGAAAAGGGGGAGAGAGATGGGGATGTATTCCACAGTCTGTTTATTGCAGAACCATTTCATACAGAGCCAACGATATAAAAATATAGATATAACGATATAAAAATCATAGAGCTTATATTCTTCATTGCAGGGGTGACTATGTGACTTGGGTCTTGCCTTTCCCTGACCCCAGCCCAAGGCTAATCACTCATTAAGATCTTTATCCTAGAACCACCTCCAGAGGCACAACAAACCCAGAGTCCTAATCAGGACTTGCAAATTAACTTTTAGTACATTCTTTAGATATTCACAAAACCAATGAGAGCATCCACCCAACAAGATTATACTTTCCTTGCATATCTGCCTAATGACCTTGTAGAACTGGGGAGCTAGTGTGCCAAGACCCCAGAAAGTCTTGGCCCCCAACAAGATATGACCAAAATGACTAAACAACAACCAAATCTTATATATTCACTTTCTGGCTTCCAGTTGAATGTGATTTATGTTTCTACGGGATTGTCAGATTAGATATTTTTATTTGATTTAAGTAATGAAAATGGTATAATAAACTGGTCATTCCAGCCCAATAATTGATATGATATTGTTTTATTCATGAATCAACCAATTGTTTGACTAGGATTGTAGGATGTGGAACTGGAAGGAATATTAGAGTTCTTGTTGTTCATCTCCCTTATTTTATAAATGGGAAAACTAAGGCCCATAGAGATGAAGTGACTTGATCAAAGTCACACAAGTAGCAATTCCTAAAGACAGGATCTGAATTCATCTTTTGATTCTGGTCTACTTCATCAGCTGGGGTATCAAAATTACGTATTTAATCACAGGTGCTTACATTGACTATGACCCACATGTTGAACTTGGAGAAAAAAGTCAAGTATCCCAGAACAGATTTAAATTACATTTGTCCACATGTAATTACAATCATACTGTAAGCTAAGAATAATGACATAAGTTTTCTATTTTTGAAGATGATGAACTGCAAGATATACAAGTGGAGGGAGAGGAAAAGGAAAAGGAAGAAGATAAAGGAAAAATAAAAAAGCAGGAAAGCAAGAAAGAAGAAGATCATGATGAAGAAGATGATGACCAGGACATCATGAAAGTGATGGGAAATTTGGTGATGGCCATGTTCATTAAATATTGGATTTATGTTTGTGGAGGAATGTTCTTCTTTGTCAGCTTTGAGGGTACAATTGTAATGTACAAAATCATCTATATGGTGCTCTTCCTGTTTTGTGTGGCCTTGTATCAGGTATGTAAAAGGCAAACCCATACCATGTACTTCATATAGATTCTAAGAGATTTATTTGAATAACTATCATGTTATTTCAATCTCTAGAATAGATTAATTGAGTGAAGAGGAAGATGAAGAGTATAGAGGTGGATGATACACTTCACTTCTGTTAAGCACTGGAATTTGGAACTCTTAGAGTTGATTCAGTTGTTTAAAATTAGGGTATGGGAGTATTTGAATTTTTTTAAATGAATATTCATAAAGTTTCTCCTCCTTTAATGCTTCATCATGGTGTGGAGGGGATGATGAGGTTGTATAACTATGAAAGCAGAGCAGAAGCTCTTACATATTCTACGAAGCTAAAAAGGCTTTGCATACAACAAAGTGATGGACTAATTTTCTACATCAGAAGATGAACTAAGTTCAGAAAATCTTGTCACCAGGTTGGCCACAGGGTGATAAATTTTTCAGCCACTATAACTGTTAAAGACCATTTACTAAGACATAGAGAACTGGGATCTACATTGTGAAAGAGGCACTCAAATTCACAAAGCCCAAGGTCTTTGAAGTCAATATGTAATATTAAAATAATTACTTAAAGCCAATTTCTATTTTTAAGAAACTTGTCTAGTTTAGAGTTTAATTTAGAGTTCACCTATTCCAATTTAAAGTTCAGTCTAATAGCACAGATATTCTAAAAGTATTGTTTCTTCTGGGGCATTTATGTTTGGATTTGTGGTCCCAGATACGACATTTTATAATTATATGTTTTGCTTACTAAACACAGGATGCATTCCCTGAATTCCATGCCAACCAGTACTAACTAACATCTGGTCCTTTAAAGTTTGTAGAGCCTTTTATAAACTTTATCTCATGTGAGTTTCTCAGTAAAGTTTCCTGAAGAGGAGACTGCAACATCAACAATTAGTCTACTTTTGTAGAAAAATAAGGTTGAGGCTAGTGATTTGCCTAGGTCACAGAGCTATGAGTATCAGAGAAATTATTTGAATTCAGGTCTAAATCCAGAAGCAACAATTGAATTAAATTTTAAAAAGAAAAAAAGCTGGGCTAGCATATAGAGAATTTAGTTAACACCTATGGAGAACTGGGTTCAAATCCTGTCTCTTGCATATATTGGCTAAATGATTCTAAGCAATCTTTCCGTACCCTAGACAATTCTATTCCTATATGTTGTGGAGAAGGTACTCTACTAGTATAGTTTCCTTGTCCGGGGGTTTTCTATACTAATAAAATCAAAGGTCCAAGTTCAGGGTTGGTGGGGGGAAAGGGAAAGCAAAATCTCATTGCATTGATATTCTATTGGATCATTATATTAGTAAAAGCATTAGTGAAAAGATTTTTTTCATTAAACTTATAGAAAGCTCCAAAAGATAATACTCCAATGAATCTTTAATCTCATAAGATCATAGACTTAGAAAAGGAAGGCACCCTAGAGGGCATCACATTTGACCTTGCACTTTACAAATCAGGAAAGTGAAACTGAGGAGGGTTAAGTGACTTGCCCAAAGTGACACAGGCAGTGAGCTTTGGAAATGAGTCTTCAAACTCCAGTTAGTGCTTTTCTCATTGTATTGTGGAGAGTAAGGTAACTAATGCAATGGATCCACAAGAAAGTTCATCAAAATGCAGACAAATATGAAGAATGAAAAATTATTCAGTTGAAATAGCCATAATTTTTAAAATTTCTTCAAAATTTGGTTTATTTCTCAAACAAATGTCAGCATTTTATGATAAAGCCATATTTATCCCATACCTAGGAGCCTTAAACCATCTATATACAAATGGAAAAAGATCTGGTTTCTACATACTCACACACATACACACACAAAAATATCCATACATATTGTGAACAGAGTAGACAATCTAATACTGTAATTTTCCAGAAAAAAGTCTATAAACCCAGTTTTCCACATTAACTAACCAGATTTAATACATCAGTCATCCTGTAGCATTTCTTTATCCTTTTGCAATGTCTGATTCCCAGGTCCACTATGAATGGTGGAGGAAGATACTAAAATATTTTTGGATGTCAGTAGTTATTTATACTATGCTGGTGCTTATCTTCATATATACATATCAGTTTGAAAATTTCCCTGGCCTATGGGAGAATATGACAGGACTGAATCAAAAAAAGTGAGTATGTTTAGTTTTCTTTGGGTTATGAGAGTAGTAGATGTGATCACGATCTAGCTACATTATTTGAAAGCATTTTTAAATGTTTGTATTAAAAATTAGAAATTGTGGTGATATGTCTGCCCTAATTTTTGGAACAAGAAACGTGAATGATTGTTTTACTTAAGCAAACTATGCCTTGGCAAAATATCATCTGAGCCAGTTACATTTACACAAGGAAAATTTCCTCATTTATATCTTTCCCCCCAAATTTTTCCTGCTAAAAAATAGAGGCCTGAATCTTTAATATATAGCCTGGAGAGATGGCTGTTTTATAAATGGAGAAGAAACCCTCCCCTAAATTTGAGGAGCACTAGGTAGAAACCTGCCTCCATAGTCCATCTGTAGTATGTGATGTATCTCCCTAATACTTCCATGACATGTCTGCAAGATTCTAGATGTTGCTTAGAGGTTAATGTTTTTTAAAATATACATAGGTTGCTGATCTTACCTGAACTTTCCTTTCCTTCAATAGAAGTGAGTGTTTAAGTCTGTAGATAGATAGATAGATAGATAGATAGATAGATAGATAGATAGATAGATAGCTGATAGATAGACTGACAGATAGATAGACAGATAGATGATAGATAGACTGACAGATAGATAGGTAGATAGATAGATAGACAGATAGATGATAGATAGTTGATTGACAGATAGGTAGATAGATAGATAGATGACAGATAGATAGATAGATAGATAGATAGATAGATAGATAGATAGATAGATAGAAAGTTGTAGTGAAGAGAATCAGAGAGATGTATAAAGACAATATGCTAATTGGCAACTAGAAGAGTCTTTCCAAAATTGAATATTAAGAAATGACAGTAGCTTGTCATAGTGATCTACTGTACCTCCTCCCTGTCACATGTAAGAAAGATGATAAATGTAAGTGGGGAATTTAACAGCAATATTTTTGTATCTTTTTCCCCCAGAATTTCAAAATGGGATGTATAAATTATATATTGAAAGGCACAGTCATAAATTAATGAACATATATTTGTGTTTACATGTACAAAATATCTGAAAAGGTCTGCAGAGTGCATTTTCAATGGCTGAGTGGGATCCTGGCTTTCTTTTTCAGGCTAGAAGATCTTGGTTTGAAGAAGTTTACTATTACAGAGCTATTTACTCGCATATTTATCCCAACTTCCTTCTTGCTGGTGTGTATATTACATCTTCATTATTTCCATGACCGCTTCCTAGAGCTCACAGACCTAAAGTCTATACCCAGCAAAGAGGACAACACCATCTACAGGTAAACAAATAAAATGGTTAGTTGTCTTCCCAAAAGTTCACCTTAAAGGAAGATTATTTGTCAAGCTTATGATTCCATAGTTAGCCTAAACCCTAGATTTTGCATACCTGCCAGCTCAGTCAAAGAAAAGAAGAAAAAAAGTGAAGAAATAGAAAATGTTCTACTGACCTCTCCTGAATTGAATTTCAACTCACTTGGCACAAATGTATAGGTAGGTAAGAGGTTATGTTCACTGTATAATACAGAGAATAACTGTGTAGGCAACTAATGTTTTATGTATGTTCAGAAAGATATCTTTTCTATTGGAGAGAAGCAGTATAAACTCTAACACATTTTATAATTAACTGTAAAGAATACTATATAATCTTATTTCTAAATATTTCATACCTTCTTAATCATATCTTGCTGTTAAGAATTAGATTCACTTTTCTTTCCCTGAGCACACTGCCAAAATGGTTCAGGTTCGGTTCAAGTAGTGTAGGATTCTCCTACCAATCTATCATAATCTATCTACTTATGAATCTTGAAGCCTTTACTGGTGTATCTCCAGGCCATGAGCTAGCAGTATCTGCCACTCTCTGAGAAA
Organism: Pseudocheirus occidentalis; assembly: GCA_028646575.1. Taxonomy (NCBI): domain Eukaryota; kingdom Metazoa; phylum Chordata; class Mammalia; order Diprotodontia; family Pseudocheiridae; genus Pseudocheirus; species Pseudocheirus occidentalis. The sequence goes on along the minus strand of CM053594.1, from coordinate 172,402,488 downwards.
CTCATGAAGAATCCCTGTAGAAGGAGGTGTATGGTTAGCAACCATCCCTAAAGAGCAATTTGGAATCTCATAATTACTACCAAATTAGTATTTATTTATTATTGGAAAAAGCAAAGATACATCTTCAATTAAAGTTGAAGTCCTTGGGACAGATAATTCATAATCATACTTGCTGACACCGAGAAGTCATCCTTAGATTTTTAATTAGCCATTGTCTACACAAAAAGACTTTACCATAATGTTTTTAAAAATGTTAATTTGTATTTGGTATTTCTTGATAAGACCAAAGTACTTCTAATTTTAGTATGGCATCAGGTAGAGCTCTCCTTATGTAAGATGTTATATGAACTGGGGAGCCATCACCTCACTTTCAGATATGGAGTTTACATTAAAATAATCAAGATGAGCCTCCTAGATAGCACACAAGGAGCTTTTGGTGAAAGGCAAGTAATGTCAATAAATTTATAGCAGTGTCTTTTTTTCCCCTAAATTCTTTTTGTTTCCTTTCCTTCCTCATTTCTCTTTAAGAACACTTATTTAATCACAGGAGGGTTAATTCTTGGAATGGTTATTTTTGTCATGTGTCCTGCCTCTTCCTTTACAAACAGGACATGGATGTAGGCTGTATGCAACCTGTGAAAGCAGAACTCCATGACCATGAAGCAAGCTAGGCACTGACCTACTAACTGCATGGACCAGCAGTGGTGCTGATTCTTAGGGCCCAGAAAGCATGTAGAAAGTCTCTTTTTCCACTGAGGCTTCTTTCTTAATGTAATGTCAGCAGTAGTTTCTGTGTGCGTGGTGTAGGTTCAGTTATACAATTTGGATCACTGCCGTCAAAACCTGTTTGTGCCAAGACTCTAGTGCTGCTTTCTCTTCTTCCTGGGTTGGTCCCCTCAGATCCTTCAAGCCACTACAGGACTATGATGAAAGATGAGCCAAATATTTGCTTTTTCATGTGAAAATAGAAATCCATTTCCTGTCCTCTTCAATGCATTGACAACCCTAAGTTCTGGCTTAAAAATCTCTTTGTCATGGAAACATTAAAGAGAGAAACCAGCAAGGGTTACCTCAGGTAGTCAGTAGAGTTCTGTCAAGAGGCATGTTAATTTCTGTTCTGGCCTTCTAGGGCCTCTAAGGATGGGAGATGGATGTAGTGGTAAAAATAATAACAACACAAGCATTTTACTATCTATATAGATTATATTTAGTATATCTGTATACTATATAGTATATCCATATACTATCTGTGTATTTACTATATAAAATTTACTATTTTCATACTTACTAAATAAGGGTAAAAAGTCCTTACTCAAGTAGCTTAATAGGTTATAACATTCCTAATTATTATTATATAGCAGAGACCTATCTACTTAGAGCTGCCTTTGCATCATTAATTATAATAATAATGATGGCTAACACTTATTTTGTGCCAGGCACTGTGCTTAGAGCTTTACAATTATTATCTCTTCTGATCCTCACAACAATTGCAGAAGATAGGTGCTATTATTATTTTCATTTTACAGATGCAGAAACTGAACCAACTGAGGTTATAACTTGCCCATGGTCACACAACTATCAAGTATTTGAGGCCAGATTTGAACTCAGGTCTTCCTGACTTCAAACTCAGTGTTCTATCCACTATGCCACCTAAATGCCTCTGAAAGCATTTAACACTTGTTGTTTATTTTACATCTCTAAATTTATTTATTTTCCTAAAGGTTCATGCCAATTAATGTATTTTTGAACATTGTAATGACTCAAAGAAGGAAAGGGTTTTGAGTTTGGTTTTAACAACTTCTATGATTTTTCTGATTCTGCCTTCATGGAATACAAGAAGGGTTATTAACAAGAATGATCTTTTTTTAAAAAGCATTAATATGCTCATTTCTTCACTGCAGTTTGCTATTTCATAAGTATACTTTCTCCTGTTTCGCACATCATTTTTGATTAGAATATATATGAAATATATAAAATTCATATTTTGTGAATAGGCACATTGACTGCTATATAAAGCAGACTACAGATACATACATACATATATACATACAGCTCTGAGATCTGAGCATGTCAGCATTTCACTGTCTTAGCCAGGTAACATAATTTTTTAAAGGTATATATGACCTGTATTTATTTAGATACACATCTATCTGTATGAAACTGATGTCTATTAACTATCTAGATATATCCATCTAGATACATATCTATTTATATCTCTATCTGTATGAAGTTGATGTCATTCATTTAAACATTGGGTGGCCCGCATAACACACACACACATACACACACATACACACGCATGCATATGTCATGCACCCAAACACACTTTTTTTTAATACACTTTGAGAAACTAGTTATATGCCTGAGCATAATTATTTAAGTATTTTTGGTCCAGAGGAAGGAATGCATATTTTACAAGTTTTATTTTCATTCACAAAGATATGATAGAAGTTGAAATCTGAAGCCAAACATAATAAGAGACAAATAAAAATTAGGCCTCTTTTTTCTTACCTATTTTTGCTGTAGCTACACTTCAATCTCAATGCTCCTGTGTTACCCTGCCAGCATTTTTCACTGCATGACAGAGAAACTCTCAGAACTGTGGGTTCCATAGTGATAATATTCATAATAATATGTCTATCTGTGTATATGCCTCTGTAAGACACTCCTCCATTCATTCCTGTTTAATAATTTCCTCTTTCTCTCTTTAACTTGTTTCCCATTGCCATCGCATGTATTCTTGTGCTTCCGTCTCTCACCTTATAGCCATGCCAAAGTCAATGGTCGTGTATATCTAATAATAAATAGGTGGGTACTTCATTGTTTCCTTTCCTTTTCTAAATACTGTGCCTGATTTGTTCTCCTCCTTACTTAAGTTAAAGAAATATTATTTATCTGAACAGTATTAAGATATTTTCATAGATGTATTATTTCACATTAGCTCATTTGTTTGTTGTGTTTTCTGCCATATGAATTTGGATGTTTTTAATTTGGTCATCACTTGGTCCTTTTCTTTCTGATTTGAAACCACTTCACCATTTAACCAGTTCTCTTGATAGAATTATGTAGTTCAAAGGCTTATTTTTTATCTTGCCTATTTACAGAAGAACTTCATAAATATGATTAAAACAATATTATAGAGATATCAGTTTCTTTAAATTTAAGATATCTTCACTTCTCAAAACATTAGTATCTATTTAGGATGAAAACATTCACTCTCATCCATTTGGGGAAAGAATTATTAATATATTTGGAATAAGGAGCTTCAGGCTTTAATTTATTTGATGAATTTTTCTTGAGCACCTACTAAATAGAAGTCATGGTGTTAGGTATTATGAGTGTAAAAAATCTAATAAGACAGCATCTGTCCTTTTTAAGATTCCTGATTTTATAATATAGTGGAAGAGTTGACAAATCTACCCAAATTCCATAAAAGAAAAAGTATTAGTTGGTTCCGTAAAAGATTTAACTCATACATATCAGTGTTCAAAGATTTAAAATATGGTATTATCTCTGTATTAATAATGGAAATAAAAGGCTACTTCGGAGGTTAGCTTACTGAGAAGAAATATGGGGGAGGCAGGTAGGTGACTCAATGGATAGTGTGCTGGCCTGGAGTCAGGGAGACCTGAGTTCAAATCCAACCTTGGACACTTACTAGCTGTGTGACCTTCCCTTAACCTCTGTTTGTCCTAATCCACTGGAGCAGGAAAAGACACACCACTCCATTATCTTTGCCAAGAAAACCCTATGTACAGCATTGGCGTCCATACCATCACAAAGAGTTGAACATACCTGAACAAGTGAATGACAACAGAAATAAAGTTGATAAACACATGAGTATAGTTTCTTTATATAGTTTTCCAAGCTGGAAAAGACCTTAGTCCAATCCCCAAATCTTACTGAGGGAACTAAATTCACACAGCTAATTAATTAGTGGCAAAACTTAGAACGAATCTTTGGTATCCCAGTTCCCAATCCAGTTTTCATTTTTCCCATCTAACTCACTGTTCATGGTTTTATTATTTTCTTTGCATTTAATTCATAAAGATAAGAACATCAGATATGTAGTATCCCTGAGTTCTTTGCCAATAAGCAGGTTTTTATACCCTTGAGCTTAGACTAAATCTTTGGATTAAATTGTAAGTAGTAACTTCTGTGAAAATAGAACCTAAGACCAAAGTCTCTACTAAACCATAATAGCTATTTGCAAAGTAAATCAACTGGTTTTTTTTCTACATGATTCAAAACAAATTTAAACTTATTATTTTCTTTATTTCACATTTAACAAACACTTTTTTTTATCTCTGCTGGAGAAAGAAAGGTCGTACAGGTTTTCAAGTCTATGTAGAAAAAGTATAGTTGCTAGACTCCAACGTAAGATTTTCAATAACCCTGGAAATCTTATCGTTCTAGTCTGTGTTGCTCTTAATGCACTTACTAGTTGTTCCAGAGGAGATCCAGGAGGCACAGCATAGGATGAGAATAACTTTCTTCCATATTTTTTTCCTGTAGAACCCCTTAATTGACTTTGTGCTTTTGAATATGCCTTATGGCAGACGTTTCAGAATTCTTTCAAGAACAAACATCTGTGACCCATTTACCCAGAGTCAGAGGGAATCCGTTCAGTATCTGTGTTGGTGCTAAGATTTTTTTAAAAATTCCTACACCAAGCAATAACAGCAAGTATGATGAGATTAATATTAAGAAATCACAATTCTAAAAAAGAAAGAATTCACAATTCTGTGGCCATGTTTTCTTTTTTCTTTTTCTTTAACTTTTGTTTATTTTTTGGTTTACATCATTGATTTCCACAAGATGTTGAGTTACAAATTTTCTCCCTACCCACCACCCCAAAATAGCAATCCCACTGTATACCCCAACCCCAATCTGCTCTCTCCTATATCCTCCCCCATTACCCCCCTGACTTTCTGGTAGGGTAAGATGGATCTCCCTATAGCAGTGCCCATATATCTAATTGAAAGACAAGCAATTCAATACAGGCGGGACATGTGTAGTTATGCAGCACATCTCCACAATGAACATACTATGTAATGTGGACTATATTTCCTTCCTTTCTATCCCACCCTCCACTTGTTCTGTTCTGTACTTTGTCTCTGTCCCTTTACAGAATGTGTGCTTCTAACAACCCTAACCCCACCCTGCTCTCCCCTCCATCATCCCCCATCTCATCCCCTTCCGCCCTACTCTCCTGTGGGGCAAGATACCCAATTTAGAGTGTATGTCATTCCCTCCCTAAGCCAAATTCAATGAGAGTAAGGTTGACCCATTCCCTTTTTGCCTTCCTGTTCTTCCCTTCCATTGTAACAGTTATCCCTTGCCTCTTCTATATGAGATGATTAACCCCATTCTGTCCCTCCCTGTTTCCTCTCATTCTATTCCTCTCCACCTCTTAATTACACCTTTTAAAATATCATCCCTTCATATTTAATTGATCCTGTGCCCTCTGTCTACATATACATAAATACCTGCACTCACATATGTATTCATATGCATATATACCCTTCTATATATACATGTGTATGTATACATATATATACATTTATATTCCTTTCACCTATCCTCATACTGAGGAAAGTTTCACAAGTTACAATTCTCATTTTTCCGTGTTGGCATGTAAATAGTTCAACTTTGATAAGTTCCTTATTATTTTTTTGTATGTTTACCTTCTCATGCTTCTTGTGTTTGAATGTCAAATTTTCTGTTTAGTTCTGGTTTTTTCATCAAGAGTGCTTGAAAGTCCTCCACCTCACTGAATGAACATATTTTCCCCTGAAACATTATACTCAGTTTTTCTGGGTAGGTGATTCTTAGTTTTAATCCTAGCTCCTTTGATCTCCAGAATATCATATTCCAGGCCCTTTGGTCCCTTAATGTAGAAGCTGCTAGATCCTGGGTTATCCTGATTGTGTTTCCACAGTATTCAAATTGTTTCTCCTTGGCAGCCTGTAATATTTTCTCCCTGATCTGGGAACTCCAGAACCTGGCTATAACATTCCTAGGAGTTTTCTTTTGGGGATCTTTTTCAAGAGGTGATTTGTGAATTCTTTCAAGTTCTATTTTGCCCTCTGGTTCTAAAATATCTGGACAATTTTGCCTTGAGAATTTCTTGAAGAATGATTTCTAGGTTGTTTTTTTGATCATAGCTTTCAGGAAGTCCAATAATTTTAAAATTATCTCTCCTGGATCTATTTTCCAGGTCAGGGGTTTTTTCAATGAAATATTTCACATTGCTTTCTATTTTTTCATTTGTTTGAATCTGTTTAATAGTATCTTGATTTCTTATAAAGTCTTTTGCTTCCATTTGTTCCACTCTAATTCTGAAGGAATTATTCTCTTCAGAAAGCTCTTGAGATTCTTTGTCAATCTGGCAAATTTGACTTTTTAAGGCATCCTTTTCCTCCTTTTGGGACCTCCTTTGGCATTTGAGTTAGTCTATTTTTTAAGGTGTTATTTCTTCAGTCAGATTGTTGACTCTTATCATGATTTTCTTGTATCATTCTCATCTCTCTCCCCAATTTTTCCTCCACTTCTCTTATTTGATTTTCAAATTCCTTTTTAAGGGGCAGCTAGGTGGTGCAGTGAATAGAGCACCGGCCCTGGAGTCAGGAGTACCTGAGTTCAAATCCGGCCTCAGACACTTAACACACAAAAAACTAGCCATGTGACCTTGGGCAAGTTACTTAACCCCAACTGCCCTCCAAAAAAAAAGCAAAAAAAAAAATTCCCTTTTAAGCTCCTCTATGACCTCTATCCAGTTCGTATTTTTCTTGGAAGCTTTTGGTGTGGGAGTTCTGACTGTGTTGTCTTCACCCAGTTCCATGCTTTGGTCCTTTTTGTCCCCCAAAAAGGAATCTAAAGTTGGATTGCTGGGCTTGCTTTGATTCCTTTGCCTGCTCATATTGCCAGTCAATTATGTGGCTTTTGGGCTCAGTAGTAAAACTCTACTTTCAAAGGAGAGAGCTCTGTCCCGAATTGTTGGGGTTTTCACAGCTGCCAGACCTATTAGGAGGCTGCCGTTTTTTGCAGCCCCCACCAGCTTTGACTCACTGAAAATGCACCTCAGTACCATCACCCAAGATTGTGATCTGATCCATGTAGCTCTAGACAAGAGCACTTAGCCTCTGAATGATTGCTTGGCCCTCCTGCAGTCTGCAGGCTGGGAGTTTCTAAAGCAGCCACATGGAGGCGGCTGCAGGGCCATCACTTCAGACTGCTGCTAGCTGTGGAGGCAGTTTGGCCAGACTGTCTTCCCCAAATTTAGCTGAGTTCCACTGGCCTTTTCCCTTTGTCCTTGGCCTTTGTGGGTTTGTGATTCAGAAATCACCACAGTTATTGGTGATCTGCTCTCCTGAAAGCTTCAGCCCTGGCTTCTCCTGGATGCCTTGGAGCTGAAACCACACAGGGCTGGGCTCTGCTTCCAGCATGCTGTGATGACCACCTGCCAGGCTGCCTTCAGTGGGAGCTTTGTTACTCCATCATTTTTGTGGCATCTGGAGCTCTAAAATTTGTTTAGAATCATATTTTATAGGTATTTGAGGTGGTACGGGGGGAAGCTCATGGAGTTCTAGTATTTCTACCCACCATCTTGACTCTGGACCCCTGTGACCATGTTTTCAAAACACTTTTTAATCTCAAAATTTTATATGTGGGTCATTTGAAGGAATTGTGGATGTTTAATATGCAGGAGAGAAAACTCCATGGGGCCATTTATTCAAGTATTTGAGAGGCCATTATGTGAAACTATTTTAATAGTTATCTAATTAGTCTTCCCTACTAATTTCTGACCTCTAGTCGACAATTTGTATATCATTCCTCTACTCAAAAACCTTCAGTTGCATCCTCATCCTGACATTGAAGACTGACCTTAATCTGCTTCCAACCTATGTTTCCCAGCTTCTTGTCACACTATTTCCTTTCGTGTACTCTTCTTCTAACCAGAGTAGATTCCTGACCATCCCATGTGTTCACCTAGCCTGTCCCATTTTTTATTCCTTGGTTTACTCCCATACTTAGAAATCCTTTCTCTCATTCAAAGACTAACTCAGGCACTCATTTCCACTATAAAGTGTTCCCCAAACTACCATGCTGAAAGTGATCTTTCTTCTAAGATTTTCTGTAACACTGGGAACTTTCTGTCCTACTAATCACAGTATTCCTTTTAACATAGTTATCTGTAGACATGTTTCGTTTCCCCTTATCATGGCAGAAAAGTTGCCATTAGCCTCATGGAAAATGTAGTTCTAAGCCAGATAAGATGTGTAGCTGTTGCACAGCAGCACATCAGTTGTAGATTTTCTCTTGTTTGACTTCAGGCAGATCAATTTTTTCATTACAAAGACTATGTCTTATTTCGTACTTGTATCTCAGATACCCAGAACAATGCCTTGCTCATGGTAGACATTTAAAACATTTGTCTAATTCAGCGGTTCTCAATCTGTGGGTTATATTCAATTTGTAACAATGAAAACACATCCTGCATATCAGATATTTACATTATGATTCATAACAGTAGCAAAGTTACAGTTATGAAGTGGCAATGAAAATAATTTTATGATTGGGGGTCATGATAACATGAGGGACTGTATTAAAGGGTCGCGACATTAGAAAGGTTGAGAACCACTGGTAATGGAATTGAATAGAACTTAATAATTAGGGTATCAACTCAACATGCTGTATCGCAATGTTTCTACAGTTCAGGGACAGAGTCATAAAAGCATTGATCTAGATTTGAAAGGAACCTCAGAGGACATCTGTTCCAATCTTTTTACTTTATAGATGGGGAAACTGAGGTCAACTGAAATTAAGTGGCTTGCCCAAAGTCACCCAGTTAGTAACTTACAGAGGTGAGACTTGAACTCGGGCCTTCTGACTCTCAAGCACTGATATTCTTTTCACTGTACCAAGAAATTGCAGATGTCATTTCAAATCATTAATCTGGACTAGCCCTTGTGAAAATCCATTTGAATCAAGGAAAAGTATAAACTTGAATATTTAAAAGGAAGATTTTTTTTCATTTCTTTCCAATACACTCGTTAAGCAAGTAGAGCTGACCTGATAAAATACTCCAGAGGAGGACTGCATAAAGGAATTGTTTTTATTATTTATAATTAGCTTACCAATAAAATGAAAAATGGGTCTTTTCAATGTTCTTGGGAAGAATTTATTTTCTTAGTCACTTTAAACATTCCACTTGAAATCTTGTTTACAGTGTTAATATGCTTGGCAAACTCTTTCTTCCTAGCATGTTCAAAGGTAAGTTCAACCAAGCTTTGATTTGAATGATTCACCATTCCAGAAATACATTGGCATAAATTAATGAGGTAATACTCTGGTAGGATCTTCATTTTATTAAATGAACATTTTGATATGCAGATTTTAAGAGACAGAATCAGACCCTTTTGACCATGAATCTAAATACTGTCAATCTCTCCTAATATTACCTTATTTAGAAATTTTGTACCGCAAGATACCCAGGAATCTCCTGCTGGAATGATAGCTACCTATGCCCCAGCATAGTTAACATTCTCTTTTTTCACAGAACTCCTCTTCCATGTCACGATGAAACATTTGTTGTAGAAGTGCTTATGCAAAAGTAGACTTTTCAGTTGCAGAAGAATGGAAGGCATATGGTAGACAGAAGCACATTAAAAATTCTGAGGAGGGGAGCAGAACCAAAATGGTGGAGTAAAAGCAGGGCCTTGCTTGAGCTCTACCTCAAACCCCTCCAAATACCCATAAAAATGACTCTAAACAACTAAAAATTCTGAGAAGTGAAAATCCTAACAAATATATGGCCTCAGAAAGGAGACATTCTTTGTAGGGAGAGATAGACTACAGGTATGGTATGCAGTCATGGTTGTACTTATGTCATTAGCAATTCTCTTAGGATATCTATGGTAACTTTGTGAGATAGGAAAAGGCATCTGAAATTCCACTTTTGTTCATATTGCAATGAAATGTTTCTTCCTCTATGTGTTTTTGAAATGTTCCCACCCCTCAATGTGAAAAAGAATCCTCTTTTTTTGTTGTTTTTTTACGTATATATTTGATATATGCATATGTTCCAAAATAGTCCACATGTAAAAAGTCTGAGGAAGGAAGTTCCACTGATATTTTGAATCTGTGAATAATTGGCACAGGATTTACCTCTGCTAGAGTGGCTGTACAGTGATTAATCAGATTAACCATTTAGTGATTGATTCATTGTCCAGGATTTGGTATATCAAGGCATCTCCCCCTCCGCTTAAAATGTAAAAGAACTTCAATGTAGACACATAAGCAACCAGAGGCCACAAGCATTTATTATGTTTCTTTGTCCTTTCAGTAATTGAAAAATTAAAATTCCTTTAATAGGTTCATAAGTGTTTATGCAAGTTTAGTTAAGATAGCCTTAGCTGGACATATGATAAACATATTAGTTGTGTTCTACTGTTAAGTTTTAAAATTATCAACCAGTTATACTTCTGATGTCTATAATTGGCCTCATTCTTCTCTGTGTACATGCCTTGCATTAAAGTTGTACACAATTATATAGACATGGAGCGGCTGAGTGAATATACACGTGGGTGAATATACAAGTCATTCATCCATCTAGTAAATTTTATTACGTTAGCGCAGCTAGATGGCACAGTGGATAGAGTGCCAGGCCTGGAGTCAGGAAGACTCATATTCCTGCGTTCAAATCTAGCTTCAGACACTTACTAGCTGAATGACTCTGGGCAAGTCGCTTAACTCTGCCTCCATTTCCTCATCTGTAAAATGAAATGGAGAAAGTAATGGCAAACTACTTCAGTTTCTTTGCCAAGAAGACCCTAAATGGGGTCCCCAAAATAGGATAGAACTGAAAAATGACTGAACAACAAGGCACTCTGTGCTTTGGTAGTGCTTTCAAATATTTTCATATCTTTTCTGGCAAGAATTTTCAGAGAAGGGCTTTGTTAACTAGCTGTTGAGCACAAAAGGGCAGAGAAGATAAGAACTTTCTTCAAGATTAATATTATCTTTTTGCATAGTGTATAGCATTTTATATCATATATATGTATATCTACATAAGTGCATATGTGTATATGTGCAAATATATACATATTAAACCCAATAAGATTAATTCATTTGTCTAAGGTCACATATGCAATGAGTAGCAGGGCAAATTCTAAATTGGAACTCAGGTTCTCTGACCCCAGGGTCAGTATTCTTCCTACTGTTCAATGCTGACTCCCCTGGATGCCCTAGATACACTATCTTTCAGTAATGGAAACTATTAAATCCTTTATTGTTATTGCAAGAAATATTTTCTAACTTAAAAGGAAATGCTGTGCTGGTGTAGTGCATATGACTAGGTATTGCTAGAAGAACAAATAAATACACACAGTTTTGAAGATACGTTATCTAGATGATTGAAAGAACCACTGGTATGGAAGAATGTGGTAGTCCAGCTCAACATTAGATACGTTTTCTGAAGGCAAAAACCTACAGATATACATACATATGACAAAGGCAAAAAGACCGGTAACAAATTGTCATCATAAATTCCCCCCACCAATGTTGAGATGTTAGCCTTGTCTTCATTCGTTTTTAGTTTAACTTTCTACATTCTTGCTCCCTTGATCCAGTGTTATGGTTTTGATAGTTTTTCCCCCAAGAATTGGCAGCTCTGTCTATAGTTAGTCTAATAGTTTTTTCAGTAGGATTTAAAGCAGAAAAGAACCTTAGACTTTTACTAGTCCAACCTCCTTATTTTAAAAATGAGGAAATGGAGACAGAGAAATGTGACCTTAAGTAAATCATTTAATCTCACTTGCCTTCCATTTCTTCATTTGTGAAATGAGGGGGTTGAAATAGATTGCCTCTGTGGTTCTTTCTGTAACTGAATCCTATGATCCTGGTTTATTGACCAGAAACATGAAATTTATCATCCCTCAATACTCATTCTTACTCATGCACAGAGTTTTCACACATACCTTCTTACTGCTGTCCAAAGTGAGATGTTAAATCACCAAATACCAGTACTGGACACATTATAGACTTCTTAAGGCTAAAAGCACTTGGCTTCCTCTGTGTAATGCTTTATGTGAGGGTAGAGTGGAATGAGTTTATGCAACGGTTGACTAAAAGCATAATTCATTTTAAAAGCTGAAAAATTATTTGAAATGTGAATGGTATGATTCATGTGAGACAGTTTGCTGCATTACTAAATAGCATGCTATGGTTATGCCCCTTCGGAGTTTATACACCCTTCTTTATAATGCTGTCCTCCACCGTCCATCTGTGCTTAGTATAGTCTTTAATAAATGCATGTCATTGATGCCACTCTGGAATGCATCTGGCATTAGAAAGCTGCTGCAGATGGCATACAGGAATGCACTAGTGGGTGTTGTGTAGCATGATATGTAATCTCTGACATTCCTTTTAACCCTTCTGTTCTCATCTCCTGTTTTTTCCTTTCTATTTCAATTACTTTGAGCAGCATCAAGAAAAAATTACCAATCCACCAAAATGAGTAAGTCCCCCTGTGAAGCCATGAAATGCTTGCTCTTACATGATGCCATTTCATGCTTCTACATCCTAAACTCTGACCATTTTTTCCTCTGGGAAAAAATGTCAAGTTTAGGTGTCGATAGCACTCATTACTGACTAATCATTAGAACCTGAGTTAGAAAAACTAACTCAACCTAATTTAGTTTGCAGTATGTTTGTAGAAAGTGCTTTAAATAAAAAGAAAGAAAAGAGGTTAACATTCACCAGTCGAAAGGCATTTGTACATACATTAATTTTTGCTTTGGTTTTATATTCATTTTGCTTGCACCCTCATTCAGATTGCTCATTATACCATTTCCTCTGTTGACTTGGCCGTTCTCTGCCAACAGACTGGCGAATCCAGAGGGAAGCCTTCCAGACCTTGCCATGATGAATCTGACTGCAAGCATGGAAAAGGAGGCAATGAAGAAACTTGAAGAGGATGGTCAAGAGAAGACAGAAGAGTACTATGAGGAAGAGGAAAAAGGTGGAGATAGAAAAGACAGTGAAGATGAGGAGGAGGAAGATGAAGATGGAGAAGAGGAATCTGAGGAAGAAGAAGAAGAAACTTCAGGTAGCTTATGCTCAGCTAAGAGTTGATTGACTTCAAAGAAAAAAACATTTATCCTGACCACTTTTATTAAAATGAAATTATTCTAATCTTGGCTTCTAAAGTTCAATATTTCTCTGACAGTTTCACTTCTAACTTCTATGCAAGGGGGAAATGTTTAGAAGTATTAGTTGTTCCAGGTCCACCAAAGGGCAGACCAACCATACTTATCAAATAGATTGAACACAAAAGTCAGAATGTTCCACAGAGACATTCCATCATAGTCTGCTAAATTACAAATTATAACCAATTGTATCTTTTTATTTTACTGAATTAAATTTATTTTTACTTCTATATGGATAAGAAGGACAGGTAGGTGGTACAGTGAATAGAATCCTGGGCCTAGAATAAGGAAGACCACCTTCCTGAGTTCAAATCTGGCCTCAGGAACTTACTAGCTGTGTGACCTTGGGCAGACACTTAACCCTGTTTGCCCCAGTTTTCTTATCTGTAAAATGAACTGGAGAAGGACATGACAAATCATTCCAGTGTCTTTGCCAAGAACACTCCAAAGGGGTCATAAAGAGTCAGGCACAACTGAAAAGTGACCAAACAACAGCAGCATGCAAATAAGAATGTAGTAGTATAAAACATTTGCTATTCTGATATGATGTCTAGTTAACTTTTTTTTTAAGTACTCCTCTAAGACATCCATTTCTCAGATGGCATTTGAAAGGAAATTAAGTCAAAATCTATACAATGTCAATTTAATGGACTGATTTATAACTTTGTTATTCTACATTCTCTCAGGAAATTCTTCCTAAATTACTTTCATCTCCTACAACAATATGGTAATCTTTATTATGAATCTACTAGATCAAACAGTTATGGTCCTTAGAGTTAAGGAGGAAAGAATATGGTGTTCCTTTTGTTTTATTGATTATAATAGATGAATAGAATAAAATATGAACTCCTCTTTTTGGCATTTAAAGTTCTTAGATATCTGACTACCATTCTAGTCTAGTCTATTCCACATTCTCTTCCTCAAGCTTTACTGGTCTTTTTAAATTCTCCATTAAAAATCTTCTATCTCCATATTTGGAATGTTCTTCTTCTTAGAATCTCTCATTTCCTTCAAATATGAATTTAAGTCCTACTTCCCCACAGCATTGCTAGTACTTTCTCTCCAGAAATTACTTTGTATATGTTTTATGTGTAACATGCCTATTTGTTCCTTCTTCTCCAATACAATCAAAGCCCCTTTATAAATATGAAATAGTGAGGGACTGTTTCAGTGGCTGTCACATGGCAAGTGTTGAAAGCTTATTGAGTAAAAGCCAAAGAATTGGTCACTATTCATTTTCTACTTATCTTTTCATTGAAAACATTAGACTAAGGAATCACTAACTATAGAGCACAAGGTATAAATCAAATAATTCTTCATTCTCTCAGGTCAGTTTACTGTTTTGCAGATTTAAGAAACAAATGGCATTTGGTAATTGATCGCCTCACAGTACTTTTCTTAAAATTCCTGGAGTACTTTCACAAGCTGCAGGTTTTCATGTGGTGGATTCTGGAATTGCACATCATCAAAGTTGTTTCATCATATATCATCTGGGTTACAGTGAAAGAGGCAAGTGCATATTTGATTCTCAAACTCAGTTTAGATGCTGATATTCTTGCGTGTCCTCCACAGTAGTATATTTAACCGTATAATCATTGCAGACTTATACAATTTTTTGTATAAAAAGTGAAGCGTTTTTAAAATAAATGTGCTAGTATTACTTAAAAATCATTTATTACTAAACTGTCTTTAGTGCAAGACTAGGATGCATGGAATGCTCATGAATATACATTAAATTGAATACTGACAGTGCACATGTGCTGAGAATTCTAGACTCACAGTTCACAACGCGTGAGAGGCAGATGTAGAAGCATATGACACTGGCTGAATACATTGCTGCTCTGTTTACCTTTTAAGCAGAGGTGATGAACAGAATTATACCATGTGATGATTATGCCATGAAAAGTTATCAACCAATGTTTGAACTGAAAAAAAAACATGTCAAGGTGCGACCATTATGCAGTGAAATAGGTTATTGCTGTTTATCATGGGCTCCCATAACATTTAAAGTCAATATCTTCCTACTTAAAAAACAGTGACCAGAATTGTTGGAACATGTTAATTCTTCCTTTTTACTCCTACTGTTTCCCTTTTGGAGGGTGCATTGATAGTGAGCTGCCCTATGAATTCATTCATCATTTTTCCTAGTATGAGGGAAGAACTTTAGACTAGGAGTCTAGTTCAGATATGAAGTTCAGATCTTGGAGTTCAGAACACCTTAGTTTAACTCCTCGTTCCAGTTCTGGCTAGGCATGTGCTTATGGACAAGTCACTTTATATCTCTGAACATTAATGTAGCAATAAGCACCCTAGCATACCCAGGATGGCTGCTAGGGCAGGGTCTTTGATGTGCTTTTCTAAAGAAAAGCATCTCAAAAAAGGACTAACAATCTACTTTAATCAAACATATATCATTTACCTAGCTCAGGGGAGAAAATCAGCACCCTGAACTTCAAAGAAAATATAAACAGAAGTTACAAACAGACAATAAATACAGACGGAGAAAATAGCACAGTTCAGGAGACCAACAGACAAGGGTTCTAGCTGTCTGACCCTTATGTCCACACAGTTAATTACCAGAGAGAGAAGCACCAGCATCTGTGTTTTCATAGCTGGGGGGCTCAATGGCTGCCTAGAGTCTCATCTGACCAAATCACACAACTCTTTCCAAAGTGAGCCCCAAAGCAAAACCTCTCCTCAGAGGTGTATATATAGCCTTCTCCAGGGTCAGAGAACATCACACCTAATTACAAAGTAACAAAGGTGGGTCTCCCTGCAAAATAAGCCTCCCCTAAGCAAGCTTCTCCTGTGGGCTCTGTTCCAGCCCTCCCACAGGCTCCATGTGACCACATGCAACCTATTAGGAAGCAGAGTATATTTTCAAATCAGGGAAGGTCCTCAAATTCAGAGTAAAGTGCTGTGTTTTCTGTTTTCTGGATGTTAAAAGGAGGACCTAGTACTTTGGGTCACATTGAAAGTCTGATTTAAACAATCCTAAAGTATAGCAAATAAAACTATATCAACCATAACCTCTCACCCCCACTCCTCAAATACACATACTCTAAAACAAGAACTTGAGGGTCCAGATTCTAGAGAAGAGGAAAACATCATTTAGAGGTGGTTTTGACAATACTACCAATTCCATTGGATTTGTGTTTTCAGTGATCTCCTGATGAGATGAATAGTGAATGTTCATTCAGATGTGTATTGTGCCCCTCTAAGGGACTAGATCATAAGAGTTACTTAATAAATCCTTTGTCAGGGATTAAATTAGTGTGCACCATTACTGTCACCATGGTACTTGGTACTCTGTTCTCAAGACTGGGTACTTGATAGATAATTTAAGGTTGTAACTAACTCTTGACTAACATTGTATGGATTTTCACCTTATGGAACAAGATATCACGATGCTGTGTAAGTCTTTGAATTTCACAAAGAGAACTGTTTAAATTGACAGAGCACTAAAAATGTTTCCCATTCTTTCCCCTATACCTCCTGCAACATTTCCCCTTCCCTCTCCATCTTCTGATTTTATATTTTTAGGTGTCTCTCTTCAACTATGTATTTTTGATTTCTTGGGCTTTTGCTCTGCCATATGCCCAACTACGCCGTCTGGCTTCAAGCATCTGCACTGTCTGGACATGTGTGATTATTGTCTGCAAGATGTTATACCAGCTTACCACCATTGATCCTGCCAAATTTTCTGTTAATTGTACCTGGGTGAGCCACCTGGAAGGGAAATCTTAACTATATTTTTGGGGAAATACACTTTGGGGAAAACTGTATTTTGGGGAAGCTTGGGGAAGCATTTCTAAGAAAATTCAACATTCTGCACTTTGAAGACAGTTCTTAATTTGTGAGAGCTATAAGAAAAGTATGCCTTGTTTCTTGGATTCCCTAACCTACCAGGGCTTCTTAAACTTTTTCCACAGGCAATCACTTTTGATGCATGCTTTGTGTTCAGAACCAAGGCTGCAATGAAGTTGCCTGATGCAACATGGGCAACCATTGTCAGAAACACCTCAGACTCATTACATACTTGATTTTTAATTAATTTTTGTTCATCACACATTCAGAAACCTTTTATTGCTGCCAGATTTTTCACAACCTTATATTGGGTCACGACCCACAATTTCAGAAGCACTAAATTCCTAGACTACATATAGCTCAATCCTATCTTCAGTCCTCCTATATGCCCTGTGTTGTAATCTTGGAAAGATATCTTCTCATAGATAAATGATATAAATATAGCTGCTGTCCTTCCCTATTTTTCACTAATTGTTTTTTCCTAACACTAAGAGATGGTATGCCTTCTTCATTTCAGCCAAATGAAAATGAAACAAATATAAATTTAACATATTTGAACACATCCATGCTCTACAGAGGTCCCATTGATCCATCAGAGTGGGTTGGATTACGAAAATCTCGTTCCTTGCTTGTATACCTCAGGGTAACTGCTTTAACTTTCTTGATTCAATTTGCATCATTATTTAAATATTTTTTTTACATTTTGTTAAATTTGTTGGCATGAAATTTGAAATATCACAATGGTCTATAGCATATATATTAATATCACAGCATAACTTAGCTGATAATCATGGATTACCATTCGCTATTTTGATTACCTTTGAGTCAAATGATCAATATGTTCTCTATAAACTCAGGTTTGCCTTACCCAAAAGTATATGCTTTGTCTTACAGTGGTTTAAATGTTGAAAAAGTAACATTATTCATCTGACTCAGAATCAGTCATGACAAAATTGATATACATAATATTATACATTTTAAGTCTTGCAGCATTTTTATTATTTCAGATAGCCTAAATATTTTTCTCCTTAACAAAAAGCATGTTTACAGTGTAATTTAAAAACAAAAAAATTCTAGAGCACTTAGACATAAGTATGTATATAAATGTTATTAAATAATTTGCTGTATTTAAATAATTTGAGCCCATATTTCATTAGCACTGTATCTTCTACTTTTTGTTAACACAACAGACCGTGCTAAAGTATCATGTTATATGACAATCAACTCTAATTGTAGATTTAGTCTATTGTCCATAAATAATAGATCTTATGTTTCTCAGCTATCACTAGCTCTATTTGAAGAATTAATAAAATTTCCCCTCTAAATCGTGGATTGTCCTCACTTTTGTGCTGTCAGGTTAATAAGCTTGACAGTATATACTGTGTTTGAAATGTAGCCTTTCAAACTTTTAGTTCCAGACAATATTAACCCCAAAATAATAGTATATCTATATTATATCTTGTGGAATATGTTCCATTATTTTGTTTTTCTCTGTGTGAGGAAGGACCAGAAGTAGGTTTCTTCTTCCCCAAAGTTCTATCTAATGGCTTGTATCATAGGAATTGGCTTGGAGAGAATAATTAAATTTTAGTTGTAATAAAATATAGACAATAAATGTATCTTTTCATAATGTATGATGCTATGCCATTTTATAGTATTTCTTACTATGTATAAGCAGTGTTCCATAGCAGAAAAAGCATTGGTTTCAATGTCAAGAAGACTTAAGTTCAAATCCTACCCTTAATACTTATTAACTGTGTGACCACAGGCAAGTTACTTAACTTTTCTGAATCTCAGCCTCCCTATTTGTAAAATTGGATAATCTAGTACCTACCTCACAGGAGAATTTATGAGGATCAAATGAGATAAGGTATATAAAGTGTTTCACAAATTATTAAGAACTATGTAAATATTAGCTATTATTATAATAAATATTGTCATATTTATTATTATGCAACCAGAATATAGCCAAACCCAGGGCATTTTTTGTCTTCAGATAGAATGAAATAATATTGTCTATTTTAAAGATATCTTTAAGATTATCAAGGTATGAAATTTTGCCCTCCTCTTACAATATTTATTTTCTCACTTTGTAGAATAATCTACTGATGCTAGCTATTCTGGCCTTTGAAGTAACTATTTACCGACATCAGGAATATTATAGATGTAGAAATAACCTAACAGCACCTGTGTCTAAAACCATTTTTCATGACATTACAAGATTGCATCTGGACAATGGACTCATCAATTGTGCCAAGTATTTCATAAACTACTTTTTCTACAAGTTTGGGTTGGAGGTAAGATCCCTGACACCAAACTTATATTTTTGGTAACTACCTGGCAGACTGTACTTTAAATTTCACTTTTTAAAATTTTTAGCTTTCGTGTATGTACATGGTTTTATTGCCTAGAATGAAATGATCACTCAAACACTTTGGGCTAAGATGGATTTTAACCAGATTGTAAGCTTACCAAGGACAGTGACTCCTTTTTTCTTTTTATACCCCACATCGTTCCTAGCATAGCACTAAATATAACATAATCTCATATCATACAATGTAATGCAACACAACATGATACAACACAATACAGTACAATAACAGGCATTTTGTAAGGACTTGTTATTGACACTTGATCCAGTCCTACCCTTGGCCTTTTATGCTCTATGACTCCACTATAAAATTTATATTCCTTCCATGTCCCCCTTACCAAATACTTAAGCTTCTCTCCAAAGACGTTTAGGATAGGAGTAATGGGAAGACCTGACTCAGAGCGGTCCACTTCTGAATAAGTACAATTGGGGGCTTTTTGCCCTCTTTATTCACTGAGCCAAATACTACCACACATTCCCAGTGAGTTCATTTTACTCTAGAAAAGCAACTTCATCTTTTCTTGCCTCTTTTTCCTTTATCCAGTTTCAATTCAATTCAGCAAATATTTAATCAGCATCTACTATATATGCAAGTCTCTGTGCTAGACTCTGTAAATATATAGGTGAAAAATCAACAACCATTTTCTTCAAGGAACTTAAAAACTCATGACTTTAAGCTTTAAAGAGATTGTCTGAAAATACCACCTTTTCCCAAAACAAAATCTTTCTATATTTAATTCTTCATGGCAGTGTACAAATTATTCTAGATTTTGGTAGAAGACATTATCAACTGTCCTGTTGTGCAGATATATATACATATTATCTGTACTTATAATTAAAGTGTGGAAGAAAATGAAAAGGAAAACTTAAAGAAGGAGAAGACCATCTAATATCTTCAGCTAACCAGTAAGATTATTTGGCAGTAATACCATGAATGTTATCTCTACAAATATTTCCAATTTGACTACACAGAGTTTTAACTAGCAATTTTTCCCTTCTTGGCAAACAACACAAAAAGGCAGCCAGTGCAAGATGGACTGAATGTGCATTCAAATCAACAGAGAGAGCCTCTGATGCCAAGATCGCAGAGTAAGGAAGGAACCCTCTGAAGTTCTCCCAAATTCCCCTCCAAACAACTAGAAAACCACCTCATAATTGATCTAGGAGCAGGGAAGCAAATGACCAGCCCTGCAGGAAAGGTCTGTCTCTCTGGGATAGGAGGGGAGTAGGATCCAAGAGCAGCAAAAAGACCCAGCCCCACAGCAGGGGACCTGCAGGAGGGCTTCAAGTCTAGGGTAATCTACGAGTGACACCCTGTCCTACTACAAACCAGCAACCTCTAAACAAGTGAGCCATCTGTGTAGTACAACAAGGTCCCACCCCCAGTGACCATACCCCCCAGCACAAGGCACTAGTTAGGACTTAACCTCGCTTTTGATGAGTAGTAAAGACCCACCCTAGGGCTGGACAACAGCAAGAACTAGCCCCTGGGGCCTACCAGCAGAGAACCTGTTACCATAGCAACCCAACAGCAGGGGCTGTTCTGGAGCAGGCAAACAAGTAAAGCCCATGCCTAGAGGAGGCCAGCAGAGAGGCCCCACCCTCCTGTATAAGCCTCAAGGGAAAACTGCCCTGTCCTCTGGTGAAAGCAAGTAGCTAAACCCTGAAGTCGCATTAAAGCCAGCAGTAAGACACAAAGCCACAGCATGAAAACCTTCAGACAGCATAGGACCAGAGCCCAACTCTCCCATAAAAAGACAAGTCATAAGAAAAGCAGAAAACAAATGAGAAAAAAAAAAGCTTGACTCTTTTTGTCACTATGGTGATAGGGAAGATGAAGGCATAAACTTAGAAGAGAACAGTAGTGACAGAATAGCTGCATAGGAAGCATCAAAAAAAAATGTAATATGGTCTCAGGCCCAAAAAGGATTCCTAGAAGCATTTAAAAAGGATTTTTAAAAGTAAATTAGAAAATAAAAAGAAAAATTAGGGCAAGAAATGAGAGTAATGCAAAAGAATCATGCAAAAACTGTCAATAGCATGGGACAAGACATGCAAAAAAAATGACAAATTTAACTCCCTAGAAAATAGAATTGGCCAAATGGACAAAGAAGTCCAAAAGTTCACTGAAGAAAATAATTCCTTAAAAATTAGAATTGAACAAATAGAAACTTATGATTCTATAACACATAAGAAATACAATAAGGCTAAACTGTTTATATTTCTATATGGCAAGATAATATTTGTAACTTTTAAAAGCTTTATTATTATAAGAGCAATGAGAAGGTATATGTGTATACAGAGGGCATAGATATAAGGTGATTTTCATGGGATGATGCCTATAAATAAATAAATTAAAAGCTGAGAAAGGAAATTGTACAAGAAGAAGAAGGGGGAAAATTGAATGGGGGCAAATTGTCCCACATAAAAGAGACATGAAAGAGCTATTATAACAAAGGGGAACATAGGGATGGGGGTGATGGGCAAAGTTTAAAACTTACTCTCATCAAAATTGGCTCAAAGAGTGAATAATGTACAAACTCAATTGGATATAGGAATCTATCTTACCCTATTAGAAAGTAAATAAGGACAGGGCTAATAGATATGAGAGGAAAGGCTGATAAAAGGGGAACAGAAGGTGATCACAAGTAAAAGGAGAAAAGAGTGGGTTATAAGAAAGAGAGAGGGATAAACAGGTGAAAAATTACATGGAGGAAAATATACAGATATCAAAACTATAAATGTGAGTGGGATAAACTCACCCATAAAACCAAAACAGATAGAAGAATGGATTTAAAAGTATGCCACGATATGTTGTTAATAAGTAACACATTTGAAGTGGAGAAATACACACAGGGTAAAAGCAAGGAGGATTCTGGAGCAGAATCTATTATGCTTCATCTGAAGCCATGATAGCAGACAAAGCAAAAAGCAAAAGCAAAATAGATCTATTTAAAAGAAATAATGAAGGAAACTATATCTTACTGAAAGGTACCATAGACGGTGAGGTCATATCAATACCAAACATACATGCACCAAATGGAAACATATAAATTTTTGAAGGAGAAGTTGAATGAATTATAAGAGGAAACAGATAATGAAACTGTACTAGGAGGCGACCTCAACTTTCCTGTCTCAAAACTAGGTGAATCTAACAATAAAAAATTAACAATGGAGAAGTTAAGGAGGTGAATAAAATTCTGGAAAAGTTAGATATGATAGATCTCTGGAGAAAACTGAATGGTAATAGAAAAGAATATAACTTTTTCTAAGCTGTACATGGCAATTAAACAAAAATTACCATCCATTAATACACAAAAACCTCACAATCAAGTGCAGAAAAGCAGAAATACTAAACACATCCTTTTCACATTATAATGCAATAAAAACTATGTTCAATAATGAACAACTGGAAGAATAATTTAAAACTATTTGGAAATTCAGTAATGTAATCCTAAAAAACAAATGGTTAAAAGAACAAATCATAGAAACAATCAATAACTTCATTAAATAAAATGGCAATGAAACAACACACCAAAATTTAGGGGATGCAGCTAAAGAGATAATTAAGGGGAAACTTATATCTGTAATTGCTTACATCAATAAAATAGAGGAAAAAATTATCAATGAATCGGGCATGCAACTAAAACACCTAGAAAAAGAACAAATTTTAAATCCCCAATTCCATACCAAATTGGAATGCTGAAAATCAGTGGAGAAAGTAATAAAATTGAAAGTAAGAAAAACCCATTTGAACTAACAAATAAAACAAAAGGCTGTTTTTCTGGGAAAAAATAAAGTAGATAAACTATTGGTTAATTTGATTTAAAAAAAGAAAGAAGAAAACAAAATTTTTAGTATCAAAAATGAAAAATGTGAATTCACCACCAATGAAGAGGAAATTAAGACATTGTAAGGAGCTATTTCACCCAATTTTATGCCAATAAATTTGTTAATCTAAATGAAAAATAAATACCTACAAAAATGTAAATTACCCAGATTAACAGAAGAAGAAATAAAACACTTAAATAACCCAGTCTTAGAAAAAGCAATTGAACAAGCCATCAATGAATTTCCTAAGAAAAAAATGCTGAGGGCCAGATGAATTTACAAATGAATTCTACCAAACATTTAAAGAACAATAAATCCCAATACCTTAGAAATGATTTGGAAAAACAGACACAGAATGAGTCATATCAAATTCCTTTTACAACACCTATATGGTGCTGATACCCAAACCAAGAAGAGCCAAAAGAGATAAAGAAAATTATAGAACAATTTCTCTAATGAATATTAATGCAAATATTTTCAATAAAATGCTAGCAAAGAGATTACATCAATATATCACAAGAATCATACGCTATTGGGAGGTGGGACTTTTACCAGGAATGCAGGGCTGGTTGATTATTAGGAAAACTATCAGCATAATTGACCATATCAATAACAAAATTAACAGAAATCATATGATTATTTCAAAAGATGCAGAAGAAACCTTTTGACAAAAATACAGCACCCATTCCAATTAAAACCACTAGAGAGCATATGAATAAATTGCTCATGGGTAGGCTGAACCAATATAATAAAAATTACATTTCCACCTAAATTAATTTTTTTCAGTGCCATACCAAACTATCAAAAAATTATTTTATAGAGCTAGAAAAAATGAACAAAAGCCATCTGAAGGGACAAAATCTCAAGGATATCAAGGGAATCAATGAAAAATGTGAAAGAAGACTAGCCATACTAGATCTCAAACTATATTGCAAAGGGGTAATTATCAAAACAATCTAGGGGTGGCTAGGTGGCACAGTGAATAAAGCACCAGTCCTGGAGTCAGGAGGACCTGAGTTCAAATTCAGCCTTAGATACTTTACATTTACTAGCCATGTGACCTTGGGCAAGTCACTTAACCCCAAATGCCCTACCTCCCCCCATCCAAAAAGCAAAATAAATAAATAGATAAATAAAGCAATCTAATATTGGCTAAGAAATAGAGTGGTGGATTGGTGGAATAGATTAGGTACAAATTACACCATAGCAAATGATGATAGTAATCTAGTATATGATAAACCCAAAGGTCCAGGTTTTTGGAATAGAAACTCATTAGTTGACAAAAAGTCATTATTGATCAGAGAAATGAGACAAAAGGAAAATGTTGGATATTGGAGGGGATGTGGGAAAAGTGGGTACACTTTTGAGTTGTGAACTGATCCAGCTATTTTGGAGAACAATTTGGAACAACGTGCATGCCCTTTGACCCAGCAAGCCTATGTCCCAGAGACATCCAAAAAATGATAAAAGGACCTATTTGTATAAAAGTATTTATAGCAGCTCTTTTTGTGGTGGTTAAGAATTGGAAATCAAAGTGATGCCTATCACTCGGGGAATGGCTAAACAAGCTATGGTATATAATTGCAACGGATTGTACTGTGATATAAGAAATGACAGGAAATGACAGTTTCAGAAAAACCTGGAAAGAATTGCCTGAATTGATGCATAGTGAAGTGAACAGAGCCAGGAGAACATTTTTCACAGTAACAGCAATATTGTTTGACGAAGAACTTGAATGAGAGCTATTTCATCAATACAATGATCCAAGACAATCCCAAAAGACTAATGCTGAGGCATACTATCCGCCTCCAAGGAAAGAACTAATATTGATTGAGTATAGAATGAAGCATGTTCTTTTTCACTTTCTTTTTTTCTCTTTTGAGTCTTCTTGTACAAAATAACTAGTATTGAAATGTTTTATAGAATAGCATATGTATAACTTACAACCGATTGCTCACAATCTTAGAGAGAGGAAAGGTAACGGAGGGGGGAGAGACAGAATTTGGAGCTCAAAACTTTAAATAAAAATTTTTTTTAAACTGGGGAATATAATGAGGGAGACAACATACATGTTTATAGCAACATACAATATAAATTCAGAGTAGATAGAAGGTGCCCTTAAAGGGACAGTGGAGGGGATGAGAGGTGGCAAAGTAGGAATAGAAAAGGTTTTCTCCAAGTGGCATTTGAACTGAGTCTTACAGGAAGTCAGAGATCCCATATGAAACAGAGAAAACTGGGAATACAGTACAGATTTTTATAAGAAGGAGCTCAGTAATGCAAATAATTACCACCAATTGCTACCCCCTTTCTGAATAGCCTTCTGCAAAGCACTCATATGATAATTTCCACCTTACATGTTCTTTTGCTTCTCATCCTTACACAGACCTGTTTCCTAATGTCAGTTAATGTAATTGGCCAGCGAATGGATTTTTATGCTATGATTCATGCCTGTTGGTTAATTGCCGTATTATATCGGCGAAGAAGAAAAGCTATTGCAGAGATCTGGCCAAAGTACTGCTGCTTTCTGGCATGCATCATCACATTCCAATACTTTGTATGTATTGGCATCCCACCTGCTCCTTGTAGAGGTGAGGAATTCCTTCCTGAGGAGTTATTTGCTTTGATGATAAACTGCTGATGATTCTTAAGTAGAGAATTGTAACATATTCACTATGATGCTTTTTTTTTCTTGCTTCCTTCCCTGCTCTCCTCCAAACTTCTTTGCAGATTATCCGTGGAGATATAATGGTGCCAGGTTTGACAATAACATCATAAAGTGGTTATACTTTCCAGATTTCATTGTACGACCCAACCCAGTTTTTCTTGTCTGTAAGTATTTTAGCCCTAGAGCCATATGACTTGAATTACTAGATTTCAGTTTTTTACTAAGCATTTATTCTACAAGAGGAAACATAGCCTTTAATTAACTCTGTATTAGCAACTTTGTTTCATAGAAACAGATCTGTTTGGTGGGTCTGGAATCACCAAGACAAAAATTCTAAAATTAAAACCATTCTTTTGGGTTTTATCCAATGAATGTTTCTAAAAGATCATGGTTTCTACCAACTCTAATGTTTTATCAAAAAAAAAAAGTCTTAGAATCTTTAAAATGCCTGATTACTCAGATAATTAGCCATTTTCTTTCCTTACTCTTTAAAAGACCTCCTAATCTTTTAGAATATATCTTTAGCCATTAACCATTGATCTCAGTTTAAACTTTGTAGAATAGGATTATGTAAGTAAATAGCCAGTGTTGCTGAAAAGTGAACCTGCTTTACTCAGTCCAAGCAGTTATGTCAACATTTCCTCAAACATCTTTCAGTAACATCTCAACCAAATTTTGAGTGGTTCCTGTAGCTAATACTAGCAAACAAAGGAAATCTGAAGTGGGGACTGGTGCGGGGGAGAGCAGCTAGGTAGCACAGTGAATAGAGAATCATCCCTGGAGTCAGGAGGACCTGAGTTCAAATTCGGCCTCAGATACTTGACATACTTCCTAGCTGTGTGACCTTGGGCAAGTCCCTTAACCCCAATTTCCTTGCCTTCCCCTTCCAAAAAAAAGAAAAGAAATCTGAAATAGAAGTACAATGAGGAGATAATGTTATTCATAGAATGGTCTTACAAATTAATCAAAAAAGGGGGAAATTATATAGATTAATATATTATGAATATGGATATATACCTATATGTGTATATGGAGAATATATGAATAAAGTGTGCATAAAATATTTTAATTAATACTTAATCAATAGTCCATTGCATGATTATTAAAGTCCTAATTAATACAAAACATCACCAATATAAAATCTACACATATGAACCTAAATATGACCTATTACATGCACGAGTTTTGAGCCCTTAGTTAACCTTATCCCCCAAATAGTTATTTTTCCTGTAGGACGTCCCTTATTTAGAATGTCCAGAGATTTATTGACCTAGAATTCTACTTCTCTCTTATGCAAATATAAAATGTTTGCGAACTAAAGAACTATTCTACCATAAAAGATAGCTTCCTAGCCACTGTAATTTAAAGGTAGAATGCTTTTTATTATAGGGAATATATTCCAAGTGGTTTTAGATGTAGTAGAAAAGTAGTTATAGAACATAACTTAATGCAGTAGAAGGAATGCTAGGTTTCTAGTTGGTGGATCTTTGATTCCAAACCAGATCTGTCACTTGACTATCTGTTTGACTTTGCGTAAGTCATATCATTTCTCTGGGTCTGTGCCCTTAATTAGAGAATTAGAAATTAGACAAGGCAACATCTAAGTCCTCTCCCTACTCTAGCAACAATTATTATAATCTTTTATTCTACTGTGACCTGGTACGCATCTAGTGTTATATGCAGCCATGAGTTGGTTGTGATTTGTATCCTTGGAGAGAAAATCAAAAGTATGAGATCCCAGATCCATTTAAATATGATCTTATTATTAACAATAAACCTAAAAAGCAGTGGCTTAGGAATCTGCCTGTCACGTGTTTTAATAGAAAGATGTCTGCTGAATAGGTAATTGTTGAGTATAGTCAGTTTACAAATTAGGGATTGCATGTACTGAGTAAAGACTGCTATCTTTCCCAACTACATACAGTGCAGCTGTCCATAAATACAAATGAATAACTCACACCTTAACTCTTAAAATGCTATCTTGCCAGATGACTTCATGCTGCTGCTGTGTGCCTCCTTACAACGGCAAACATTTGAGGATGAAAACAAAGCTGCTGTGCGCATCATGGCTGGGGATAATGTGGAGATCTGTATGAGCCTTGATGCGGCATCTTTTAGCCAGCACAATCCTGTGCCAGATTTCATTCACTGCCGGTAAAGATTACTTTTAATTCTTTGGGAAGTAACTTTGGGGTATGAGTTTTACTATCTCCTTTCCTAAAATTGTGATGTTTACAGTAGTGGATAAGATAAACTTTATATTGAAGCCAAATAATATTCACTTTGGTTTTTAATGTGCCTTATGATTACAAACAGAGGCAGCTAGGTGGTATAGTGGATAGAGTGCCAGACTTAGAATCAGGAAGACTCATTTTCCTGAGTTCAAATCCAGCCTCAGACATTTACTAGCTTTGTGACCCTGGGCACGTCATTTAACCCTGTTTGCCTCAGTTTTCTCATCTACAAAATTAGATGGAGAAGAAAATGCAAACCATTCTAGTATCATGGCCAAGAAAACCCCAAATGGAGTCACAAAGAGTCAGGCATGACTGAAAAATAATTCAGCAATAACAACATGATCACAAGCAACAATGGGTTAGAAACAGCTTGAACCGGCTCACATGAGACCGTTTTCAAATTTTCAATGTGAGAATTTACAGTATGGAAACTGACAAACTACAGATCAGGGATGTATTGTTTTATTGATTCATCTAGACTTAAGAGAGTGATAGAGATGTTAGCACTGCGGATTTAAAAGTGTAGCAATGGGACATTTTGGGGGAGAGATCCAGTTATTAAAAAGTTACCAGCGCATTGCTAATTAGTAGGTACCTTGCATGCATTAGCTAACTAGGTCTACACAAAAGCCCTGCCAGATAGTTTCTGTCATGTCTGACTCTTTGTGACCCTGTTTGGGGTTTTCTTGGCAAAGATGATTGAATGATTAGCTGTTTCCTTCTACAATCTACTTTATAGATGAGGAAACTGAGGCAAGTAGGTGTTAAGTGACTTGCCCAGAACCACATGGCTAATAAGTGTCTGAGGTTGAATTTGAACTCAGGTCTTCCTAACTCCAGGCCCAGAGCTCTATCCACTGTGCCACCTAGCTACTTACATCTTACAGGAGAGAAAGTGGAGTAAAGGAGAGAGAAATAACTCACCCAGATTCATATATGATATGGTACAGATAGCCCTCAATAAGGCAAAATGATTCAGCTACTTGATAGATAAACCTCTTGTAAAGCCAATCAACAGTAGATTTCTGAGAGAATGCTACTGTGAACAGCTTTTAAGATTCGGATTACACAGTATTAGTGAACACTCTGTTTATTCCATTACAAATCAAGATTCAGTATAATATTTAGAGTATCAGCAATTCACAATATTATATACAATATTTAGAACAAGGAAAGTCTCAATAATATGTCTTATTACAGAAACAAGGAACAAGAGAAGAATCACCTGGTTTCCCTAGGGGGGAAGCCAGCTTCACATTTAAGGATTCAATCAAGTTAAAGATCCAATCAATCAATTAACAAAAGGAATCACGTAATTTCCCTAAGAGAGAGTTGATTCAATCAAAAATTCACAATATACTGATCTTCCACTCATGGGGCAACCATTAACTTTAGTTTCCAAATAAAATTTTTAGACAACCACACAAACCTTCCACTCCTTGATTTCCAACAAACCCCAGTTTAGTCCAAGGGGAGGCCTTTTCTTCATTTTGACTCTGGGTAGTCTCTCTGATTCCCTGGATACTCTTCCCTGGTCCCAGCTCCCTCCTGAGTCTGTCAAACAATCACCTAGAGTCAGGAGCAGAAAGCCGACAGGTTCTCAT
>CM053594.1:172334518-172372259 GCA_028646575.1 Pseudocheirus occidentalis | reverse complement strand
GAAACTCAACTCCCAAGGGGGAAAGCTCTGTTCCAAATTGCTGGGGTTTTCCCAGCTGCCGGAGCTATTAGGGGGTGTTGCAAGACCCCCCAGCTTTGGCTTGCAGAAAGCGCACCCTGGGACCGCCACCCAGGACCACGATCTGGATCCAGGCCACTCAACACAAGATCACTTGGCCCTGATCAATCGATTCAGCCCCCCTGCAGAGTCCGCAGGCCAGGGGCTCTGAAGCAGCTGGGTGGGCGCCCCGCTGGTTCCAGCAGTTCCCTTCCCCCACTGCTTCCTTGCCCCAGGGGCAGATTGGCTGAACTGCTTTACCAACCCCAAATTAAATTTCAAAGTTTCACTTTCACTAACTGGTCTCTGAGGATTTGAAGATTCCCTTTGAAGTAGAGACTTGGGAGGCTCACTCCTCCAGGCCGC
Organism: Pseudocheirus occidentalis; assembly: GCA_028646575.1. NCBI lineage: Eukaryota > Metazoa > Chordata > Mammalia > Diprotodontia > Pseudocheiridae > Pseudocheirus > Pseudocheirus occidentalis. The sequence goes on along the minus strand of CM053594.1, from coordinate 172,371,836 downwards.
CCTGGGGCCTAGTGTGGCACCGCTGCCGTTTTGGGCTGGTGGTTCTCTGCTCCAATGCGGTGCAAGCTGCCCCTCTCCCATCCAGTTTCTCACGCCTTGGCAGATGTGGAGGTGCTGGAGGCTGTAGATCTCTCCTGCAGCCTGGCTCCAGTGCCCGCTAGGCTCAGCTCAGCCAGGCTACTTCCCACCTTCTGGGCCTGGCCTCAGTCTCGGCTTCAGGCTGTTCCAGCCTCCATTCCTGGCTGCCGCGATGAGCCCCTGCTGTCGAACTGCCTTCAGCGAGAGATGTGTTCTCTGTATTTTTGTGTGAGTCTGAGAGTCTGAGGCTTTATCTGGGCTCATATTTTATGGGTGTTTAGGGTGGCAGTGTGGGAGCTGTGGGACCTTGCTGCTTCTACGCCGCCATCTTGGCTCCACCTCCCCTAATCACAGTAATTCTTTATATGTGTGTATGTATGTGTATATTGGTTGAATATAAGAGGAAATGAAAATTTTTTGGATGAATGTTTCCCAATAACATGTTCACAATTTCTCATTCAGTGCTTTTTTAATATGCCGTATCATGTTAAAATGATGTTTTCCCAAGATTTCAATCAAAATAATTCACAGAAGAAAATGCTTGCTCTGAATTCTATATTGTTAATTTTATCCTTGCCATAAATTTTTCTGTTAAGGAAATCCCTAAGGAGGAGAAGCCAATAAAACAGTTTCTACAAGCTACTTTAGTAAAGGGTTTTAAGATTATTATGTTTTTTCATTTCCCTCTAATGCTTACATTTTAGAGAGTGCTTTTTTAAACCTTTTTACTGATTTTTTTTAAATTTTGAAATGTGGTCAAAATATGTAGCTATACTTTGTGTGATTGATTTATTCTTGATGTCACTCCTAATGTTTTTTTTCTTTTGATCACACTTCCTTTTTATAAATCATCAATTTTTGGTCAAAACTGGAGCTAGTAAAGAGATCTAGTAAATAACACTCTTCGGAAGAGAACCATTTTATTTTTCATTTCATAGTTTCATTTCTCTAGCTGTTAAATAGATAATTAGGTAGTCCAGAACCATATTCAAATGTCATCCAAAAGTAAAACTCTAACTGAACAGATATAATTTATTTTCAGGTTGTCAGAATTTCATATTCATTTCCATGAATTGTGCCCTCTCTTTTATGGGGCAGAACTTCTTACCTTTAAGGAATGTCTCTACAAAAAAATAATTGGTTGGGTAAAGGTTTTAGGTTCACATTCTACATGACAAATAATTTCTTTGAATTCTGATGAAAAAAGAGAGGCCTTTCTGTCTAGCCAAATCAATATTTAATTTTATATAGCTCAGCGTGCTCCCCTTTTGAAGATGAGTTAAAAAGCAGGGCCCTACATGGTTTCCAGTTCCCCTTTCACTTCTGGTGGATGCTCACATCTGTACCCTGTAAGGTGACTGCATAGCCTATCCAAGAATGATTATGTCTAACTGATACTGAGCCAGTTAAAATATTTTGCCATTAGATATTTAAATGTCCTGAATAGATAGCGTGCCAAATAGCCTAGTACCTTTTGGAAAGCTCTCTTAACAAACAAAATTCACTACACCAATTTAGATGACTTTAAAGAGGAGGTTCTTAACCATAGACCATTTTTTACAATCTGGTGAAATGAATGGATCACTTTGTAGAAAAATGTTTTGTTGCCTTCACCATAATTTCAGTTAGAGGTTAGTGAAAATAAAAATGTATTTTCCCATTCATTTAGACAGCAACATAAGAATCCCTGCTTTATAATAAGAAATATCCCAGGGAGGACTGGGGAGTAGGGGAAGGAAGATTGGCTTTCTGACGACAGGATCTTGCTATGTGTAGTACTAAGAATTTCCCAGTATTTTTAATAGCCTATTTTGCAATTATGAAAATCCATAACTAGTGATAATAAATTAGTTCTAAGCTTTTTGATAAGCTTTTAGAACCAGTATTTAGAGACTATTGCTTAATATGAACATTTTTAGAGTGGTATAAATGTGGCAGGAATACATGATGACAAATTATGTAAGGCAATGTTTTACCCCCATTGGAGTTACATGCAGCATTGCACATGTACAAAAAAAGACAGGAAGGAAGGAAGGAAGGAAGGAAGGAAGGAAAGAAGGAAGGAAGGAAGTAACATCCTGATCTCAAAGAGTTTTCAATTTAATGGAAGAAAGCTGAGGAAAGGGGCAAATACCCATCAGAGTAGGATGTAAGGAAGTAGGCATGATGAAGAGGTCTGAAGGAGTGAAGCTGGGTGGGAAGCATAGTTGGAAATTTATTTTAGTCCATTAAAGTGACCTAATTTATAACATGCATGGGAGTTGATGCTTTAAGTGGGCACTTCTCTCCTTATTCTTTCAACTATAGATTCATCATTTCTTCACAGTTTTAGAACTTGAAAGGAATGATAATCAGGAATTAGTAAGAATTTTACAGCAACCATTAAAAAAAACCTACCAATTCTATAAGTCTTAGAACCTGAAGCAACCAGATCAAGCTGCCTCTTGCCTACGTTTTGCACTTTTATAAGTTGCATAGGGCTTTTCTACCATTTAATTGTCCTGTTTCAAACCTAGAAGTTTCAGTATTTTATCAGGTATGCAATGTGACTCAGAGGGATTGATTTTGACAACATATTCACAAGGAATCTTGAGTGTAAGAAGCCTCAGAGAGCATCTAATTGAGCCTATACTCCAACAAGAGTTTCCTTTACAATATTCCCAAGCACTGGTCATCCAGACATGTCATGATACCCACCAATGAGGAGAAGCTCACTGTGTCCCAAGGCAGTTGCAATTGTGAGGAAATATTTCTTTGCATTGAGACTAAATCTGTCTCTGTGCACCTATCATCCCTTGCTCCAACCTCTATCTTTTGGAGCCAAACTGAATGAGTCCAATCCCTTTTCTACATGATGATACTTCAAATTCTTGAAGATAGCTATCATGCCCCCTATTTTCTCTTCTCCAGGCTAAATATCCCAATTTCCTTTAATTGATCTTCATGTTTATTTCTACTTTTCTCATGCCATTTAATGCCAGAATTCAAGTAGGAGTCAATGTCTGATGTGCTGTATTTTATAGTCAGCATTGCTCAAGGACCAAGGTTTATGTTTTCCTTGTTGTTTTTGGCACTTTCCCATCTCCAGAAGATCCCAGTGGCTCCTCAGCTAGAAAATGTGAAGCAGGCTTTGTTTTAATGAGGCAGCCAGGCAGTATGGCTGTTGAGGTCTCTAGTGCTTCAGGATGTGTGCCTAAAGCTGTGGCTTTCTGTTTATATTTTGTTGTGATAGTGGTTTCTTCTTCTTCATGAATAAATCACTTGAGGACTCCAAATAGCAGGCAGCAACAACATGCTCTGGTGTATAGGACTAGAGAAATTTGCTTTTGCAGGAGCCTGTATTGCACAAGGAAAGGGGATAGAGACAGATGATGTGAGTTTCCTCAAGCTTAGAGATCATGAAGTGTAGCCCTTCCTAATAATCAGAAGATTTTGACCAAGAAAGGTTAAGTGATTTTTCTCAAGGGCACACAAGAACAAATCCTAGCAGAGCTAGGATTTGAATTCAGGGCCTCTGATTCCAGATATGGTGTACTTTCCATTACATCATAGGGAGCTGGTCAAGGGACCATAGTCTTTGGGTTTTTTTTTTTAATTTTCAAAACATTTGAATAGTATTATATATATATTATATATATATATATATATCCAATTACACAGAAAGAAGTTCTCAATGCTTACTTATATAAGATTTTGAGTTCCAAACTTTTTTCTCCATCCGTTCTTCCCCTCCCACTTCCCCAAGATGTCAAGCAATTTGATATAGTTTATACATGTACAATCATATTAAACATATTTCACATTAGTGTGAATTTCATACATAGTGAAAGAAGAATCAGAACAAAAGGGAAAAACAGAGAAACAACAACAAAGGTGAAAAGAGTATGCTTTGATCTCATTCAGACTCCATAGTTCTTTCTCTGGAGGTGGATAGTATTTTCAATTATGAGTCTTTTGGAACTGTCTTAAATCATTGTGTTACTGAGAAGAGCCAGTTCTATCAAAATTGACCATTGCACAATGTTGCTGTTACTGTATACTGCTGTTTCTCCTGGTTCTGCTCACTTCACCAACAAGCAATCCATCACCCTCTGCTTGAAAATTGATAATGAATGAGGAACTCAATAGTTTTCCATTGTTGGTCAACTCTGATAGTAAGAACATTCCTATTTAGATTGAGCTGGATACTAAGTGCTTTATAATATCCATTTAATTTTTCTAGGTCTGCTCTCTAGGACAAAGCAGAGGAAATCTAATGTATCTTCCAGTAGAAAACCTTTCAGATTATAGAAGTGTTGAATCATAAGAAGAATTTTGAAGGATGGGTAGATTTACATAACAATAATAAAATGATAGTGGCCTCAACAATAATAGTAGCAGTTGGAAGGGAAGAAGGGGTGGGGGGAATCTTTCTACTGTACATCAAGGTTCATTCCTCTAATTTTCCAAATAGAAATGAACTCCTCAAATTAATCTTCACTTGTACTGAAGAAAGAAATGCTTTCAAGTCTGGCATGGTTACCATTTCACCCACTAGACCTATAGTAAAATAAGTGTATTCTACTTTGCACAAAGGAAAGTTGAACAAAAACGGGAAGAGTTTCTTCCCTCCAAAAGAATGAGGAAAATAAGAAATAGAACTGAAAACTGGATGAAGATTCCTCAGCTACTTATCCATATCCAAATATTTATTTTTTCTCTTAAAAAGACTGTCCTAAACAATTATAGCACTTTTCTAAAGACATTAATCATTATAAGATAAACTCAATCTATTATTGTTTCCACCTAAACTAGTCTGTCAAAAACCATATTAACAACAAATGCTTTTTCTACATTACTGTCATCAATATTGAAGTGTTTGGATATATTTTGCATATTTCTTGGAGTTTTGTGTGGAAAGGGTACCAGTGGGCTTTCATGTTATTCCATCATATTGTAAAGTTGCTTAGCTTATTTATAACTCATTCAAAATTTCGATGTGAATAATTTAGACTTCCTCTCTTCCCAATTTTATGAAAGCACTGAGAAAAGAGGCCTTTGGCAGATATCATTATATTGTCATTTCAATATTGCATAGGCAGACAGTTTGGATGTTACACAGACTGAATTGGAGACAGTGAATGGAGACAGTCTGTAATTGACTGGGCATCAGAGAATGAGTAAAAAAAAAATCTTTCTTTAAAATTAAGAATGAAGAAGCCAGGTTGTAAAGTGAACTAGGTCTCATAGGCTTTGTGGTCTAGTATCTTTGGTTCTGGAACTAATATTTTATCTTGATTCATCTATGGAAATGGAATGTGTTTCTTTATCTACACACATAAATTGATAGTGGAATTTGTTTCTATTTTAGCAAACACCAGTCCAGTTTCTTTTATTTGCCTTTCACAGTTTACAAAACAAAGTTTTCAAAGCCTTAATGAGATTATCATTATGGTTACACTCAGAAGCCTCCAGCAATCTGGGCAGCAGAGTCAATTTCCATGTGGATCTCTCTGGCTGGTTTTCTTCTTTATGAGCTGCATCACCCTAAAGTCTAATGAAGGAAAGCAAGGACAAGGGTTCCTTCCCTCAGGATAAGGGCTCACCCAGATTGGCTTCTATTTAACAGAAATTGGATCTCCCAGTTGGGTGGAGCCCTGCCCCAAATTGAGGAGCATGTGCTTTGAGGACTAGGAGCAATCTCATTAATCAACCATGCCCTTCAGAGACTGACTGACCTTAACAGGAGTTGGGTTAAAACAAAAGGAAAAGGGCAGATCACAATAATTAATAGAATGGCATAAAATTAATTTCTCTAAATATGAACATTAGCATGATTATGATTATTACAGATTACAGTCTGTAAATATGTCCCGGAAGAATTATCTCAAGTCATTAATCCCTCTCACTTTCTTCATACCTCTTACCCTATAGTACAAGGATATCAGTCCAACAAAGCAAGGATTGTGGGCTTTTCCTTAGTAGACCTGTTTTGAAGCTCTCATATGGGAAAAGTAAAAAGTCAACTTGGGGGTATGATGAGGAAGAGTAGCTTGTTCTAAATAGAAAAGATGATGAAGGCATGTAAAATATTCAACCTTTGATTTTAAAAGAAAAGGATTCTTATAAATCCAGTCACTAACATATTAAATGTAAGCTAAAAAAAAAAGAGAATCAAGTCCTGCTACATAGGATTTTATGTAATAAAGAGTAGGCTTTAATAGGTGTTTAAACAAGTCAGCTCACCACACACTGCTGGGAGAGATGATCTAATTCTGAACCAATTAATTTCACCATGATTTGAATATTAAAAGTAGTTTTCACTCAGTGGTACACATGTATAATAGATATAATGGATGTCAGAGTTGGAGCAAATAAGTGGCTTGAGTGGATAGAGTGTCAGGCCTGAAGTCAGGAAGATTCATCTTTCTAAGTTCAAATCTGCCCTCAGACACTAGCCATGTGGCCCTGGTCAAGTCACTTAACCTAGTTTGCTTCAGTTTCCTCATTTGTAAAATGAGCTGGAGAAGGAAATGGCAAATCACTCCAGCTTCTCTGCCAGAAAACCCCAAAAGGAATTACAAAGAGTCCGGCATAACTGAATGATTAAATGTTAAAGATGAAATAAATCATAATGTCTTTTTAATCCATCTCTCTGCCTCTCAAACTGTCTTGTATTTAACTACCTGGTATAGTCCCTGACACAGTAGTAGTAGGTGCTTATTATTGGTGCCACTATTTGTATCTTCATTTTTATAACCTATATATATATATATATATATATATATATATATATATATATATATATATATATATTTATGCATACACACACACACATATATATTCATACTTGTTATTTTCCTCCATTACTCTTGGAGAGTTTAGGATCGTTTCATTCTTTGTATTTGTATTCTCCCCCCTTCCCCCCCCTGCCACTATAAAGCCTGCTTCACAGATCACTGTATTTCTTCAGGTGCAGGAATAAAAACTGTAAATAGCATTGCAAGTATGGAGGCATCATTGCTGTTATACAAAGGTGTGATATTTCTCCTTTGTTTTTAATCGTTTTGATCATCATTCCTAATGAATTTGGAGGATGCAAATATGGCCACTTTAGAAAACAGTTACAGTTATTCCTTGATTACTTTCCTAAGTCTGACATGATAATTTAGAAGCTATTACCATACAAATATATTCTGTATTGTTTTTCCCTAGTTGTTATTTCCTTTTACTTGTAAAATTTATTTACTCCTTTGGAACTATCTCCATTGGCCACAGAGCACTTATTAAGTGCCTATTATGTGCCAAGGGGCTGTGCAAGATGCTAGTGATGCAAAGACAGTCAATTAAAATTTACTCTCCTTACATTCTTTTTGGAGGGAACAACTTTTAATACAACATGTATACATATGTATGTTTGTGTAGATTATTGTATGTGTGTGTGTGTGTGTGTGTGTGTGTGTGTGTGTGTGTGTGCATTTGGTGTAAATGTGTAGGAAATTGCAGTGGGAGGGAGCTATCAGCTGTGTGGGATTTGGTTCTTATAAAAGGTGCACTTGAACTTAAAGGAAACTAAGCAATCTGTGAGGTGGAGATGAAGAGAGAGGGCATTCCAGGCATGAGGAATGATCTGTGCTAAAGCCCCTAGAGGGAACAATAGCCTGCATGGGAAACAGCAAATGTAGAATTCATGAAGAACAATGTGTGATAAACCCGGAAAGGTAGGCTGAAGCTAGGAAATGGGACAGAGCATGCCTTCACTTGGCACACTTCATTATTCCATTTTTCCCAGTGTGAATGCTTCCATATTTCACACTGAGATGACCTTTAAACTCTTTTATGTGCTTCTGTTTCTTCCCTAACTTCCTTTTGTTTCCTAACTTTCTACTAGTTTTAACTATTTCTTTCCTGATCATTCTGTTAACTAGTTCATTCAAACTATGTATTTAAAAAAATTCTCTACCTTTAATTCATTTCTATCTTTACCATTCCCTTCTTTTTCTTCCCATTCTGCATATTACTTTGTACTCACAGATCCAGAAAGTGTTGTTATTAAATTGTTCTGAAAACCATGTTTTAACATTTCAGAGAAAGAATGCTTCTGAATGGTATGACATAGGAGTAATGATAACATTTTAATAATGGATTTCTTTCTGATGACTTCTAATAACAGATTTTTTTGTACCTGAACTTTTCCCTGCTTTTGTTTCTTTCATCTACAATTCATTTTCTGGGTATGAAAGCAAGAATCAGTCTTTATTGATTCAGAGATACTTCTTTTTAATCAGATATTATTTTATTTAAATTAGCAATTGAAGATTCAATTCTCCAGTAAGGAATTTAACATAGTCCCTCATTTTGTGATTGTGGACAAAAACAAAGAAAAATGGACTATATAGCTGCACTGTTAGGTAGATTCAGAACTGATGAAATGGATGTACATACAGAGGAATCATTAATGGGATGTCATTTTGGAAGATTTCTAGTAGAGTGCCCAAAGATTGTCTTAATGACTTAGATGATGGCATAGTTGACTTTCTTGCCAAATTTGTTTATGTCATAAAGCTTGAAAAATAAAACATCAGATGATTGTGCCAATCTATGTGTTAGAAGGGGGAATGGGAATAAGGATTTATTAAGCATCTACTGTATACCAAGAACTATGCTAAATAATTTACAAGTATCTCACTTGGTCCTCTCAACAATTCTGTGAGGTGCTATTATTATCATTATCATTTTACAGATAAGGAAACAGAGGCAGACAGTAACTTGTCCATAGTTCACAGAACTAGTAAGTATCCTAGCTGAATTAGAGTTCAGGTCATCCTAGCTTCAAGAACAGTGATCTATATACATAATATCTAGGTGCCTAATGTTGGGCAATTGTTTTATTTCCAAGTTTCTAACTACTTGACTTTATGATGACCACATTTTTTCACATTTTAAGACGGTCTACCAAAGAAACATTAAAACAACTAATTTCCCTCTCATTACTTTTCCCCCTTTTTCTGTAGCTTGAAGGGAGCAGATGCTGGCAATGGGATCAGAGTATTTGTACCGGATATCGGAATGTTCATTGCTAGTTTGACCACATGGCTCGTTTGCAGAAATATTGTACAGAAGCCAATGCCAGAAGATGCGGCCCAGTACAACATGCAGTTTGAAAATGAAGAAATGGTATTCTTCCTTTATGTATTTCTATTCACTTCTCCTGATTTTTAAAAATGAAACTTCTGTGAAATTGTGAGAATGTATAGACAACTTTTCAAATGTCATCTAAAAATGTTGTTTGAAATATATCAAATTTAGTCTTTTAGCCAAATTGGCCTGGAGCTCTTAGATGTTGTAAAGTATAATGTTTGTATAAGATTAGGAAAACGTAGCACATTTACTAAGAAGAATGTATTTCTGCTTAGAAGATGGACACTTCAGTTTTCTGTGTATTATGCTTAGAAGAAGGGATATATGACTTCGTCATGTTCTAGTCAGGTTATTTTAAATCACACAGTTGCTCAGGGAAGTTGGCATTTATATTATCTGGCTGAAGAAGAAAATGATTGGGAAAATACAAAGGTTGTGAAAGAACTAAAGACTCATGGAAACTTATGTTGCTTCATTAGGAGTTCCTTGATTACCTGATACTTTATAGCAGTGGTTCTCAACCTTCATAATTCCATGAGCCTTTAATACAGTTCCTCATGTTGTGGTGACTGACCCCAACCATAAAATTATTTTTGTTGCTACTAAATAACTGTAATTTTGCTACTGTTATGAATCATAATGTAAATATCTAATATGCAGGATGCATTTTCATTGTTACAAATTGAACATAACCCTCAAGTTGAGAACTGCTGCTTTAGAGGGGTAAGTATTAGTTTCATTATTTAGAGGTCTTAATTTTATTTCTCAACCTTGTTGTGTAACACAGCCAATGTTAGGAGCTATAGGAAAAGCTTCCTGATATTTGGTGAGATAACCTACAAGTACTTTGTTATTATAGGGACCTAGAGAACCCCTAAAGACAAGTACAGTATAATATAATCATTTGACTGATTGTAAAACTTCATAAGATTAATTGTCACAACCTATTATCATAAGAATTATGAAATTTCACATATATATACATGTATATATAAAATAGAAATAGGAAAGCAGTTTTGAGTTATATATTTTGTATTGCTTTAGAGCCGCAAAAGTTTGCAATGCAATTTAATATGATTGGAGCTTAAGCATATGAATCAGGGGTATCATACAATTTGGGGTTACTGGGAACCTTGAAATTTCAGGGTACAGGATGGCATCCACCTGGAATGAATACACTCAAACCTTCTTCCAGTGAAAAATACAAGGCTTATTGTAATGTACCAGAAATAGGCTGTGTTCTTAGGAAATCTGCAACTTATTGGGATAGGAGGGGAAGCTGATGCTCATATACAGAAAGGAAGGATCTGGATAGGATTAAGGAGTGATTAATATGTGCAAGTGCTCTGAAGTAGGCCAAGCTCTACAGTAAAAGGAGCATCAGGTAAGCTCAGTAGGTGATCTAGGAGGGCTAAGGTGGGCCAGTTACCTTGAACAGGAGGTGCCAGTGATCTGGGCTGCTGAAACGTATGGGAAAATTCAGGGGCTGGGTTGTTTTCAGACATGGTGTTTTCCTTTTAGGGGTCTAGTTGCCGTCACCTTTTCAAATAAATCTAAAAGTTATTAAAAATCAAAAATAGAACAGCAAATTTTCATAAGGGAAAAATATTAATTGTGCTAAATGTTCCTTAGCTTTTGAGGAAGACACTTGCCTGCCTATGAATATATACATATATTATATATATATGTATGTATGTATGTGTGTATAGACACACATATACATATGTGTGTGTATAATCACACACTGTGGACCAATTGTATATTCTCTCAATTGTGCACCAAAAAAGAAATGTCAAGAAGATGGACTTGAGAATAACAGTGCCTGCTCATCTTTCCACTCTTGCATCAGGCATAGCCAAAAATGAGACAGCCACTTTTTTCAATTTAAAAATAGATTTCCGTGGATCAGTATCATAGCACATAGTATGCATTTAGCAAATATTTCTTAAAAACTGAATAACATAAACGATGAAGAAATGTATGCAGTTCATATTAGGAACATTTCTAAGCCAATTACACTGAAAAGAAAATTAATGTAGTCTTTCCCTCTATTAAAAAAATAAATTATTTTGATAGTAAGGTCAGAGAAAGAGACCTAATGGGCTGTAGATAGAAAACAAATACATTTTTAAAAATTTTAATTTCAACATTTGTCCAGCTAAGTTGTATTGTTGAGTTAGCAGCTATTCTCAAATGTAAGCATCATCAAAGTAAAAGGTAATTGTCTCTGTGTGTGTGAGGCTGACAAGTCGCCTAAAGGGCCCAATGCAAAAACACTGGATGGATCTTTACTTCTGTTCTTAGGGTTTAAAATGGAGTATAATCTAAATTGACTGCCCCCGTGCTTTTCAGACATTTATGAGCAAAACTGTATAAGACTGCCAACTTTAAGGCCCATTTATTTCTAATGGGATGTAATCTGTTCAATCCATATATATTTCCATCTGAAACTCCTGAAGATTGGTGCATTTCCCAGAGATTCAAGAATTCCTCCAAGTCAGGAAGGTAGTGTATGCCCAGATTTTTACTGAAATAAAGCCAGGCTTCATTCTCCATTGCAACTAGATTTTTCAGGACATAAAAGATTCAGAAAAATCAGGTCCATTTTTTAACCCAGCCAACCAACTGGAACTTGATTTAAGGGCATAATTAAGTGAAGCTGCACCTTTGTAGTAAAATGCCAAGGAATGTATTGGCAGACATCCCTCTTGAAAAGGTGATAGAGATGGATAAAATAGTGAAGTATGCAGGCACTGTGGACTCCTCAGTATCTTGTTACTTGAATTTTGTCTCCTCACCCTGGGACTGAGTTATGTCTGTCATCTGTTCCCTTTCTCTTTACCACCAGCCTACGTACTAGGGATTCTACAAATGCCAAAGATTGGGAGCATTCTGAGATGATCCAGAAGAAACTGAACAGCTGGGTCCATTTGGCCAAACTTTGAGTATCTAAGTAAAAGGAATTTTATGCTCACAGGATCTGAAAGGACTTTACAATTATTCATTAACTATAGAACTTCTCCTGGTTATGTGTCTCACTTGATTTTCCTACTAAGAGGATATTATTAATCTATATGTGAATCTACATTGTATTTATCAAAGCTTCTGTACAATATAAACATATTCATACTTTCTTAGAGAAGAGCATTGGGGACTTTCTTTTGGGGCAGTTAGGTAGCATGTTGAATAGAAAGTAGGATCTGGAATCAACCTAAGTTCAAATCTGTCTGTGTGACCCTGGACAAGTCACATAACGATTGTTTGCCTCAGGTTCCTCGATTGTAAAATGGAAGAAATAATAGTACATACTTCCCAGGGTGGTTGTGAGAAGTAAATGAGATGATACTTGTAAGGTATTTGCACTTATGAAATGCTTATTCCCTTCCCTCTTCCCCCTTTACTTGACTCTACTAAATTAAACACTATTTTGTAAATAGCTGATACAATGGGACCAACTTACATTCCTTTTACTTCATCTATGAAGATGTAGCCTTCTACAAAATACTGTCAGCAATGCTTACTAATTTGCTTTTTCAAGTAAAACCTTGTTAGGTCACTTTCAAAAAGATTTTGTATGCTCAAGGAAGCAATCATAAAAGTTTTCATCAATCCACTGAGGTTCTATATCTAACTATATCTGTATAAGTGATCTCTTCTCCCATAGGAAGACAACTTGAAGCTCTGAACTGTGCCATTCCAGATAAATCATTTATCACAATTTTCCCTCAAATACTAAAACAGCATAGGCTGTTCAGCCTCAGCTGGGAACAATTCCTCTCCGTAATGCCTAAATTTTTGTTTTCCACATTCTCATACCAATCAGTTTCATGCCAGGGATGATTCTTGCCCTCTGGGGGATCTAAACACACCACACACACACACACACACACACACACACACGTACACACACACACACACACACAGATGCTCAAAATCTGTACCCAAATACTCCCAAATCAGCAAACTATGATACATTTGCATTTAGACACTTCCAAAAGTACAAGTGTTGATTCAGACTCTCTTGAGGTTGACTCATATCTTAAGATATTGGTTCCACACAGTCATTCAGTAATTACTTGCTAGTAGTACTCTCATAATTCTGTACTCGTCTGGGCAAAATTATTGTTTTCTAACTATACCTACTATATCCAGAGGGAAAAGAATATTTTGACAATGTCTTTATTCTGCTGTATGTCAGAGAAGATTAATTAATAACAAGATACATAACTAATTTCATTTTGAATTCTATCAATAGAGGCAGCAGACTCTAGCTGTTTGCTAAATTGTGGTACCATAACAGGTTTCTCCTGAAAAGCATGTTTTATAATTCTCCATAGCTTTCATTGTGCCATTTCAACCTCTTTACACAGCACATCTAGTACAAGAGTATTACATTTCAAGTGTGGTGGTCATAGGCCGTAAGTTTCATTCTTATTGATTGCTATAGAAATGCTATCATCTGGGCTCCATTTCACTTCTCTTTGTGATCTTCCTTTAGGTTTAATCTGTGTTCCACAGTTAGGGTTTATGTCCAGCTTTCCACAGATTCATTTGCCCCTCCTCTCTTATTGTTTTGATAAGTGATGTTACCCATCTTCTTCCATCATTCTCCATATAACATGTTGATATGTTAAGATCAATTGTTTGTCTGGCCAACACCACTTTTTTTTTCCTCTCCCTATTATGGTATATTTTACATCATTCAAACTTCTCTAGGAAATGATAATTATGTTGGTGTCTTTACTTTTATCCATTTTCCACATTTCAAAGTCTCCAGATTTACAGTTACATACAGTGTTTTCTTATTTTTACAGTTTCTTCAATTTTTATGTTGGTTTTTATCTTTATTTTAACAGATAATTGCTCTAACTATACAACTAATTCCAAAATGACTCCTGCATTGGTAACCATGAATTTACTTCAAAATAATATCATTCAGTATGCTGCTCAGTTTTGCATCTTTCAAATCCCTTCTTTGAGTCAGTATTTTTGATAAAGAGCTGGTGAAGTTTCTAAAACTAGCATTTGATCTCTTTCAGTTCTTTATGCATTCTATATTTTCCAACCATGTTTTTTACTGTTCTTGATGCCTGGTTTCAAAGTAAAATCTCCAATTAATAAGATATACATTGTACAAGTTTGAAGAATCATGCCATATTTTTGTATAATATTTGTAAGTGATGAGATTGCTTCAGAGAATCCTAGAAAGTATGAATTAATGAAGAATGAACTGAGAAAAGTTAGACAAACAATTTATATAGGGACAACAACATTGAAAAACAAAACAACTTTGAAAAATTTTGGTCAGTGCAATGACCAGCTATATCTCCAGGGCATCTAAGATGACACATGTTACCTACTTCCTGACAAAGAAGTGATGAACACAAGGTGCAGTGACACATATTTGTGAACATGGCCACTGGATTCATTGGTTTTGCTTGATTATGCACATTTTTTTCATTTTTTTTCTCTATTTTTAATGAGGAAGGTAGGGGGAAAAGGTGGTAGCAATAGTGAATCCTGCTCCCCAAAGAGAGAGCATTATCACTTTTTAAAAATACACAAAAGAAAACAGGAAGTTCAGAAGGAAGCACAAATAAACAGGACAATTTTAAAGTAATGTATGGGATTTATTTTATCCTCTTTTTGTGTTCTGCAATTTGTGTGGAAATGTCCTTTTTTGAGTTTGTAATAAAAATAATTTAAAAAATAATCATGCCCTTTTTTCTAATAATTGCATTGAAAGATATATAAAATAATAAGAAAAGATATATCTGTTGGAAGGTTTTCATAGAATCATCTTTGTTAATTAAGAAAAACTGGTTGCAAATGTAATGTCTGAAGATAAAAGATTTTTTTAAGTTACATATAAATATTTAAATGTATAAAGCTTCTACATACTCTATGAAACTTTGGATTCTCATTTATTTCTTATGAACCATATTTTCTAATATATTCCAGCATTTGCCTATAATTCTATCTGATTATTAATATCAAGCAAGGCATTAAAGGGAGAACTTTGTGCCCACCAAAAATTTTTTGCCACTGCCATTGAAGTTGCACAGTGTTCATGCCTCCTATAACCCTAGAATCTAGTTAGAAACTTCTCTGATATTGAAAGACCTTTACAACCTTATCCTAACATACCCTTCTAGGTTTATTCTACATTATTCCCTTTCCACACATTTTTCTTACTGTTCTGCATAGAAACCATCCCTCTTCTAGCCTTGGTTTTGGTTGTTCCCCATGTTTGCATTGCATTCCTTCCTCACCAACTCCTCTTGGAATCCCTTACTTCTTTAAAATGATAGCTCACTATCAACTTTTTTTTTTTTGCTTTTTTGGAGGGCAGTTGGGGTTAAGTGACTTGCCCAAGGTCACATGGCTAGTTTTTTGTGTTAAGTGTCTGAGGCTGGATTTGAACTCAGGTACTCCTGACTCCAGGGCCGGTGCTCTATTCACTGTGCCACCTAGCTGCCCCTCACTATCAACTTTTTAAGGGAAGCTTTGACCGGTTTCCACAACTGCCAGTGCCCTCCCAGCCTAAGCTTGGTAAATATTTTGCAAATATTAATGATATTATTGTCTCTCCTGATGGAATGAATGTATACTAAATAAGATCACAAATGGTTTCATTTTTTTCTTTTGATTCATGGTACCTAGTGGAATCATTTGGTCTTTGTTTGGACTCAGATTAGCCCAGACTGAATATGGCCAGAAACCCTCAGGATCTTCCCCTCCCAAATCAATTTTTGTTTGCTTGTTTGTTTTTGACTACGTGAAAGAGGTCATTCTCTGCCTCATTTCTTACTTAGTCTTAATCACTGTGTGGGCACTTCTTCAGTAAAACTAAGATCTGTTGAAGATCTTAGCTTAAAAGGGTCGATGTCTCCCAGTCTATCCAAGGCCATCTCCAGTTGTCCTGATATAGATCTTGCCACAGGCCCCAGATGGCTAGGAGGAGAAAAGTGAGGTTGGAAACTCTGCACAGGCCTCCCTCACTTAAATCCAATTCATCTGCATGTCATGGCGTCACCTCCCTGATAGTTCTCTTTGAAAAGGAAAGACAAACAACAAAAACCTAGCTTAGTGTTGGCACAGAGTAATCTAGACTTAATAAACATGTGTTAATTACTTGAATTATTGGTTTCATGATGGTAAAAAAAACTGCATTTTTTTTCAAAATTAAACAATTGCATTATTATCTCTATATTATTAATGAAGCAAGAGTCAGTAAATTTTCAGAGGTCAATGCCACAGATTTATTCACCCATTTCCCAGAATTAAGTTCATTCTTAACTCTCATGTTGTCCAAATTTGTTTAAGCATTGTGTAGTTAACAATCCATTAGCTTTTCCCAGAAAGGGAATGAGGTGCGGAACTTAAAAATTATATATACCCAACTTTGCAAAACACTGAATAGTATTCTGATGCAACTGATTTTACTCCTTTAGTTACATTTGTTTGGGGCTAATATTAGCATTAGTTTGTATTCTGTGAGCTCATCTGAATTGGCAACATAGGGAAGTAGTTCAAGAGTTATAGTGTGGTGCTGGAACCCTTGTTCTAGACTAGAAAATGGGTGAATATGATCTATAGAATAAGCAATCCATATATGAATAAATGGGTGCTGGATAAGTAGGAGGTAAAGCAAACACCTTTTTTTTTAAAGTTATATTTGAAGTTTCCCACTTTTCAAAAAACTTTTTTCACAGACTAGAAAGGCTGATTCTAAACATTCTTGCAAAAGAGTAATGTGTGTTGGTATTAATAATTCATTTATTTGAATGAAGACATGGCAGAATTAATCCCTCATTTTGCCCAACAGAATTTATTTTCAAAATCCTCGTTGTGATAGTGAAATAGCTACTAACCCCTGAAAATATCATTAAACTGCTGTAATCTTCATTGATTATATAAGTAGGCTCTACTTTGTCATTGGAAAAATATTCATAAATCTGAGGCTTTCCCTT
Source organism: Pseudocheirus occidentalis (assembly GCA_028646575.1). Classification (NCBI taxonomy): domain Eukaryota; kingdom Metazoa; phylum Chordata; class Mammalia; order Diprotodontia; family Pseudocheiridae; genus Pseudocheirus; species Pseudocheirus occidentalis. The sequence continues at coordinate 172,354,665 of CM053594.1, read as the reverse complement.
AAAGATCCTCAAGGGATATGGAGACAACCATTGTAATGTTATATTCCTTTTGCATTAACTTAAAGTGAATCTCTATAAGGGAAAATACTCCTCCATAAAGGTCATAAAGGGCCTCCTTTCTTCTTTTAATTTCATTTTTATTTATTCGAATCATGAATCTCAGGGAGGGGTAGATGGAAGTTACAACTTGAAAGGTTGCTGTGTTATGTCATGCATATGTGTTTTTAACAACTGTAATAGAATGGAAAAGAAATACTATGGGGACAAGGAATATATGTGTAATGAAAACAGCATGCATATTTGTACTTTACTAAGTCTATTTCAAAACCCTTAACTTAACTCTCTAAGTCTAACCAGCAACCTTACAGATTGTGGGAAAGTTGTTGTTATTGTTGTTTGTCCTTTGTTCTTGAAGAAGACCATGACATCTGGAAGATGATGCCATGACTTGCAGGTTAATTGGATTTAAGTGAGGGAGCTATGCAGAGTCACCAGCCTCACTTTATCCTCTGGAGCCATCTGGGTCTAGTAACAAGATATAGATCAGGAAGACTGGAGATGGCCCCTAGGAAAGTATGAATGCCAGCAATGAAGCACTATTGATAAGACAATGCAGCCTGCTTATATTATTGACTTCAGCAGTAGTAATAAAAATAACAATTCAATCATTTGAGAATTGCCAAGACAGATAAAAACCACCCTATTCTATAAGAAAAGTGGTACTATATTTATTCAATTTATCCAATAATTCATTCAGTAAAATTATTTTGACTTATTAGCTGCTTATTATGTATGTTTGAAATGGCATAAAAGATTCAGTTAAACACTGCTGTATTTAAAATTACTAGCTACAATTATTGGGATCATTTAGATGCATTTTCCCACATGATATTTTGTGAAAAAATTATCCTTGGCCAAAGGAAGGAAAATGCAAGCCAATAGGTAGAAGTTATAGAGTGGCACATGTTAGTTTAATATAAAGAGGAACTCCGTGATAATTACAGCTGCTCCCAAAATGGAATAGGTTGTCTGAGGAAATAATAAATTTGGTGCTCTTGGAAGTCTTCAAGTAGAGACAGTATAATCACTGAGTTTTATGTAGGGGGAAATTTTGTTTAAAATAGAACTTTCAACTTCCAGTCCAAATTTCAGATCATATAAAATCCTAATATTGAAGTGTTAGTGAGGTAATGCCACTCTCAAGTAAATTTTCATTTGAAAAGAAAAAAGAAGGTAATGTAAAAGTAAAAAAATGAAACCTCTATTGTTATGATGCCAGGCATTATAGAATTAGAAGGAATGGGAAATAATTCAGTGAGGTTGTCTTTTCTAGCATCTTTCAAATATATTGTGCAGACAGCTAACTGCCTGATTCATTCATAACGTCTATTCTACTCATAGCCCAAGAAGGTTACATAGTTTGTCAAAGCTGAGTTTTATTGTGGAGCTTCTGTGTTAACCAAAACTGATACAAACAAACAAAAAATGAAAACAATTCCTCTGCCCTCAGGAACTATCATTCTATTAGAGGAAAAAAATATACAGAAGTATACAAAATAGATATAATAAAAATAATTTCTGCTGGCAGAAGCATTTAGTAAATGCTTACTAAAGACACTGTGCAAAGAGTGCTGGGGATACAAAGAAAGGCAAAGACATGGCCCCTGGCTTCAAGGGACCACATTTTAAAGGGTGATACAACCTACAAATATTATATACGTGTGTGTGTGTGTGTATGTGTAATAGAGTGGAAATTAAAATGCAGTGGGAGTGGAAATTAATCTCAGAGGCTGGAGAAGGAGGGAACCAGAGAGTGTAGGGACTGTAAGGAAAGAAGAGGAAACAGCCTAGGACAGGGCCCTGGGGTTTCTGCAGGGTGTGTAATATGCATAAAAGTAAAATGGCCTAGGAATGGACTGATAAGTAGAAAGAGGGGAGATCAGTTTCATGGAACTAGAATGAACAGAGAGAGTGACCAGGAAGAGGGAGCAATCAGCAGCATCAAATGCTTCATCAAAGTCTAGAAGCATGAGAACTGAGAAAAGGCCATTGACTGAATTTAGCATTTAAGAGATTATTGTGGGAGCGCCTAGGTGGTACAGTGAATGGATCAAAGGCCCTGGTGTCAGAAGGACATGAGTTCAAATCAGCTTCAAACACGTGACACACTTACTAATTGTGTAATTTGGGGCAAGTCACTACTTAACCCTGATTGCTCTGCCTTCCCCCTCCAAAAAAAAAAAAGAGAGAGAGAGATCATTATTAATCTGTAGTGCTGAAAAAATGCCCACAACTAGACACAATGCTGAATATATAGTCTGATTAGAATAGTCAGTCAGGGGTAGCATGTAGGCGCTGTTTTGAAATGAGGTTGGGGAGGGGATACACGTGCATGTGTGGCACACACGCGTGCACACACACACACACACACACACATACTCACACACTGCACTACAGGGATTCAAAGATAGCTTTCTTTCCTGTTTCTCAGGATGATACTGTGTCAGTAGAAACCTGCTACAAAAATCTATAGAAGACAAACATCAAAGCTAAAAACCTCAAGTTTTAAGGCATAACTAGTATAAAAATTAGGTACCTGGGCAGGAATACAGGAGTTTAATTTCTCACAAATTCTCAGGTTATTCAGTATTTTCAAAGACAGATTCACATTCAGGTGCTGTTTGCTCCAGGCTTTTAGAAACCTTTCCATAGGTTTGTAGCCAAGGAGCATGTTTATGAAAGAAGGGCAGCATTTTTTCTTGGCTATACATTATATTTTTTAAAAAAGGAATGAAAATCCTGATGTCATCTATTCAGACAGTAAGGCTATAGTTTAACAAAAACAATTTGTTTTCTGTTTTACATTCCAATAGTTTTGATGGTTGTTTCTGGATAATCATTCTGAACATGACAGGGATTTATATTGAGTCCTGGAAATAACTGGTAGGCCAGTTTGACTATAACAGAATCCATGAAAGGGAAGAGTATGAAAAAAAGCCTGGAAAGGTAGATGGGAAATATATTAAAGAGAAACTTCAGCCAGGCTGAAGGCTTTATGTCTTTATCCTAGAAGCAATAGTGAGTTATTAAAGATTTTTGAATGAAATAACATGGTCAGGTTTGTGTTTTAGGAATGTCAATTTGGCTACAGTATGGAAGAATAGAGAGCAGAGAAATGAGAACCAGGAAGACTAATTCACAGCCTATTACAGTTTAAATTCCAAGAGTTGGTTTCATATATGCATACACAATCATACATCTGTATAATATGCCTACAATACACACGTTATACATATGAGTTAATTATTTAGATATCTATGCACCTGCACATATATGCACACACTGTATCAGTATCACTCCACAATACAGCAAAAACTGAGAAAATGATCCTGTACAGAACAGATTTTCCTGATTATATTTGGATTAGCACACACATTTATCTAATATTTTAAAACTTACAAAAAAACTTCCCTAGAGCAATCAGAGAAAGGTAACAATGATTAAGTCTTAAAAGATCATCCAACCCAACCCTCTTATGTTATAAATAAATAAATCAAGGATCATATTGAGGAATTAACTTACCCAAGGTCACGCAGGTAATAATTTAGTAATTCAAATCCATTGCTATAGATCTCAAATATATTCTATTAGCAATAGAATAGCAACACAAGGGGTATATGTAATACATATACTATGTGGTATGTAATACATGTATGTAATACAACTCTTGTTATCTCCGTTTTTCAGCCTGAAAGAAGTTAAATGACTTGCTCAGAATCACACAGTCAGTGAAAGAATAGTGACATAGACCCAGACCTGAAGGAAAATGACAAACAAGCTTCAAAATGGAACATTTTCTTCATTTTATAGTAACTTTTAAATTTGATTTGTTTATTTACTTTTAATTTACAAGATTCAGTTCCACAATCTCTTGAGTTTCAAATTTTTCTCCCCTCCCCTCCTGTCATGGTGGCATGCAGTCAAGTATAGGTTCTGCAAATACTTTGACATTGGAGATTAGTCTGGTTGTATAGAAAGGTTGTAACCAATGGAATGAACAATGGGAAAAAGGAAACAAAACCAAACATGGAAAAGAAAGAGAGCGTGTAGTTTGCCTCAGTCTCCATTTAAACTCTGTTCTTTCTAGATCTTTCTCTGAATGTAGACATCTTCTTCCATCCTGAGTCTTTTAGAGTTGTCTTATAACCCTTCCATTGCTGAGGACAGTCCAGTTTATCAAAGTTGGTCATCATACATATATTGTGTCTATCATTGTGTACAATTTTGGTTCTGCCCTTCTCATTTAGCATCAATTTGTATAAGCCTCTCCAGGTAAATATAAAGTCCATCTGCTCCTCATTTTTTATAGCACAATAGTATTCCATTACATTCATATACCACAACTTGTCTAGCTAATCCCCAATTGATGGGAATTGCCTTAATTTCCCATTTTTGCCACCACAAAGAGAGCTGCAATAAATATTTTTGTACATATGAGTCTTTCTCCCACTTCTATGATCTCTTTGGGATGCAACCCTAGAAGTGGTATTACTGGGTCAAAGGGTATGCAATTATTTATAGCCCTTTGGGAATAGTTCCAGATTGCTCTCCAGAATGGTTGAATCAGTTCAGAACTCCACCAACACTGTATTAGTGTTCCAATTTTTCCACATCCTCTCCAGCATTTGTCATTTTCCTGTTTTGTCATCTTAGCCAATCTGACTGGTGAGATGTGGTACCTCAGAGTTGTTTTGATTTGCATTTCTCTAATCAATAGTGATTTAGAGCATTTTTCTATATGCTTAAAGATATCTTTAATTTCTACCTCTGAAAACTGCCTGCTCATGTCCTTTGACCATCTATCAATTGGGAAATGACTTGTATTCTTATAGATTTGACTCAATTTCCTGTATATTTTAGAAATGAGGCCTTTATCAGAGACACTGGTTCTAAAAAATTCTTTCCCAATTTCCCACTTCCCTCTTAATCTTGGTTGCATTGGCTTTGTTTGTACAGAAATTTTTCAGTTTAATGTAATCAAGATTATCCATTTTGCATTTTATAATGCTCTCTAACTCTTGTTTGGTCATAAAGTCTTCCCTACTGCATGAATCTGACAGGTAAACTATTCCTTGCTTCTCCAGATTGCTTACAGTATCAGCCTTCATACTTAGATTGTGCACCCGTTTAGACTTGATTTTGGTATAAGGTGTTAGATAATGGTCTATGCCCAGTTTCTGCCATACTATATTCCATTTTTCCCAGCAATTTTTGTCAAATAGTGAGTTCTTATCCCCAAAACTGGGGTCTATAAGTTTAACAAACAGTATATTATAATCGTTGACTACTGAGTCTTTTGTACCCAATCTATTCCATTGATTCACTACTCTATTCCTTAGCCAGTACCAATTAGTTTTGATGACTGCTGCTTTATAATACAGATTAAAATCTGCTATGGCTAGGCCACCTTGCCTAGCATTTCTTTTCATTAATTGCCTTGATATTCTGGACCTTTTGTTCTTCCAAATGAATTTTGTCACTATTTCTTCTAGCTCTATAAAGTAATTTGTAGTGTTAGCTACCATGATTGGACTTTCTCACCTTAGCATCTGAAAAAGAATATGATAGGATCAGTTCAGAAAAATGAATTTAGAGTGTTGCACTTAAATATAGAGGAGAATTCTCTACTGGAAATTTTAAAGGTATTTAGGAAACAATTTTCAAGGTAACAGCTCTGAGTTATATTGATTCTTCAATTTCCCTCATTCCACATATCTCATCAATTGCCAAGTTTTATAATTCTGCCTCCACATTTCATGCCTCCCTCTCACTCTTCTCACTCTCAAAGTCACTACCTTAGGCCTTTATTGCCTCTTACTTGGACTATTTCAGTAGCCTTTTAATTGTTCTTGTTGCCTGTCTCTAATCCACACCAATTCCTAAGGCATAGGTTTAACAGTGTTTCTCCTGTGCTCAGGAAGTTTAAACAATCCTATTGCCTATAACCTCAAAGAAAAAAACTATATTTGGCTTTTAAAGCCCTTCATACACTGGATCCAATCTGACTTTACAGCAGCACTTCTGAACCTGTGGGTTATATTCAATTTGTAACAATGAAAATACATCTGCATATCAGATATTTACATTATAATTCATAAAAGTAGCAAAATTACAGTTATGAAGTAGCAATGAAAATAATTTCATGGTTGGGGGCCACTACAACAGGAGGAATTATATTAAAGGGTTGCAACATTAGGAAGGTTGAGAACCACTGCTTTACAGACTCATTAGGTCCTTTCACATACTGCACATTTCAAACTAGTCTCCCTCTTCCTCACATGTGACACACTGTTTCCTGTCTTTATGCCTTTGCATAGACTGTCCCACCTACCAAGAATGCACTATTTCCCCCTCACTTCTAATTCTTGTATTCTAGCTTCTTTCAAAGTTCAGCTCAAGCATCACTCTCTGCATGAGCTGATAGTGACCCCAAATAGCTTGCATATGCATGTGTATTGTGTAGGCACATTTACAGAGTATTTTCATATGTGCACATTGTTTTTTCCTTAAGAAAGATTATGCTCATTGAAGGCAGGGGCTCTTTCATTTTTGTCATGCATTGGACAGTGCCTTGGTGTAGCAATTAACAAATACTGGATGATTGATTCCTATCTCAAGGAAAAGATAATGAGCAATGCTTTCAAATTAAGAAAAAATAAAAATTAACCTGCCCATTTTCTCATCTCTATACAAATTTTCTAAGAATATTCCATGCATGGATTGAATACCCCCATGGAAGGATAAAAAGGGTATAACTAGGCATTTATATGTGATTTTCTGTTAATAGAACATATTTTCACAGTCACATATAATTCACTGAAAAACAGAGAATTTTCAGAATTCCATTATTTATATTTTCTATCAGTTTCAGAAAGTATTTGACATGGTATAACGAAATATAACCTTTAAAGTTCTTCTTAGATATGTGTTCATTATGAAAGCATATTAACCACTGAGAAGAAACCTTGGTTGGGCATTTTTGTATTTCTGTTTGTTTTAAGTCAATATCAAAAATAATATTCTTGGACACCAGTAGAATTCAGGAAATGGGTCAAATTCTAGTTCTGTAATTTATTGCCTCTGTGACCTTGGATATGTTGGAGAACCTCACTGGATTTCAGTATCCTGCTTGGTAAAATAAAAGTGTTGGATTAGATGATATCTAAGATCCCTTTTAGCCTCTATCTATAAGCCTAAGTCCAAAAAAAAAAAAAAAAGAAAAAAGACTGCCTATTAATTGCTAAATTCTCTTGCTTCTTATACTCACTAATGATGCCATCATACATCACATTCTTTTTTTTTAATTCTTTTATTTGTTTTCTTGTTCACATCATTCATTTCCATGATATTTTGAGTTATAAATCTTCTCCCCATCTTTCCCCTAACCACAATCCCAAAACAGAGATCCCGCTGTAAAGGCCCTCCCCCAATCTGTTCTCTCCTATGTCCTCCTCCATTGCCACTGTGACTTTCTAGTAGGGCAAGGTGGGTCTCCCTACCCTAGTGCCTGTATATCTTAATTCCCAGTTGCATGTAGTTAATAATTATTTATATATTTATTTATTTATTTGTGTATAATACTAGATTCTTTCCCTTCCTCCCTTGTCACCCACCCCCACTGGAAGGACAAGCAATTCAATACAGGCTGTACATGTGTAATTACACAGGACATCTCCACAGTGGACATATTGTGAGAGATGGATTATATGACCCTCCTTCCTATCCCGCCCCCCCTTATTCTATTCTCTACCCTGTCCCTGTCTCTTTACTGCAGTGTGTATTCCAACCCTCCCCCCGACCTTGCCTTCCCCTCCATCATCCCACCTCTTATCCCCATCCCCCCTACTCTCCTGTGTTGCAAGATACCCAGTTTAGAGTTTATGTCATTCCTTCCCTAAGCCAAATTCAATGAAAGTTGACTCTTTCCCTTTTGCCTTCCTGTCCTTCCCCTCCATTGTAGCATTTATTCCTTATATCACATTAATTCTGAGAATATTACACAACCTCCAGAGTGTAGCAGTGGAAAAGAGATTAGCCTAATTGGGGAATGGGGAACTGGCAGCCTCGAGGTCACATGTGGCCCTCTAGGTCCTCAAGTGTGGCTTTTGGCCTAAATCCAAACTTCACAAAACAAATCCCCTTGATAAAAAGATTTGTTCTGTGAAGTTTGGATTCAGTCAAAAGGCTACACTTGAGGACCTAGAGTGTAACATATGGCCTCAAGGCCACAGGTTCCACACCTCCTAGATCTAATCATTCACGCTGGAAAAACAAGTATATGAAAAACAGAAACTGTTCAGACAATGATATGCATGGATGAGCAGCCAGATAAATTAGTTTATTTCAACATATACCTTAGACATTGCTGATAGACAGTGAATTTGGGCTATAATTTATAAGCAAGAGGAGTCTTGGCCCCATTGAATTTGTAAAATATGTCATACATTTAATGATTTTAAGACTTCTTACTGCTATAGAATTTACATCTTTAGTGACAATATTCTGCTAATGATGCAGTGTGGCTGTGAGTCATGGAACACGATGATCTCCAAAGAATTAAGATATGATGTTTCCCAAAGGTCAATGAAAAGATATATGGTGGGTGTATTTAAGACAGAGAATGTTAGCAATCAAGACTTGCATCTGAGAAGGGTCATACAAGGTTGTATATAAAGTAGTATGTAAGGGTAAGGGCAAAATCACCCTCACTCCACTTAGTTCTTATCAAGTGAGAACATATCTCAGTTTTTCACTGTCTGTGAAGAAGTTTTAGTACCTCAGACAGGAAAATAGGAAATTTATTTAGATTGACTAGGGACTTAATGACGCTCTCTGTCTCTGGAGCCTATAGAAAACCATTGAACTAGTTGGAATTGCAGATTGGAGAGAGCAGTGAGCCAGGAGAAAGGATTCTAGGTAAATACCTGATGAAGAAATATTTGAGAGGGGGGAGTTTCTTGGTCCTCTCCTGCCCTTCTGTCCTCTTTCTTGACTGGAGAAAGAATTTATGAACTTCAGAGGATCTAGAAAATTTTCGACTTATCTTTCCATCAGCATCCTAGTAATATCCCCAAAACATCTGGTAGCAATTATTGCATCAGCAGTCAAGGACAGACTAGACACAGATTCAGGAGCCCAGAGGAAAAAAAAATGGACCATACCTAAAAGGAAGCATCTTGAAGTGTCAAGCAAACGAACCTCTAAGAGCTGTGAGTTACCTCCAGATGACTCTGAAGGAGAAAGTGAAGCTGGTAACCTTGTACAGCCCTCCCTCACTCACATCAAAGTCAACTACAACTGTCATCATCTCCCTGATGCCATGGTCCTCTTCAAGAACTAAGGATAAATACAACACTTTAATCATATGTTCTTTCTAAGATTAAAACTTTTTTTCCCTCTGAACACTTTATGTACCTGTGGGAGAATACATCACAAACTTTTACAGAAATACTTTATATGAACTGTTCTTATTACATGACCTAAGTGAATACTTGTTTCTAAAAGTTAATCAAATGTGACTAATTGATATTAAGAGATTATTATGGAAGATGGTGCAATAGAAGTAACAAGGTTCCACAGCTCCCACATAGCCCATCAATAAATGCCCATAAAATGTGACTCTAAACAAATTTTAGGGCTCCAAAACTCACAAAAATACAGAAAGACACATCTCCCACTGAAGGCAACTCAGCAAGAAGGGCTCATCGCAAAATAGAAAGCAAAATAGAATTAGAAAGAATTCACCAGTTACCTCTTGAAAAAGATCCCAAAAAGAAAACTAGGAATGTTATAGCCAGGTTCCAGAGTCCCCAGAACAAGGAGAAAATATTACAAGTGGCCAAGAAGAAATAATTTGAGTACTGTGGAAACACAGTTAAGATAACCCAGGATCTAGCAGCCTTTACATTAAGGGATTAAAGGGAGTAAAATTAAAATATGATATTTCGGAGATCAAGGAAGCTAGGATTAAAACCAAGAATCACCTACCCAGCAAAATTGAGTATAATGTTCCAGGGGAAAATATAGTCATTCAATGAGGTAGAGGACTTTCAAACATTCTTGCTGAAAAAAAAGAACTGAATAGAAAATTTGACATTCAAATACAAGAAGTATGAGAAGGTAAACACGGAAAAGAATTCATAAGGAACTTATCAAAGTTGAACTACTTACACGGCAACATGGAAAAACGATAATTGTAATTGGGTAGGGGAAAGATGGGGAGAAAATTTGTGACTCAAAATCTCTTGGAAATGAATGATGTAAACAAGAAAATAAATGAATTAATTTATTTTTTAAAAAGAGAGAGATTATTATGGAGGCAAAATACTTTGATGGGAGCTTGAGAAAAATATCATTAGAAAGACAACTCCCAAACCCCTATGATTATCCCTGAAGGGATGTAATAGCCACATTATAGGAATCTAACTCCTCAAATGGAAAATCTCCAGAAAAAGAGGTGGGAAGGAAATGGACCAAGATAGCACTGCAGGAGAAAGGAGCACAGCATTGCTCTTCCCCAAGAACTCCTGCATCAAAGATATAAAGAGAACACCAGACCAAGTAATGACTAAGAAACTCAAGGAGAAAACAGTGAGTCACTTTTCCAGTATCTGGCCAGTAGTTGTGCCTCTTTGACCCTAGATATATGTGTGGCTCCAACATGGATTTAGGAATTTATCTTAAGTTAGGTGCAGGCTAAACTGGGATTGAATTCCACAGGAAGAATGGTTGCAGATGCTTATCCTGTGTGCCTTTCAAGGAGCAGAAACCAGAACCAATCTGCAAGTCTGTTTCTGCCCCCAACTAGATTGTCCTTAAGTGGATTTACTGCTGTACCTGGGGCTAGATATATGTTGACCTACTTTCCAGGGCAAAGGGTGGCTGCAGGGATCAGGAATAGATCCAGCCTGCAACTGGGTTATGTATCAAGCATGGACTTAGGAAGCAATCTATAGCTCTGGAACAGAGCTTGGACCTGGCTTCATACAGTGTAATTGCCAAAGAGTAGGAACAGAAATGAACAGCTGCTGTGTAAGACTAAACCCTCAGTAATTTCAGAGATTCAGCCCTAAACCCATTCTGAATATTGTGACTAAATCACCACACATGGAACTCAGTCTAAAGGGCAGGAAGAAGGCACTGACAGGAACTGAAGTCAGCAGGGACTGAAGTCAGATCTACAACCAAAGACAATACTAGAGTTATGTTCCCTAAATCCAAACTGGGGTCAGGAGCTTGCAAAACTAAGACAAGGAAGGCATAAAAACAATTCTTTACATTCTGAAATCTTGCAGGTTCCCAGCCTGAGATCTCCTGAGATCCTTGAAAAACATAGCACCTCAATCCTAAGAGAAAGAACAGGACCCTAGAGAATAACAAAAAAGGACCAAAAAGGCCTTGATATTTCTTCCAGAAGGGTGCAGAACCTGGTCATAATAAAAAGTTATGACTTGAGAAGTAAGGCTGGAACAATAAGTAAACAAAAAAGATTGCCACCATAGTTTTTATGAAGCCAGTGATGCCCAAGACACAAACCAAGAATTAAAGAAAAATTCCAAAGTACTAATAAGCAAAGCTAAAAAGAAAAATTCAGCTTGGCCTCCAGGCCAACTAGAATTCCTAGAAGAAATGAAAGAAGAGTTTTAAGAGATTTTCTTTTTTTGAGAATTTAAAATGATGAGAACACTAGAGGAAAGAACTGGAAAAGAAATGAAAACATTGGAGGAAAAATGTGAAAAGATATTTAAAAGCTTAGTACATTGTAAGAGGGCAGCTAAGTGGAGTAGAGTCTAGTCCTGTAGTCAGAAACACTTGAGTTCAAGTCTGGCCTCAACCATGTGCAAGTCACTTAAATCTGCTTCAGTTTCCTTATCTATAAATATGCTGGAGAAGGAAATAGCAGATTACTCCAATATCTTTGCCAAGAAAACCTCAAAAAGGTTTTGAGTCAGACATGACTGAAAAAAACTAAACAACAAACCTTGTAAAAGTGGTAGAAAATTTTACCTATTTAAAATTTACCTTTAAAATTACAATGAACCAAACATGGGCTAATGATTCCATGAAACTGCAAGAGATTTTGTTTTACATCCAAACACTGAAAATAGAAAAAATGCAAGGTTTTCCTGGAAAACAAGGCAATACATCATTTAAAAGCTGTAACAAAAAAGAACCTAGATATCATATTAAAGAAATCATGAGAAAAGGGTGGAGAGCAAAAATTGAAACAGTCTACTGGTCATCTCCTGAAATAAAGCCCAAATGAAAATTCCCAATAACATCAAAAGCTCTAAATTAAAGGAAAAATACTCTGTACAACCAGAAATAAAGAGTTCAAGTATTAAAGAGACACAGTCAGCATCACACAAGATCATATAGTTAACATAGTAATGGAGCATAGAGTTTGTAAAACATATAGGCTTACAATAATAATTCACACAGCAAAATTAAGTATAATCCTGACAGAGGAGGTGGGAAAGGGAATGGATCATTAATGAAATGGCAGATGCTAAGCATCCTCTTTTTTTTAAGCTGGTGAAAAAATAATATTAATCTTAAAAAATAACTTGTACATCAAACAGCAGAAGAAAAAATACAAAAAACCCAACTAGAGAATTTCAGTGCCTTTTAAGCATATAATAAAAAAGTGAAAAAAAAATCGTGTTCCTATGCTAATCTGGCAATGTCTTAAAATCTCAGCATCCTAAATTTTGTTATATAATATTTAATTTGAAAAGTTTAGTAATATGCCTAAGCAGAATGATTAGCATTTAAGTTAAGAAACCTGGTTTAAAAAAATTCAAATAATTAATAATAATAATAACTTCCACATAGTATCTACTATTTGCCAGGTGTTATGCTAAGTGCTTTACAAATATTATCCCATTAGATTTCCTCATACAGATCTGATAAATCCCATTGTATGAATTCTAGTAATAGTTGCCTACCCTTTTGACAGGCTAAGGTTCTTGGTTTTCAGAAACTCTTTAAAAGAAAATCGATTTGCCCCATCCAGGTCTTCAAGATTGGCATCATCCTGGATGATGAGGCTCTTGACTTGGAACAGTGGGGTAAGACCTGTTCAGCAGGTATAGTTGGACATCCCCACGTTGCACCTTTTCTTCCCATAGAAGGTCTGGCCTTATACTACCTGGCCAAATAGGGTTTCATAGCCTCAGCTCAGCCATTTAATATATCACCAGCTCTGAGCATCTGTTCAAGTCCCTCAATTCTTTCTTGGGTTAAATTTCCTTATATGAAAAATGAAGATAATGATGCCTGTCTTATGTTATCTCACAAGGATGTTGAGAAAATAATATGATAGGTTATGGAAGGGCTTCAAAAACCATAAAATCCCTCTACACATGTAAAATGTTATTACAGCTTAGAGACCTGAATAAATAATTTTATTATTGGACTATCTCTTATAGTTATCATTTATTTCATTTCTTTGACCATTTAAATTACAGTAAAGATTTCCCACATCCTCAGAAAACTCATTAGTTAGTGAATACCAGTTAGTTCTCTTTACTAACATTTAGCCTAAATGGAACTTTTTTGTATAGATTGTGGTTAGTATGAGCCCTCATACTAACTTTTACTTTAATTAAAAAATTAGACTAAACTACATTATGATTTTGCTATGGTACATTTCCTGAAGCAAGCCTTCCAATTGGATATTTTTTTTCTTTAGTTAAAAAAAAATGTTAATCATCAGATTTACAACTATGTACAACAACAAAAAATAATGCCAATAAATTGATATTCTTTTTTGTTGTTGCTTTTGTTCCTACATTGGCTAACACTTAGGATGACTTTTAATCTTATTAAAGTGAGTCACAATACCTCTCTGTTCCTTCCATGAGTTCTTATGGTGACCTGAACTCATCTGGCTAACATAAATGTTAACTTTTGAAAATAGCCACTGAATAAACAGCACATGGCCCTTTAGAAAAATGTTCCCTTTCCTTTCCGGACTACTTTTTTTTTTTTTTACTAATCATAAGTAGGTTTATAGAAATATTTAGTTTTTTTTTTCAAAACAATTGCATTGGACTTTGTCCCAGTAGGAAATGGGAAATGGATTAAAATGTGGTAGTAGTAACTACCCTCAGGACCCATACACAATCAGGAATTGTACTTGCATCTCATTTTTATATCTTTTTATTTTAATATTTTATTTTTCCTCTATTACATGTAAAAATAAATTTTAACATTCTTTTTAAAATTTTAATTTTTAAGTTATGGGCAAAAACCAAACCTATCCATAGCATAGTACATTAAAAATAGGCAATTATACACAACTTGCTATTCCTTTCAAATATACAACAAAATTATCTTGAAAATTTCTTCTTTTTCTTCCCTCCCCCCATGTGGAGTTCACTCCAGAGATGGCTACCATTAGACATAAATAAGTATATACATGTAAATATATATATGTAAGTTCCTTCTCTTTCTTCATATGTCCTTTATAGTTAATTTGGGTCTTTATAATAGACAAAGCTTATTCACTCAGATTCATTCTTAAAACAATATTGTTGTTACTGCATATGGTGTTCTCTTATTATACCCAAAGAGTATGGATAGTTTAATAACTCAAAGGCATAGTTCCAGATTGCTCTCCAAAATAATTTTTTACACTTCCACAATGAATTAGTGTTCCAATTTTTTTTAATTTTCTCCAATATTTGTCACTTTCCCCTTTAATCATTTTAGTCAGTCTGGTAGGTGTAAAATGATATCTCAAAGTTCTTTTCATCTGTATTTCTCTAATTAATAATGATTTAGAGCATTTCATATGAATATGAATTGTTTTGATTTCTTCATTGGAAAACTGCCTATTCATATCCTTTAACCACTTACTAATTAGGGGGTGACTTGTATACTTATAGATTTGATAAAGTTCTAATTACTATTTGTGAATTTCCCTGCATCTTATTTTTACTCACTATTTTCCTTCTCGGCCTCTTTTTGCTCTATCCCTGTTACTTTGTCTTTTCCCCTTATTTTCTTTTTCCTTATTTACCCACCCCTCTAAAATTCTAAAATTTAACCTTCATTTATAAATATTTTTGAATTCCAAATTCTGTCATTCCCTCCTTTCCTTCCTCCTTCATTGAGAAGGAAAGTAATTTGATTTAGGTTATATGTGTTCAGTCATGCAAAACCTATTTGCATGTTAGTCAACACAGACAAAAAAAGATAAGAAAAATAAAGAAAATAAAGAGTATCCTTTGATCTGCACTCAGACTATCACTTTTTTCTCTGGAGATGGATAGCATTTTTCATCATAAGTCCTTCAGTATTATTTTGCATCACTGTTTGCTAAGAATAGCTATGTCATTCAATAGTTGATCATCTTACAATATTGCTGTCACCATTTGCAATGTTCTTCTAGTTCTATTCATTTCACTTTGCTTCACTTTATGTAAGTCTTTCCAGGTTTTTTCTGAGAGCATTCTGCTTGTCATTTCTTATAACCCAGTAACATTCCATCACAATCATATTCAACAACTTGTTCAATCATTCCCCAGTCAATGGATATCCCCTCAATTTCTAATTCTTTGCCATCACTAAAAGAACTGCTATAAATATTTTTGTACATATAGGTCCTTCCCTTTTTGTTGTTCATCTCCTTAAGATACAGGCCTAGTAGTGGCACTGTTTGATCAAAGGATATACAATGGTTTTATAGTCCTTTGGGCATAATTCCAAATTGCTCTACAGAATGGCTAAATTAGTATACAACTTCACCAACAAATGCATTAGTGTCTCAATTTTCCCACATCCCCTCCAACATTTGTTATTTTCCATTTCTGTCATATTAGCCAATCTTATAGGTGTAGGGTGGTTGCTCAGAGTTTTTTAAATTTGCATTTCTCTAATCAATAGTGATTTATAGCATTTTTACGTGACTATATAGAGCTTCGATTACTTCATCTGAAAACTGGCTGTTCATATCCTTTGATGATTTATCAATTGAAGAATGACTCTTCTTTCTATAAATTTGACTTATTTCTCTATGTATTTAGGAAATGTGGTCTTTATCAGAGAAATTTGCTATAAAAATTTTTCCCAGTTATGATTACTATGTATTTCTCGCAGTCTTATTTTCCCTATTTATTCTATTCTCTTTCTCCTTTTATTCTGTCCATTCTCAAAAGTGTTTTGCTTCTGTTTCCTTCCCCAATCCACCCTTCCATCAGCCCCACCCTATACTCTTCCCCTCCTACTTTCCTATATGATAAGATAGATTTCTATATCCAATTGAATGTATATATTATTCCCTCTTTGAGCCAATAGTGATGAATTACGTTTACACACACACACCCTCACATCCACAGTAAAAAAAAAAACAAAACTGTTTTGTTCCTCTTTTATGTAAGATTAATTTACTTCATTCTATCTCTCCATTTCCCCTACTATCAATGCATTCCTCTTTCTCAACCCTTAATTTTATTTTTATTTAGGTAATCACACCATTATATTCAACTACCATCCACTCCCTCTGTCTACATATAATCTTTCTAAATGCCCTAATAATGGGAAAGGTTTTTAGCAATCACAAGTATCATTTTTTCATGCAGGAGCATAAACATTTTAACCTTATTGAATCCCTTATGTTTCTCTTTCCTGTTTACATATTTGCGCTTTTCTTGAATCTTCTGTTTGGATATCAAATTTTCTATTCATCTCTGGTCTTTTCATTAGGAATGAGTGAAAGTCCTTTATTTCATTGAATATCCATTTTTCCCCTGAAGGACTGTATTTAGTTTTGCCAGGTAGCTTATTTTTGCTTGTAATCCTAGCTCTTTTGTCCTCTGGAATATCATATTCTAATCTCTCTGACCCTTTATTGTAGAAACTGCTAAATCTTGTATTAACCTGATTGTGACTACATGACACTTGATTTTTTTTTCTTGCTGTTTGCAATATACTTTCCTTGACATAGGAGGTCTGGAATTTGATTGGGACTTTTTATTTTGGGATCTTTTTCAGGAGGTAATCAGCAGATTCTTTCCATTTATATTTTATTCTGATTCTAGAATATCAAGGCAGTTTCTGTGACAGTTTCTTGAAAGTTAATATCTGGGATCTTTCTTTGATCATGACTTTCAGGTACTCCAATAATTCTTAAATTATCTCTCCTGGGCCTATTTTCTAGGTCAGTTGTTTTTCCAATGAAGTAGTTCACATTTTCTTCTATTTTTCCTTTTTTTTAATTTTGGTTTGTTGTTTCTTGATGTCTCATAAAGTCATTAGCTTCTACTTGTCTAATTCTATTTTTTAAGGAATTATTTTCTTCAGTGAACTTTTGTACCTCCTTTTGCATTTGGACAATTCTGCTTTTCAAGGCAATTTTCTCTTCATTGGATTTTTGTGCTTCTTTGATCTTTTGACTTAAAGCATAATTTTCTTTAGTATTTTTTTTGCCTCCTCAATCACGGGCAACTCTCCAGAGGACTGCTGCTGTGAATAACTTTAAGGGTCTAATCACATAGTATCATGAACTTTCTATTTATTCAGCAATAAACTAAAGCATAACATTCAAAACAGCATAATATAACAACTTTTTACTAAGGTAGCCACAGAATCTTAAACAAAATATATCATTCAGTATATCTTATAGTCATCTTTAAGGGGTAGCAGAAAATACAACCACCATTTGCCCGTAGGTCACAGTAAGTTACAAATCTCATCAGTTAATACAGAGTATCCAAAGCAAAGTCCTCTTGACTCGAGGCTGACTTCCAAACTCCATGGCTCCTTTTCCACTGTCTGACAACTCCCAACTCTTACCTGGATTAACACATATGCAGCTCTCAACTCCTGTTCCATATGTCAGTTCATAGGGACTGCTTCACTCCAAGCTCTTTGCAGTTTCTGCTTCTGGTAGAACAAAGCTTAACAGGGCTACAGTATTTACATACAATATTTATACACATTACCAGCACTATCCTCTCAATTCACTTTCTGTTGGAGAAACCAGTACAGAACAACAGACAGGGATTTTGTCTAAGAAATCAATACAATAACAGACGAGACTTCTGTCTTAGAAATTAACATAAAACAACAGGCAGGACTTCTGCCTGAGAAAGTAACATAGATTAACAGACAGATTGCCAACATCACAAATATTCTTTCTCTCATTTCTCCTTGCTCCCAGATCTGCTCATGCTTTTTCCTGTTCTGCTTCTTCCTGCTTCACCCTTCCTGTTCCACCCTCTCAACAAGCTCCTCCCACTGTAGGCTCCCATATGATTACATTGAGCCTATTAAGGACAGGGGAGATCTTCAAATTCCTTAAGGGAAATACAGTGAATACTGTTTCCAGTCAAAGACTTTTTCTGTCTTTTGGAGAGTTTTGGAGCTTGAAAATCTGTTTAGAGTCCCATTTTATGAGTTTTTTAGCGTGTTTGTGTGGGATCTGCGGTGCTTTGCTGCTTCTACGCCGCCATCTTGGCTCCGCCCCTCCAGTCAAAGATTCTTGATACAATCAAAGGTGGGGCTCAAAGATACTTGATTAGCTAAAACTCAATTCAGAAAAGCCGCAGAAAATCCTATTTCGTTTACCATTACACTCTTTTACCCAGCTATTGAATCTTTTTTCATTATTATCTTGCATCACTCTCATTTCTCTTCCCAATTTTTCCACTTACTTACTTTAAAAAAAATTTTTGAGCTCTTCCCTGACCTGAGACAAATTCATGTTTTTCTTTGACGCTTTGAAGATAGCAGTTTTGACTTTGTTGTCTTCTGAGTTTTTGTTTTGATCTTCCCTGTCAGCATAGTAATTTTCTACAGTTAGGATCTTTTTCTGTTGTTTGCTCATTTTCCCAGCCTATTTCTTGACTTTCAATTCTATGCTAAAATGGGGCTTTATTTCTGGAGTGGAGGGGACACCATCCCAAGTTTCAAGTCTTTTGTGCAGCTATTTTCAGAGGTAATTCTGAGGTTACTAAATTTTTAGTTCTTTCATGATGGTATGATCTAGGGGGAGGAGTGTTTACTACTTTCCTGTTCTGTTATCTGGTCTGTGAGCAACCACAAGTTCTCTTTTTTCCTCCTTGGAACTATGACCCAGGTCCCTGTTCATCTGTGGGTGCAAACACTAGTGTGCCAGTGCTACTTCTTACCCTAGAATTAAGACCCAGGACTGCAACCCAGATTCAAGTATGGGCAATACAACAATCCTGCTACCACTGCCAGCAAAGGGACCCCTGTAATTTCCTTTTGGCCAGCTTTCTGACCCTCCTACTGTCTATGGGCTAAGAGGTCCAGAAACAACCACTGCCACTACTGATAGAGTTACTCCCAAGGCCTGTCTCTGGTTTGCTGGCCCTTGGCCAGACTACACTCCACATTCACCCTGGTGTAACAGACCTTTTTTGCCAAACTTCTAAGTTGTCTTAGGCTGGAAAATTGTTTCACTTGTTCCTTTTGTGAGTTTTGCTACTCTAGAATTTGTTTTGGGGAAGGAATTAAAGTTGTTTGGAGGGGTTTGGGGAACAGTTCAGGTGAGTTCCTGCCATCTTGGCTCTGCCTCCTTATTCTTATATTTGGTTAAAGCTAACAAACACATGTCACAGCCTCGCACATTTAAAGCCAGAAGGGACTTTGTAGGATGGTTGATCTAATGCTTTCATAAGCATTTTAGTGATAGCTTACTGGGTAATTGTAATACCAAGCAAAGGCAATTTCCAAGGTTCAGATTACCAGCATAGGAAACCCCATTTGTTCAGCAAACATTCACAGAACACAGAAAGTCAAAATACAGTATAACTCATACATTTCACAAGTAAGTTCTCAATTCAATCCAGATCAGTCAAAGTCTCTTCTCAAGTGGAGATCAGACTACTCCACCCCTAAAGGGTGCATTCATTTAAGTCTCTTCTCAAATGGAAATAAAAGTTCTCAATCATCACAAAAAGGCCAAAGGTTTCCCACCCCTGGACTCAAAGTAAGTACAATACCATCCATTAACATCAAGTACTTTCTCAAAAGGGAGCAGGAGAGCACAAAAGGCCTTCCACCCTTAAGCCATGACAAGGTCAAGATAACATCTCAGCATAGAAAGGCCAAGGAAA
>CM053594.1:172323208-172334018 GCA_028646575.1 Pseudocheirus occidentalis | reverse complement strand
AGAGGAGGATGGGGGATGATGTAGGAGAGAGCAGATTGGGGGAGGGTATATACAGTGGGATTGCTGTTTTGGGGTGGTGGGTAGGGAAAAGATGGGGAGAAAATTTTTAACTCAAAATCTTGTGGAAATGAATGATGTAAATTAAAAATAAAACAAAATTTAATTTAAAAAGATTAAGATGTTGGATGAGATGGCCTTTGGGGCCTCTTTTGTGTATCTGTGATCCTATATATGTATACATGGAGTCATACTCCCTCTCATGAGCACCATTACCTTGTCTTCAATCTAGACATCTCCTGAATTTCACAAACATCTCACATTTGAAATTTCCAAGTTGGACTAATTAACATGATTCTCCTTCAGACTTAGCTATTATAGTAGAGGGCATTATCATTTTTCTATATCTTCCCTAAGCCAGGTTCATAAACCAGTCATTCTAGATTCTTCTCTTTCCATATCTTCCCTCTAATATCCAATTAGTTGCTATGGCCTACTGATTTTACTTCTTCAAAATCTCTAACATCCTTGCCCTTCTCTATAAGGTCACCACTCAGGCTCACATCCTTTTGTATGGACAATTATAATAACTTCATTATTGATGACCCTTCTAGTCTCTTCCTTCTCTAATCTATCCACCAGCTAACAAAATACTCAATCAACTGCAGGAGTCTGACCATATGACTCCACTACTTTAAAATGTTTTTGGTTTCTTATTATATGATTTTAAAGAAACCTAACTCATTAGTCTAGTTAAAGGTCTTCAACAAAATATCTCTGACCTACATTTCCAGCCATATTTCACAGTATTCTCCCTCATGTTCTCTATGTTCTAGACAGACTGAACTACAAACTGTTCTCTGAACTTTATGTTCTAGTTCCTACCTACCTCCATGAATTCTCACAAGTCATCCCCACATATCCTGAATGCACTTCTTCCTTATCCCCTGCTCACAGAATGTTGATTTACCTTCAAGCCTTAATATTTTCTTCGAACTTCCCTTCAACAGCATCTCCTGCATTAAATCCTCTTCTGAGTAGAATTTTTTCTCTAAACATATTAATTGAATTGTTTCCGTGCTTTAAGTTTAAAAAAATTAATAATTCTAGGAATTGTGTAGTAAAGAATTTGTCCTTTTCAAAAGAGCTTTGTAGGTAATAAGTGTCTGAGGCCAGATTTGAACTTAGAATGAGTCTTCCTGACCATAGGCCTGACACTCTGCCTAGCTGCCTCAACTCAGATAATTAAGTACTTTGTTACACAGGTACTTAAGTTCTTAGATAATTAGCTATTAATGTGCTTAGGTACTTAGGTAATCATGTAAATATGTACCTAAATATGCACATAAAATGTATATAAAGACATAAAGACCTATAAGAATAAATACATAGATATAAGTAAGGGACATTAGTGCGGAGGTTGTTCAGCACTTAAATATTTAGAGCGATTGGTGGCACAGTGAGTAGAATGCTGAACCTGGAGTGAGGAAGACTTGAGTTCTAGTCCTCTGTCTTAGTCTCCTCATTTGTAAAAAAGAAGATAATAATAGCAGCCATATCCCAGTGTTGCTATAAAGATAAAATTAGATCATAAGTATAAAGCGCTTATCTCATAGTAGCACTTGATGAATGTTCATTATCATCATCATTCTTGCTTCAGAACATAAATACTTTGGTAATTAGATAATTATGCATTTAGATAATTAGGTACACAGTTACTTGAATATTAAATACTAAGATACATGATTAGTTGTTTAAGTACTTATGTAGCTACATAAGTATTTAAACATTATTTAGGTACTTAGGTAATTAGACACTTAAGGACTCCTGCAGTTAGGTATACTTAGATTTCTAGTGTTTAGTTTTGTAATGTATTTATTTGCAAATGTCATCCTTCCCTCTCATTCTGTGATCAACCACAACCCCCCACCCCCACCCCAGGGCATACATTTCTCTGATGACTTTCTTTACATCACGTCAATGCATGTTCATGTATTAGAATAAAAAAGTGAATGTTTTGATGGCAGATTAGTTCAAAGAGCTGTTAAAAAATTGATTAGTCAAGTTTTACTCTCTGAAGTCTCAGTTCTCAAGAGTATCTTTTTAAATTTTATTTTTTTATTTTAGACAAACACTTAAACTTAAATACATAATAAGAAAAGAAGGAACACTTTAAATTTAAATATAAAATAAGAAAAGTAAAAAACATATCAGGTGAACAGCAGAACACAAAAAAAGATCTTGGGTCTTGTATGTTAACTATTCTACTGAGTTCAGGGTTTTCTTGTTGTTGTTGTTGTTTTTAAACAGAATCCTGAAGTCTGATAGTCAATCAAATAGCCATTTCTTTCCATTCAAAATTATACTTAACTTTGCTGGGTATGATATGTTTGGCAAGAGCCCCAATTCTTTTGTTCTTCAATACATGGTTCCAAGACCTTCAGTCTTTTAGTGTTGCCAACTCTAGATTCTGTGTGATTCTAATTGTGATATCATCATATGTAAATTGTCTTTTTCTGTTGCTTGTAATATTTAGTCCTTGATCTGGGGGTTTCAAAATTTAGCTCTAATATTTCTGTGAGTTTTCCTTGTCAGATCTCTTTCAGGTGGTGATTCATAGATTTTTTTTTTCCATTTCTACTTTCCCTTCTTGTTTTAATGCTTCAGGACAATTCTCCTTAATTATTTCTTGTACTATTATGTGAAGATTCCTTTTTTGATCAGAACTTTCAGGTAATTCAACTATTCTTATGTTTTCTCTTCTTGATCTGTTCTCTACATCCAATGTTTCACATTCTTTTCTATTTTTTTTTATTCTATTTTTTTCTCATCTCTTATAACTTCGCTGGCTTCCCCTTGCCCAGTTCTGATTTTCAAGGAATAATTTTCTTCCTTAAGATTCTGGATCTTTTCTAATTGGTTGACTTTTTGTCATAATCTTCTTGTTTTCTTGTATTATTCTTACTTTTCTTTTTAATTTTTCTTCAATCTCTCTCATTTGATTTTTAGCATCTTTTTAAAGTTTTTCTATGAATTCTTTTTGGACAAGTGACCATTTGATGTTACTCTTTGGGGTATTCCTCTGAAGTCTAACCCCAGTCTTTTTTATTCCCATAGTAGCTCTCTATGGTTGGATTCTTTCTCTTTTGCCTGTGCTTTTTATTTTATTTTTTTGTAATAATTTAGGTTTTATAATCACCTCTAGCCCTGAGGTATGGGGGATGGTGCCTCTGACCTCTGATTTTCTTCAGTTCTCCCCTCTGACCTTAAACCCAAAACAAGACCTTCAGCCTCCTGTAAGGGCCCACAGCCCATTGGGTCCCAGGCTCACTGTTTCTGCATTCACCAGCATTTGCTGGTTCCTTCTCACCCCTGCAGCTTTCAGCAGCACAGCTGGGTGTCAGATGAAGTTCTCTATGATGAGGTATAGGCTCTGGGAAACCCCTTTAACTCTGATTGAATCTTCTCACTTGATGAGGCATTTGCATGAGGCCATAAGACTTTCATTGTGGCTGGATCAAAAACTGTTACTAGCCTAGCCCTCCATTGTCCATCTACTTCCCACCCTTGAGCCTGTCAAAATATCAATCCACTCTTGAACTGGCCTAGCCCACCACTACTAGGCTCCAGGTAGCCTCCAGCAACTTCCCACCCTTAACCACCTATTTACCTCATTAACTCCTTCTGAAGACCCTCCCCAAACTCCTCCTCTAGACCACTCCTAGATTCCTCCCATAACCTTTCTGTATGTAAGACCCCATCTTCCCTCCATGTGGTGTGAGAGCACCATGGAATGATCTAGCACAGACTTGCTCTGGGTGTTGGCCTAATACAAGCATCACAGATACCAAGTTCCCTTAAGAGTCTACCCAATATAGTGAGCTTTTAATAAACTTTGCTTTTCTTTGGCTGAGAGAAGACTTGAGTTGAATTCATTTGGCAGACCCCAGTGTGTTGGTATTTTGGAGTCTCAGGCATGTCTAATGCTAACCCTGTACCACTTCATTTTTATGTTTCCCTGTCAGGCCAAAAGGAAAAGGGTAGGTATAATTTCACCTCTTTTTATCCTTTTCACTGGAGGGGGCTGGGGCCTTTCTAAACAGTAGCTCGAGGTCCTCCAGTATCTCACAGGTATATTCTGGAGGCTCTGGGAGGGGAAGCAAGAGGTGGGACTCCTAGATTTATGAGTCCAGCTTGGGAGACCTTCAATTTTTACTGCTGTTGGAGTGGTGAGTATGACTCGGTAGGGTCCATTCCATTTGACATCTAACTGTTGTCCCTTTTGGGTTTTGCATGACTTTTAAGTAGACCCAATCTCCAGGTTGTACTGCAGAAGGACACTCCTTTTCATTGCCAAGAGGTTTTGGGAGATACTTATTGGCATATTCAGTCAGAGCATTCCTGACAGCTCCTAACTGAGTTGCAAATTGGGTAATTAAATGCTGTTCTGGGTCTACCAGTATGTCAGAGGTTAGGAAGGGCCTCCCATACATGAGTTCAAAGGGACTAAGCTTGATATTTTCCCTTGGTGTAATTCAGATTCTGAGCAGCCCAATTAGGAGATTCTTAACCCAATTTTCTCGGGGTTCTATGAATAGCTTAGTAAGGATCCACTTAAAGGTATGATTCCTTTTCCTCTCAGAGGTTAAGGAGCAAGAGGTAGGAGTTAGTTTGTGGCCCAGATACTTTACAGACTGGTGTGCTATCTGGACTTTATCGGAGATCCTATAGCCTCAACTACCCAAGAAATTAAGGGTTTCTTCAGCAGCAGCCATAGATGCCTCCGGGTGGGGCTACAAATAAGGATATCTTCCACATTTTGGATGAAGCTACTATCAATTTCAGTTCCCTTAAATCCCTTCCCAAAGCTTGGCTAAATAAATATGGGCTATCCCAAAACCCTTGGGGCAAGACTCTCCATTTTAGTTGATATGGATTTTTCAATTAATGGTTGTAGTCCTTCCCAGGCTTCAGGGTTGATGGGATATGGATGGCAATGGGGGAACTCATTAGGATCTTGGAGGCGAACAGTAACTGGGGTGGTATGAGTAGCTCTCCCAGGAATTCCCTGATCCCAGACAACTGGCTCAACTGTCTCCTACACTTCTGAGGGAACATGGGTGGGGGAGGGGGGTGAAACTGGTGAACAGAGGGCAGTTGGAGATGGGAGGTTTAACTAAACAAAATTTGACTCCCTTCCCAACAAGGGGGCAGGGCAAGAGGAGATAATAAAGGAGTGTTTTTGTATTGGATACAGAGCAAGTCTGTGCTAGAAAATTCTATGGTGCTCTCACACCACATGGAGGGAAGATGGGGTCTTATATACAGAAAGATTATGGGAGGAATCTAGGTGTGGTCTAGAGGAGGAGTTTGTGGAGGGTCTTCAGGAGGAGTTAATTGAGGCAGTTAAGGGTGGGAAGTTGCTGGAGGCTACCTGGAGCCTAGTAGTGGTGGGCTAGGCCAGTTCAAGAGTGGATTGATATTTTGATAGGCTCAAGAGTGGGAAGTAGATGGACAGTGGAGGGCTAGATTAGTAACAGAGGTCTGGGCAGAGCCACAATGAAAAGCTTATGGCCTCATGCAAATGCCTCATTAAGTGGGAAGATTCAATCAGAGTTCAAGGGGTTTCCCAGATGAGCCTGTACCTCATCACCTAGATCTTCCAAAGGTCAGACACCTAACTCCCTTCAGTGGCCCAGGGGTTAAAAGTTCCTGTGCCTGGGGCCAAGGCAGCTTCAACACCCAACTAACCCCGGGTCTTGTCACTTGTTGTTTAAGCAGCTTGCAGCTTTTTGTTAAAGTGTGCCCTAGCCTGGAGGTGCTTACTCTTCATAAGGAAGAAATCTGGTACTGGGATTTTTTCTTTAGGTGTTCTCCAATTGTCCCAAGGGGACCCAAGTTCTGCCCCTACTCTTACTTGTTTTCATGGTTCTATGTTTGCCAGGAGGTGCTATTTTGCTTATTTTGTGGAGGAAAATCTGAGTAACTTGACATTTTCTGAACTACTCTACCATCTTCCCAGAATCCTCTTCTCTCAAGAGTACCTTATATATTAATCTTTCCAATAAAATTAAAAATGTTATGAAAATATGTTATGTGGGAACATCACAATATAAAAGATATTCTTTTGTGAGACATCAAAGAGATTGATTTTGAGCTCTGGGTGGTGGTTCTGAAACTAAACCTTAAAAACCTTTCTTGTTAAAGATACTAAGAAAGCTTTCTATTGTTTTGGGATTAAAAGATATCTGGTGGGTCCTTTAAAATATTGGGAAAAGTATATATTATAGGAATGAATTTAGCAGTCTTTCTCCACAATGTCCTTACTTTCCAAAGTGTAGTATAGAAATGTTGGTACCAGAATAGTGTCGTAGTAAGACATGGAGCAGTAATGTTATACTCTCTATTTAAAAGTCCATGTGGTAACAGGCTGTTCATGTTGTTAATCAGACAGCATACAGTCATATACCTTGAGGCAGATATCACTGAAATAGAGAACAATGACCATCTCCATAAAGAAAGGGATTTTCTAAACCCTTTGGATTAAGCCCAGATCTCTATCCTAGTTCAGAAATAGATTAGATAGAACTTCCCAATACCCTGAGGGCAAAACAAGACAGATGTATGTGTGTTTTAAATCAAATCAAAGATGATAAAACATAAGATTTTTTAAAATAGGTGTTTCCAATCCGCAGTTTTACTTCTTCAGAAAAATCTATATGTAAAGAAGATTAGGTATTATTATTAAATACCAAGGGATTTTATTTTTAAATTATTATTTTGTATAATTATAAATTATTATTAAATATCTGAATTTTTCACGTTTGTTTCATTGGAAAAGGTAAAAGAAGAGTCTAAAATAATCCTAATGAGTTGCATCATATTTCTGGACTGTTTTTAGAAAAAAATATACTCCGTATCATCCTCCTATTTTTAAATCATCCCTGTTTACCTGCTCATAGAATATTAAATTCTTGATTGCAGTCTTTTCTGCTTTGCATTTAGGCTGGAGGAGAAAAAGCAGATTCTGAAGAAGCCTTGATATATGAAGAGGATTTAGATGCAGGAGATGCTATTGAAGGGGAATTGGAAGAAAGTACAAAATTCAAAATATTGCGTAGATTTGCCTCGCTTGCTTCCAGATTGAAAGAGTTCATTGGCAATATGATCGCTACTGCTGGAAAAGTTGTTGTGACCATCTTACTTGGTTCAACAGGTTGGTGTTTTTTATAGTTCCTGAAGAGCTCAGCTGGGTTAAGCATATAACAAATGACATTGAGGAATAAAAAAAATAAATGTTCAAAAAAAATAGCCGCTTGTAGAACTAGAAAAGACCTCAGAGACTCCTTCACTTTACAGATGAAGAAACTGAGGCCAAAGAAGGGTAAATGGTTTGCTTGTGGTTACTCAGGGAGTGAGCCTCAATCCTTTGACTCCAGAACCAGAGTTATTTCTACTTCACTATGCTACTAAA
This sequence comes from Pseudocheirus occidentalis, assembly GCA_028646575.1. Lineage (NCBI taxonomy): Eukaryota > Metazoa > Chordata > Mammalia > Diprotodontia > Pseudocheiridae > Pseudocheirus > Pseudocheirus occidentalis. The sequence goes on along the minus strand of CM053594.1, from coordinate 172,326,547 downwards.
TTAATAACAGGAGTTCTCAGAGAGGTGGTTTTGTGATCAAACCTTGGGTGAATTTCTTTCCCACTTAAATTCTATTGTATAGTATAAATGTTATTAAATGTCAGGAAAGTGGCATGTTCCATTGATAAAATTATTTCTGTCTACCCTCTCCACTTTTAGATCCCTCCTACTACTTTCCTCCTTCCTTGTAGGCTTTCTTTCTCCCTGATAATGAATTATCATTACAAATAATCTATAGATAGAAATCTTATGGCATAAGGACATAGGCAATAGAGATATCCACATGTTATTTGTGACCATATTTTCTTAATCCAGCTACTAGGCATAGAGTATTCTCCTTCCTAATTTAGCTTGTAACCTCTCCCTGACTTCTCCCCCACCCTCTTCCATCAGCATCTTCCTCTCCTTTTGGCCAGTTTACTTGGGTGAATGATGATGATAGTTTTGTCAAGGCTTTTTAATCAAAGCATTAGAGGAGATTGTATGTCACTGAACCAGGATCACAGGAGCATTTTAGATCCTGGAAGGTGGAGCTGTATGGATAGTTTTAAAGGAAATATTCTGGGAGAGAAGATATTTCAGTTGCCAAAGAGATGCTGCTCAATAGATGGATTAAAAAATTATCTCAAACTGAACCAGTGAGATACACAAGCACTGTGGCTTAGCTATCTTATGTCATAATTCCTTTACTGATAACAGAAGTATGACCACGTTCTATAAGGCAGGACAAAACATTGATATGTTATAAAGTCCCATGACCCGATACCCTTATTGTAAAGATTAGTGAAATCATAGGCCACCAGAGAATTAGTAGCATCTGTGCATTGCAATAGACCAAATGTTTTATGGAAACATCCCCACTTTGAAATAGATATTTTGCTCATTAAAATAGGCAGAAGGATAAGGCAAGTAAATTCCCTCACTGGAAGTCTTGGAAAGCTTGGCCATAACACTTTACCACTGATAACACTTCTCAGAGCATTTTTCCTTTGATTCTCAGAAAATGAAGAGATTTCCAGAACATTTTTTGAACAAGTGTTCAGATTAACTTTTGGTTGACCACCAAAGCAACCTATCAAAAAGTTGATAAAGAGGAAGAAACTGCACATTTCCTCCTAAACATTTGGGATAGGGGTGGATTGTAGGAGAAGGAAAGTGCACATATAAATTTATAAGCAATTTCAATCATGGTAAGTGTATCTGTTTACTGTGCTTAGAAATTAGAAGTTAGATTTGTTTGTATGGTTGTTTTCTAGCCTTAGTATTTTCAGTATTTCATGTATAATGATCAGTAGCTGTAGATTGTATTTGAAGAATGCTTTTCCAATTGCATATCAGTATTTTAGAATTCCATTTCTCCTCCCTCAGGTATGATGTTACCATCTTTGACTTCATCAGTATATTTCTTTGTATTTTTGGGACTATGCACATGGTGGTCCTGGTGCCGGACTTTTGACCCACTGATATTCAGCTGCCTTTGTGTTCTAATGGCCATCTTCTCTGCTGGGCACTTGATTGGACTTTATTTATACCAGTTCCAATTTTTTCAGGAAGCAGTTCCACCTGGAGATTACTATGCAAGGTAAGTGTGTGATTAAAATGTAGACTAGGCAGTGTTTTGGGCTGCTAGATCCCAAGTTATTTTATGGCTATGGCTACTCAACTTAGCACCTTTCCCAAAAAGGCTGTAAAATAACCAGCTGAATCAACGAAAAAAAATTCATAAAAAGTAATGTTCTATAAAACAAGAAAAACGAATCCCAACCCCAATTCTTAAAAGTTTTTCACCCCTCAGCTGATTAGAATCAGTGAAGATCTAGATGAGCCTTTCCCAACTGAATGCCAATAGACATTTAAAGAAGATAATGTTACATAAGGATAGGATGTTTTAAGGACACATTTAAATTAAAATTATCATCTATGATGTTGTACACTTAAGTAGTATTTATTTTATAAAAGTGACATAAATGAGGATATTATAATGTGAATAGTGCTCCTATTTTTAATTAGATATATTACTCATTTCCCTTTTAAACATCCAATTTCTGGTTTTGAAATGTGTTGAAAGAACTGAATTTCTCAGAGCGCAAACTGCTAACTTTTAGGAGACCATATACTGTAACTGGAAATGTAAATGTTGCCATAAAAGGCAGAGTATATTGAGGCGTTTGGGTGAAGTGTTTCTTTATTGATGTTTGTTTTTTAGTAAAGGATCTTTTGTGCCACCTAGAGGCAATTTGTTGGCAAAAGAGTGAAAGGACACCAACATTGAATATATAATTTATCGTGTCCATGATTTTTAAAAAAAATGAACACTTATCTGACTTAATTCTAATTTATTAATCTCAAACTTTAAATTCATTACAATTTAACTAAATTCCTGTAAGAATAGATCCGTAATACGCTTTTAGGTCACTACTAAGTAAAGATTTCAAAGTCAATTTTTTAAATATTAAGATTAAAATAAATTTAAATTAATAAATCTAATATAAAATTAGATTTGTTTAAGTTTTCCTGCCATGCAAATGTAGTCATGTTGGGAGTATTTTTATATTGTAAGCTTTGAGAATTTCATCTACAAGGTAATAATTTGTTTCTGATACACCATAAAACTTAAATGTGTCATATTCTATGAATTCTAGTGTCAAAGATGACACCAGAAGACTAGTAAATGACACTAGTAAAGACTAGTAAATGACCAGATGACACTGAAGACTAGTAAAAAATAATCTTAAGTAAGGTTTTTGTTTTTGTTTTTGTTTTTTTCTCCCTCATTTAAATTTTTTTTTATTTCTTTATTTTTTAGTTTTCAAAATTCATTTCCACAAGATTTTTAGGTACAAATTTTCTCCCCATCTTTCCCCTACCCCACAGTCCAAAATAGCAATCCTACTGAATTCCCCTTTCCCCAGTTTACTCTCTCTTATATCCTCCCCCATTTCCCTTCTGACTTTCTAGAAGGCCAAGATGGATTTCTGTACCCTGGTGCCTGTATATCTTATTTCCCAGTTTTATGAAAAAACATTTTTTTAGAACATTTGTTTTTAAAACTTTGATTTCCAGATTCTTTTCCTTCTTCACTTGTCACACAGCCCTACTGGGAAGATAAGCAATTCAATATAGGTTGTATATATGTAGTTATACAAAACTTTTCCATAGTAGATATATTGTGAAAGACTAACTATACTTCCCTCCATCCTATCCCACCCTCACTTATTCTATTTTCTGCTTTGACCCTGTCCCTCTTCAAAAGTGTGTGCTTCTAACTACCCTCCCCCCTCATCTTCCCTCCCTTCTATCACCTCCCCACACACACACACCTTTATCCCCTTGCCCCCT
>CM053594.1:172299597-172317401 GCA_028646575.1 Pseudocheirus occidentalis | reverse complement strand
GGAGGGGTCTTACAGTGTGATCAATGTTCTGGGCTGGGGGGTAGGGACAAAAAGGGGAGAAAATTTGTAACTCAAAACCTTGTGGAAATGAATGATGTAACTAAGAAAATAAATTAAAATTTAAAAAAAAATAAGCGTGATGTATCGTGACACAGCAGAAACCATGAGAGAAAAAGAACAAAACAAATTATTTTTAGACAAAAAATAAATTTCATTTTTTTGTGGAAGATAAAATAGAAAACCAAACTTTACATTTTTTTATCTGCTCCCAAGACCAAAAGAGACTTGGTCATGCAACTAGTGAAGGGTATTGAATTTTAATTAATTCAATTTAAAAGGTATCAGGTGTGTTTGATTTAAAACACACACACACATATACACACAGTATAGCTTGGAAAGCTACGCACACAAACACAGGAATACTATTCATGTTTGCAGGTGCATCACACAGCAGTGGGTGTTTATGTATGAGTGTATGTATGTGTGTATATGCATGTGTTATGAATATGTAGGGAAAGAAGTTTGAGTTTAAGTCAATTCTCTGTGTGATTTTTTCTGTATATGAACTTCAAAGGACTAATCAGGGATAGGGAACCTGTGGCCTCAAGGCCACATGTGACCTTCTAGGTCCCCAAGTGTGGCCCTTTGGCTAAAACCAAACTGCACAGAACAAATCCTCTTAATAAAAGAATTTGTTCTGTAAAACTTGAATTTAGTCAAAAGACCATACCCAAGGACCTAGAAGGCTACATGTGGCCTCGAGGCCGCTCATTCCCCACCCCTAGACTAAGTCTTATAAACCTTTTCATGGTTTTTCTAAAAAAAAATATATATATATATATTCTAAGGTACAAATTCCTAAGCTATTGGAAATTTCAGTTCATTTTGAGGTAGCATGTTAAATTGCAAAAGATTTCACATGTTAATAAAAAGAGATACCTAAAAGTTTTCATCTGTGTTTACACCTTAGTCTGTAGGGCTCAATGTTCCTTTTTGACTGTTCCATTAAGGGATATGATGGTAGAGACATGGTTGGTTTTCTTCTTTCACATCAAGAGAGTTTAGGATAGGGGTGGCTAGGTGGTGCAGTGAATAGAGCACTGGCCCTGGAGTCAGAAAGACCTGAGTACAAATGTGTTCTCAGACACTTGACACACTTACTAGCTGTGTGACTTTGGGCAAGTCACTTAACCCCAATTGCTCTCAAAAAAGCAGAGAGACAGAGACAGAGATAGAGACAGAGACAGAGAGACAGACAGAGACAGACAGAGAGACAGAGACAGAGAGAGAGACAGAGACAGAGAGAGACAGAGAGAGAGAGAGACAGAGAGAGAGAGAGAGAGAGAGTGAGAGAGAGAGAGAGAGAGAGAGAGAGTTTAGGAGTATCACCCTGGAACTTTCCTAGCTTCCATCATAATTTATTATGAGTCACTAGGCTATGAATTTATCTAAAATCTTCTCAAACCTGTATATATTTTAAATCTGAACTAGCTAAGTTAGCTAAGTTTTCTCTTCACTATACAAACTTGAAACAGCATGGTGTAATGCATGAGTCTGGGAATCAGCAGGTCACTTAAGGTTATCTGGCCTCAGTTTTTTCACCTTTAAAATTAGGTTAGACTTGATGACCTGAATGATCCTTTTTAGCTCCAAGGTTATGACCCTCTGAAAATTGTACATTTTCTTTATCTCAAACTACTTTTATTAAATTATAAGATATTTTCTATTTCTAGAATTTTTTGATTTAATGACTCAGTCCACACTCCCTCTCACCATAACATTCTTGATTTAGTGGATTTTGGTAAAAATCTATCCCTTACTCAACTTGTTTTTTCATTATTTCTCACTGTGTTTGATCTAGTATTTTATGGATACTAGTTCATATTTTCTCTTTTTATATGATATTCCAGGTATAAATGTATCATTGTTCAATGGAGAGGTAACATTTTCTGCTCTGCTTCCAATAGACTTTATGATTACTCCTGGCATTCTTTTTGACAGTAGTATTGCATTGGGCTTATGTTTCTGGACAGGTAATTATCCCTTTTGAAGATCAAAATTCTTAAGTCTTAGCCTATCATTTGATAAATACAGTTTGGATTCTTCATTTTTTCCCCTAAATATATTTATTATTGAATTCTTCCTGTTATAATAACTGGGGTTCATTTGACTACTCCATTTTCATGGTTAATTTGGCATGTAGTTGATAATATTTCTCAGACACTATCTTAGATAGGAGTATAGGGAAAAGTTTTTGGACTGTCTTAGCATTTCTGTAGACCTTGTAGACCATTTAGGAGATATGTTGACGTAATGCCCATACTTGGAGAAAGTTGAAAATTTTAACCACATATCCATGTTTGTCTATAGATCACCAAACCTGTTGGAATGAGTCAAACTGGAGATCAGACAAGTCCCTAAGGCCAGGCTAGAGACAGAAAAGCTTCATGCATCAGTGAATAGTGGGAAGCCCAGAGGCAAGCTGAATTAAGGAGATGCTGTGGCCAACAAGAAAGAAGTCCCAGCAAGTGGGTGTAAGGTGGCATTAGGCAGATAAGGCAGCAGGACCTTGACCACAGAGATAAGACTTTAGTTGCCAGAACTAGAGGCACAAAGCATGACTCAGTTGTTCAATAAACTCGGGTACTGGGCAAAGATCTGGTTTTGAAACTGTCAAAGGTTTGGATGGGGTATGTATTTGATCAATAAATACCAGAATGTTCAAAAGTAGGTAATATCCCTTAATTTTTGACCAAATTTTATAAAAAATAAAATAAAACTTTACACTAGAACTACCAAAGTTGTTAAAGTAATATAACTTTAAAAAGTTACATAAAAAATGTGATAATATATTGTAAAGGGTTGTAGACATGGAGTAAAAGGACCTGTGTTTGAATCCAGCTTTACTATTTATTAGCTATTTAATCATGGGTAGGACTCTTTAACTTTTCTGAACTTTAGTATCCTCATATGTAAAATGGGAATGATAAATATCTCACTGCTTTCTTTACAGGATTTCTGTGAGGAAAATGATTTGTAAGTCCTAAAGTGCTATTTAAATGTACAACATTATCATACTGGTCCAGAAAGTGTAAGAACAAAGTAGAATTATCAGCAAGCAAGGCTATTGTTAATGGTGAACCAGTCCCACTTATATAAAATTTCTTTTATCTTCTATTTAACAATAGGATTGGTACCTGAATCTGGACCTACAGATTGGAGGTGCTGCTAAGGGTAGCCAAAATACAGGAACAGGAAGCCAGATATTTAATTACAGTTATATTCCAGGTTGTGCTGGTAAATGTTTAACAACTTGCTCTTTGGAGGAATATGTACACATGACACACTTTTAAGTTTATTCTTTATTCTTAACAATTTTTTCCATTATTTTAAGTCAGCAAAGAGAAATCAACAAAATAAAAATCAATGCAACAATAAATCATGCCCTCATTGTAGTGTTTACCAACATCCTACATGTAAACAGGCTGAAATTTTTACAATCTGCTCTTGTAAGTCAGCTTGAGAAAACTCTTTCATACCTTGTCCTGTATTGAAGTTCACTTGGTGTTTTTTACTAACATCCTTATAAGCTTTTGCTGTCATTTTGTTGTCTAGCGACTTGGAGATGTCAGAAATATTTCCTCTTGCGTAGCAAAAAATGCTCAATATCAGCTGTGGCAGTGATCCCTGAATGATTCCACTTCTGACATTTCTTTATTCAGGGATGTGCTTGTTTATCCCTACCCTTTGTATCCAATCTCAATTCATTTCTTAATCAATAACTAAAGATTCTTTCTCCATCCCATTGTGGTTCAATTATTAAATAGCATCTGGTGTGAAACTTGTCATATGTTTTCTGATTGTTTAAATAAAATATAAGAGGCAGTATTGCTACATCAGACAGAAAATTGACACAGTTTGGGACACTTGGATTCAAATCACTGCTTTTGGCAATCTTTGGTAAGCCACTTAAGTTCTCAATTGTGGAGTCCTTTCAGTCATGTCCAACTCCTCATGACATCATCTAGAGTTTTCTTGGAAAAGATGCTTGAGTAGTTTGCCATAAACAGTTACTAATCCTGCCACAAATGCATCACAAACAACTTAATGTCTTATACCTCAATTTCTTGTTCTGTATAATAAGGGACTTTTGAACTTAATCATCTTTAAGAGTCGTTCTAGTTCCAAATCTATCATTCTGTGAAAAATGAAGATATAAAAACACAATGAAGTTGACTGGGAATGTTGAGTAGTATGATGACCGCCTAAGTCATTTTCAGTGGTTTTAAGGGGAGTCCATTAATGAAACTGTTTTTACCTTTCATCCATTCACTTAAAAATATCTAGGTATCATGTTCAATGTATCATACTGGATTTGGGGCATACTCATAGTGATGTAACATGAATGTTTGATCTAATATAAGACCTTAGAATAGAAAACAGAAATAGAATAGAAAGTAGAATAAAAAAATATTAGTTCAATTGAATACATATATGGGGCACAACATCTGCTCTCTGAAGTATGCTACTGTGATGCTTCATTGTGATATAGAGGTGACTCTGGATTCTTCCCCTTCTAAGCTTCCCTATTGCTGTTAAGAATATGACTAGTTTCCCGGTCACCCAGTACACTACCTAGGTGTCATCCTTGGCTCACCACTCTGCCTCACTCCCCATATCCAATCTGTTTCCAAGTCCTGTTGCTGTTGTTTTTTTAATATGCTTCATATGGACTCCCTTCTCTCCTCTGATACTGCTACCACACTGGTGCAAACCCTCATCGCCTCATGCTTGGACTATTGCAATAATCTGCTGGTTGGTCTCCCCAGCTCAAGCCTCTCCCCATTTTAGCTCATTCTCCACTCACCTGTCAAATGAATCGTCCTAAGATCTTAGCATTTCCACCCCACCTCACCCCCAACTCAATAAACTCTAGTGATTCCTTATCACCTCTAGGATTAAATATAAAATTCCTTCATCTACTGTCCTCCTCCCACATATTCTGTGAGTCAGAGACACTCACTTTTTTTTATCCTATGTACAAAATATATCATCTCCAGACCATAGGTACTTTCACTGACTCTTCCACATGCCTGGAAGACTCTTTGCTTCTTGGCTTCCCTGGTTCCCTCAAGATCCAGTAAAAATCTCATCTTCTAGGAGAAATCTTTCCTAATCTCCCTTAATGTAAATATGTCACTTACCCTGATTATCTCCAATTCATCCTGTATATAGCTTGTTTGTGTGGAGTTTCTTTCTCCCACCTTTTCTCCCTCATTAGACTGTGAGCTTCTTGAGAAAAGGGACTATCTTGTACCATTCTTTGTATCCCCTGCTTTTCCCACTGTGATGAGGACACAACAGGAGCTTAAAAATGCTTTTGAGTGACCAATTATGGAAAGCTATGCCAGTGAAGCATAAGCCCTGGTCAGTCCTGCCATGATAAAGAATCATGGCACTTATCACTAAGGATCAGCCTGGCTATATTCAGAAACCCTCCCTAGAAGGCGGGCATGATAAGCTCTCCAGATGCAGACAATCTAGAAGACTTTTTACTAAGGACCTCTCAATAGAGAGAGCACCCACACCATTGAAATTATAGATTCTAGAAGCACTGAAGTAAGTATCAAGTGCTCCTATATGCACTACATATAAGTGTTTTGACTGATTCAAAGAACAGGTCCTGAATTTCATGCTTGTGCCTTCATTAGGATGACATATACATATAAAACAGTTAAAAGAGAGCATATAAAGAGCATATGATTAGGGGGAGGAGGAGCAGTGTAAAATACTACAAAAAATACTATAGGTGGCATTGAAAGACCTGAATTCAGGTCCAGGATCTGCACCATTTGACTTCTAGCAAGTCAGTTAAACTCTCTAGGCCTCAGTTCCCTCATATGTACAATGATAATATTATTTGGCTCTAACTGCCATATAAGATTGCTGTGAGGATAGCCCTTTATAAACTATAAAATTGATGTGACTAGGTGGTGCAATGAATAGAGCACTGACCCTGGAGTCAAAAGGACCTGAGTTCAAATCGGATCTCAGACACTTAACACAAAACCAGTCATGTGACCTTGGGCAAGTCACTTACCCCAATTGCCCTACCTTCTCCCCTCCAAAAAGCAAAAAATAAACTATAAAGTTATGTGTTCATTTTTTGGTGGCTTCTCTGCTTGATTTAGACTCTGGGAGCATCATGTTTCTTCTAGGAGAAGCTCATCACCAGAAATCTCATCATTATGGAGATGGCTTGAGCTTTGAACACCTTCAGTTGCCTCTGCTTTCTGACTGGAGGGCTAAAAAAAAGTCCCCAAGTCTCATTCTGCATCTCCCTCCCCCCAGCCCTTTATGAGGGACTCAGAATTTTCTAGCCACCTTTCTCTTCATTTCTCATCAGTGGCTTCCTTGATTTGTGCTCTGTAAACATCATGCTCCAGCACTAACCTCCATTAGTGACACCCCCTTCCCCTTCTGCTTCCTTCCGTGTGTTGTCTCTCCCCTTCCCCCTTAGATTGTAAATTCTTAGAGCACAGAAATTATCTTTCTTTTTCTTATTTGCATCCCCAACGCTTAGCACAATGTCTGGCACATGGCAGATGCTTAATAAATGTTCATTGGCTAGTGACTATGTGAATCTTAAGTATTATTATTATTATCAAGTGCTATCAACTCTGACAGCAGAACCACAGAGGTTATGCACTGTTAACTCTGAAAATACCAAAGAGCTCACAGTGATTGTACAACATCTGTTAATTCTGAAAAATAAGATTAAAAAACCAAAAGCATTCACAGAGGCTATAGAAAAAGCCATCTTTATTCCTTTGGGGGATAGAGACTAGATGTGTTTTCCAATGTCTCTCAAAGAAGTAGGAGACCCAAAGCAATGAGTCTAAGCCTTGATAACATACAGTTGTGGCTAGACAAAGAACCAAGCAGTGGGATATAACAGCAACAATGGGGCAGGTTTGCCTAGTGACAAAGTGTATTCATAGCAGGGTTTCCTGTGGTTCCTACAAGTACTTGCCCAAGTTCAGGGACCACCTAGTGCTGCTCTGAGCCAATTCTGTGATTTAGCTGCAGCAGGTTTTATTCAGAGAGTGAGTGCAAAGGGTTGGAATTGTGGCAAGTTAGGGTGCAGCTTGCTTGCTGGGTCTTAGCTTTAGAAAACAAGGTGTCTCTTAATAGTAAGAACAGAGAAGTGAAAAGAGAAAAGTGGTCTTTGCATCTCCAAAAAGAAGTATGAAAACAATTCCAGAAAATTCAGAGGAGGAAGAAGTCAATGTAGATTAGAATGGTCAAGGAAAGCTTTATGGAAGAAGTTGAGATAGACCCAGATGAATGGACAAGATTTCACAGAATGTCAGAATTGGAGAAGTTCTCTGAAATCATATGATTCTAGACTTTAGATCTTTCAGGCACCTCAGAGGTCCTCTAGGTCAAGCTCCTTATTTTGCTTATGAGGACACTGAAGCACAGAGAGGAGTACTCACTCTTCATCTATGACATTTTATTGATACCTGCCTTCCAAAAAGTGGTAACCATTTAAATTTAAGATTTGGAGCAAAACTCCAAATGGTAACATTAAGAAGGTTCTTGTGACTTCAAAATTAAAGGGACTTGTAATTCACACCTGTAGTTCCTTGGCAAATTTCCTTTAAACTAAACCTTTGGGATTAGTCCAAAGAGTTCCCTTCTCTGTCCTTGTATCCTTCCTCTTCTGCTCACAGTAGCCATATGAGAAATATTAATCCTGACTTTAAAGAAAACCTAACTCTCCAATTTGGTTATATAATAAAGTAGATTATAACCCATCTTCCTTATACTTAGAAATGAATTCCTACAAAATAGCTGTTTTATTTCATATTTTGTTTCAGATGTATTTAATTATTGAAGAGTCACACTTGCTCATAGGTGCTCAAACTATAACAACATAATGTTGTGTAGCCTCAGAACAAATTCTGTTATTAGTGTTGCAAGAAAAAAAATAGAATAAAGTTTATGGCAACTAATATCTCAACATCCTGTCTCAGATGATGAAGCTTTAATGAAATGGCATTTATAGCTTTTTGTAAGAATGGTTTTATTTTAATTAAAAGTTATGTTTCCATTATTTTATATTCTTATTTATGACTTGCTCCTCATGCCTGGTGACTGAATTGTTTTCTTTACCTTTGATCTTTGATTGTTACCTTGTTGTGGCCTTCCTTATACATAAACGTGCAGATGGCATGTGTACTTGAGATTCAAATGTTTAATTTTCTTTCATCAGCAGCTTTGCATCAGGAAGTAATTTTCCTTTGAAAATTAAAACATTGGCAGAAAATACGATGAAAGATATGCTAGAATAGGTTTTCCTATGTATTTGCAAAAGCTTTGGATGGAAAAGCTTTGATCTCTCTGTGGAAATTGGGATTTAATAAAAAATATCAAGCATATACACATGCACAGAGGAGAAAAATGCAAGGTTTCTTCTGAAGCCTATATTCTACAATGATTGTGGCATATAGAGTTGTAGAAATACCAAGATTAGAAGTGCCCTTACAATGCACAACTTTTTATTTAGTTACCTTAATGAAAACAGAAAAATCTACTGTTCACTTGGACTGACATGTGCCTTTTCTCAGCCAGAAAGTAAACTATTACAGAAAATTTAGACTGCATTCAGCCAGGCAATGTTAAATATTTGGAAATATCCAAGATGTTTTGAGGTATTTAGACAGCTTCACAGTTGGAAGGGATTTCAGATTGTCATTTAATGCATCTCCCTGCATTTAGGAAGCTTCTCACTTAAACTGCTCCAGGAAGGTGAGAATCAGTTGTATTCATTTATTCAACACTTATTAAATGCTTACTCTGTGCAATACAGCAAGTATGTTGTTGTTCAGCAGCAACTATGTGAAAAAAGTTTTTCTTTATACATAATATAAATCTTCATAATCTTCTTTATATCCATTTCCTCTTTTTCTTATCTCTCTGGACAAGCTGCAAAACACCTTGAGGGAGAGTCAGGAGGCAGCATGTGCCAGTAAAGTCAAACCAGACTACCACCACCTTAACTACCTTTCTTCTAGCAGACTTTGATAAAGATAACCCAGACCCCTAACCCAAGGACTTTGGGAATAACAATGACCCCTCCAACCCAACCACCAGATCTGCTTCTAGCCCCCAGCTACAGCCATCACTGAAGGGAGAAATAATTGTAGAAACTGGGCTCATCTTCCCCAACACCAGCAGCAACACCTGCTGACCAGTAGCCACTAAGAGGCAGATAAATACAGACACTCATGGAGTGGCAGCACCCCCAGGCAACCTATCCTATTTCCAGTCTACCCCTCATAGCCATAATTCCAGGAAGCAATTCGTGTGAAGGGGTCACTTATTCTGACCAGCTGCCTCACCTAGGGCAGGTAAACTGGGCAGCAGGATACCTGAAGAGAAAAGAAGAAGGTAGCATGGGCCAGGTATATGAAACCATTACCACTGCTATTACCACCACTATCTCCCTTTAGACCCTGATGGAGACAGCCCAGAACCCTGAACGCATAGCTTTAAGAATAGCAGTGCTTGCTGCCCAGTGCTCTCAGCCATCATTTTGAGAACCAAGCCTTATGGAAACAGAGCCTGGAAAGTGCTATTAATATTATTAATACTATTAATATCATTAATAATGTGCTATTACTACAGCTACCTAAACCAGAAGAGAAAGCTCTTTCCACCAGTCTTTGGCACTGTAAGATGGTTCAACAATAGAATGGAAATGGCATTAAAGAAGAGGCCTTGCTTGTTGTACCCTAAGAACTATGGGACCTTTCCATATGATTTGCAGCTTGAAACCTCCCATATCTATAGTTTTTCCCCTTTAGAGTGTGAAATCCTGCACAGCAGGGATTATCATTTCTTTTTGTATCCTCAGTGGTTTTGCATATAACAAATGTTTGATAAATTCTATATTCACTGTTCTATTCATTCAAATTCATTTCAATAATTATAGTGGTTCATGAATCCTAATCCATACCAACTTTTAAAAATCATCCCATCTTTTTTATCAACTTTGTCACTTTCCTCTGAACCTTTTCCAGTCTTCACCCCTCCCTCTACTTTTATGCACTTGAAATGCAGAGAATACTCTATCATCAAGGGTTTCACCAATGAAGATTATTAATTATTATTAATGTATGGAATAAAACAAGCATTTAATAATAATATGACTTAAGAATGATTACACTTGAACTTGCAGATCTAGTATGTACAACTTACTATTCCTTTTAAACATACAATAAAGTTATTATGTAAATTTTTTTCTTTTTTTTCCTTCCTTCACCTTGGAGATGGCTACCATTAGATACAAATATGTGTGTGTATATACACATATATATGAAATATCATTCTATATGTATTTATATTTATCAATTCTTTCTATGCATGTAGATATTTTCTTAATTTGATATTTATTATAATAGAATTATTTTATAAAACTTACATTCTAGAACTAGTATCATGGAATTCAAACAACAGTACTAATTGTTAACCAGTATATTATCAGTTTACTACCTTGCACAAAATAGGGCTTAATTGTTATTTTTTTTGTTAATTTGTTTCCATTATCCTCTATACTTATGGGCTTTCATCTAGCTTTTATTTTCCATTCTGTCATTTGTAGAGATTATTTGTTCTACCTCAATCTACTACCATTCATTCATTTGTATGAGCTTCATTCCATCTGAATGCTCCATGAGGGCAAGGACTATTTTATGAAAACTGCATCTCTACCCAAGTGCCTCACACACTATCCTGAGCACAATGGGAGCTTAATGCATTTTTGCTGAATGAGCAAACAAATCGACATGGATTGTCAGTGTGCTTTTCTTACAATAATCCTGTGTGGTGAATGGGGAAAGTATCATTATCCCATTTTATAAATGAAGAATAAGACTGTCTGGGAGGTTAGGCGACTTCTTTTTGGTAACAGAACTTAAGTTTTTCAGGTCAGAGTCAAAACCATGTCTTCTGATTCCAAGATCACATGGCTACTAAGTTTCAGAGCCATGATTTTAACCTGGTTCTTCATTTTTGCATAGTGATCTTTCTACTGGAACATGTTATTCTGGTATATTGAATTAAATTACAGAGTTAGTTTAATGGCCATATCAAAATATATACAATCCTATTCATGCTTTAGTAGCAGGCATAATTACTTTCATATAAATATTTTCACATATTAATAATTTCCCTCTCAACCTTACATATCTACTTTACTTTCATCCTAAGACAAGTGAAGCTGAGACACATTGTTAAAAAAAGAAAGAAATGTAGTTTTTGCCACTGGAAACAATAGTGGTTTTTCCCCTGGAAAAAAAAGAGTTTTGTAGGTCAGCGTAGGACTTTGACCTTGAAAGAAAGTTGCCTACTTTAAGGCAATTTAGAATTGTCTTAGTTCTTGTGGGTACTGCTTTAGGGATATAGAAACATGCATAATTGCTGAAAGAGGTCACTCATGAAAGATCCTTACATTTTCTTAACCTATTGGCAACCATTTGTAAGCTAACAGTTGTTGCTAGTATCATATCTCTTCATCAGCAACTATCGTAGAGGCTATAAGTTTTCCTCATTACTATAGTCTTCAGCTCATATTCATTCCCAAGGAAAAAAAAGCTGTATTGGCTCAAATAATTTTATCTGTGACACTTTTTTTGGAAACTACTTAAAAGTTATGACTGGTTACAAAATGTAGTAATAGGTTGAATTTGCAATAACATTTCAATTAGACATATACCAAATAAGTATAGATTTATGGCTGGTGAAAAGTCTAAAAACAACAGCTTTTCAATCATCTATTTTTGACTATTTTAGGCAACTCCTTAAAGCTATAGTGGGCAGAGACAAATGAAGAAAATTTCCTCCTCTACCAATGAAATCCCATATCAGAGTCTTATTTCAGTTTTGTACCATCTAATTAAATTAGAATGGCTAAAGAAAATGGTAATATCCAACTCTTAGTACTCTAAATGTGACATCTTATCCAATGCCCAACATGCTATTAGAGAAACTGAATAACCACATTCTTCAAATTGAATTGAGATAAAGATAGTCTTACACTTGGATTCCAAAGATTAATTTTATGAAATTAATAAATTTCATAATAAATTAGCACAAGATAGAAGAAGCATGGGTAAATATTAGTTCATCTAAAAAAATACCTAATATTTAGTGGACCACTGGTTCAATATGTATGATAGGATACCCAAGAAAACTGCATTGAGAGACATAGATTTCAAGAATAAAGAAGTGAAAGTTATACTTTTATCTTCCCTATTCAGGTTATGTTTGTAATATTGTGCTCAGTTCTGGGTATCACAGTTTAGGGAGGAGACAGAAAAGTTGGAGAAGATTCAAAGAAGGACTAGAATGGTGAAGGAGCAAGGTTCATACCACATTAAAATCAATTAGAGGTATCAGAGGTGTTTAGCCTGAAGAGAAGACTGGGAGTACATAATAGGTGCATTAAAGCAGTTGAAGGACTAGTGTGGGGAAGAATTAGATTTGTTCTGTTTGGCTAGTAGAAGCAAAACTAGTTGCAATGAGCAGAATTTAAAAGGAGGCAACTTTAGGCTAGATAGGCTTGATTAGGAACAAATTTAATTCCTGTTCCTAGAAACAACCTGAAATGGAATGGGTTACCACAGAAGATAGTGTGTTTGCTCTCATTGGAGGCCTTCAAACAAATGCTAGATCTGTTGTTGTTCAGTCATTTCATTTGTATCCAACTCTTCATGATGCCTTTTTGGGATTTTCTTAGCAAAGATACTGGAGTAGTTTCTCTTCTCCTTCTCCAGTTCATTTTAGATGAAGTAACTAAAGCAAACAGTTGAATGATTTGCCCAGGGTCACATACCTGGTAAGTGTCTGAAGCCGGATTTGAACTCAGGTCTTCCTGACTCCAGACCTGGCACTTTATCAACTGTGCTACCTAGCTGTCAAAGGCTAGATGCTGCATTTAAATAAAATTCTAAGGGCTGCAGCAAAATATCCAACAAAAGATTCACTGTGACTATGTTGAATTTATAACACAGGAAACAAAGTATGCAAAGATATGTATTAGTATATTCAGAAGAATCATTTGACAAAATACAGCATTAATTTATTTTAATACATCATAGACAAAGAAGAGTCCTTAAAAAAAACAAATGTTAACATAATATATAAAGTGGGAATGCTGTAAGTGTTCCCACTTATTACAAAAAAAAGCAAGGTTAGATGCCCATTCTCCAACATTATTTGACAAATGCTAGCAATAGCATTATGAGAAAAGGAGAAAAGCAAAAATATTGGCAAAAAGGAGGCAAAAAAGATCTCTTTTTTGCAAACACATGCTAGTTTACTTGGAATATCACAGGGCACTGGCAAAAAAATATCTATTGAGATAATCAATAGCTTCAATATGTAGTAGCATATAAAATGTCTCCACAAAAATTATCAGCATCTCTATATAATAATACTAACAGTAATAATAATAGTAAATCATAGCTACTACATTTGTGTATACACACACACACACACACACACACACACACATATACTGCTTACTAGTACCAGGAACAGGGCTAATCACTTTACAAACATCATCTCATATGATTTTCACAACAACACTGCAAGGTAGGTGCTATTATTATTATTTCCATTTTACAGCTGAGGAAACTGAGACAAACTGAAGTTAAGTGACTTACTTGCTCAGGGTCACAAATTTAGTAAGTGTCTGAGGTTGTATTTGAATTCAGATCTTCCTGACTCCAGGCCTACCACTCTATCCACTGTGTCACCTAGCTATCTCAATAAGCAAACCAAAATTAAAATGATAGGAAGAGAAACTCCTTTGAAAATAACAACAAAGTGCATAAAATATCTGAAAGTCAATGAACCAAAGTATTCTTGAGGCTGAAAACACAAAACACTCTTTAAAGGAAATAAAGAATGAGATAATTATTTACTGTTGGGCTATATCAATATGATGATGATACATCTATATTAATTTAAAGAAGCCTATAGCAACAAAAGTACAAAAAATGTTGTTTTGTAGACCTAGACAAAATTATAAGAATATTCATTTATTAGAATGGAGAAAAATAATTTAAAAGTAAGAAAGAGAAAAGAATAGTACTAAAAATTTCAAATTATATAATGAGGCAAGAATAAAAAAAATATCAGTATTGGTTAAACTATTATCAAAGTAGATAAGTAAAACAGAATAGATACAAAAACAATGAAACCAAATCATCTGAAAAAAATAATCTCCATCAAGGACCCCCTGTTTGATAGGAAGTTCTGTGAAAATAGGTAGCTAAACAGAAAAAAAGTATTAACTGCCTTCTTCTGCCAGGACCTTATAACAAGTTCCAAATGGATACTCAACTATAAAAACCCATACCATTAAAAAATGGAGGAAAACATGGAGGTACCTTTCAGAAGTATGGATAAAGGGAGAATTTAAAAATTATTATTTTAATATGAAGGTTGTTGATATGAATGTTTTTTTAAGATCATCAGAATTTCTCCTAGTATCTCTACTTTTATCCTTTTTAGAGACTATCATATGTAGCAGGTAATATTTTCCAGGAAAAATAAAAAGAGACAGAATAGATTGATACATTGAAAAGCTTTGAAATATATATAATTCATCATACCCATGGAACTCTGCAAAGAAGTGATATAGGGATATCTTATCACTTATCATATCTCTTCCTTGAGCCATTGATTTTCCTTTATAAATTTGAAACATTCATATTTGAAATTAAAAATATCAACAATCACCTATCTATTACTTTTTTGTTTTTATCAAATATTTAAACTGAATTTATGTATAGACTGAAGGTATCCATGATAAAAGCATGAGACAGGACTCAGCAAGATTTCACAAATGATATCTTCATCAAAGTTCATTTTTACAATTACACAGTTGATTGAGAAGGGCAAAGAAAATTTATGAATTTTTTTAAAAAGATAGTTGTTGCAGAAGAGCATCATGCTGTCTTAAATGCTCTCTCCCAAAAAAGTATCATTGTTAAAACTCATAGAAAATTCATTGAAGGATAGTACTACACAGTCTTATTTAGTAGCCATCTGATTTTTAAAATCAAGTAAGATATATGTCTTCCAAAAGGTTTTGTCACTATCATAAAGAAAATGCAATATAAAATCCAATCAGAGAAAAATTACTAATAAATGATGGAATCCTCCAGATGCCCCTCTTTTCAGATAGACTTATGATAATTGAATCAATTTGCATTATAATAGCTACTATATGAGTTATATAAATGCTCAAAAGATTTCATCCCAAGTATTTGCATATGGGGGAAATAAAGGTGTATGTTTAGTGCCTATTGTTCAGACTGTTCATTCAGGTAAATAAATATCCCATAGATCTAGTCTATCACTATGTATATTTGGGACAGACACTGTAGTTAGACAATGAAACGGGTCCAGAATTAAGTGGGAAGAAAAGAGGAGAAGGGATTGCATTTGAAAAATTGCATGGGAATAGCATTTTTTTTAACATTCTTTTAAAAAAAATTAGTTCCAAATATTTTCCTTCTCTCCAAATCCTCCCCCTCTCATGGGGCTATCTCCAGTCTTGCTGATCTATATCTTGCCATTGGACCTAGCTGGCTCTGGAGGAGAAAGTGAGACTGGTAAATTTGCAGTCTTCCTTGCTTAAATACAATTCACTTGCGTGCCATGACATCACCTTCTTGATGTCATGGTCCTCTTTGAAAATGAAGGACAAATAACAACAACAACCCTCATTCATTGAGAAGGCAAGGATAATGATATCAATTATGCATCAGAAGTCATGCAAAACAGATTTCCATATTGGCCATGTTGCAAAATAAATAAATAAAAACTAGTAAAATGAAGTAAGTGAAAAAAAAAAGTATGCTCCAGGTCACACTCAGAGTTCATCAGCTCTCTTTCTGGAGGTAAACAGCATTTTTAATTATGTTCTTTGGAATTGTCTTGGATCATTTTATTGATTAGAGTATCTAAGTCTTTCACAACTCAGCATTGTTACAATATTCCTTTTAGTATGTATAATGGTCTCTTGGTTATATTCACTTCACTTTGCATCAGTTCATATAAGTCTTCTCAGGTTTTTCTAAAACCATCCTGCTTGTCATTTATTGTAGCACAAAAGTGTTCCATTACAATCATATACCACAGTTTATCCAGACATTCCCTAGTTGATCAGTATCCCCTTAATTTCCAAATCTTTGCCACCATAGAAAGAGCTACTATATTTTGTTCATATAGGTCCTTTTCCTTTTACATTGATCTCTCTGGCATACACACACACACACACACACACACACACACACACACACACACCTTGTAGCAGTATTGTCCTTTGAGTATAGTTCCAAAATGTTTCCAAAATGACTGGACCAGTTCACGGTTCACTGAATAGTGCATTGATGTCCCTGTTTTTCCACATCCCCTTCAACATTTGTCCTTTTTCTTTTCTGTCATGTTGGCCATTCTAATAGATATGAGGTCGTAGCTCACAGTTCTAATTTGCATTTCTATAATAAATATTAATAAACTTTTGGATTTTTATTCCTTGGGTTTAGCACCATGAACAATATGCAGTAGGCACTTGGTGAATGTTTGCTGATTTATTGAATTGTCAGAAAGATATATAACCATAAAAGGAGGTAGGTTGATTATATGACAAGAGTAAAGGATAAAGGCTGAAAAGCTGATATGCCCTACTGGTATATTAGCAATGTCAGTTAGGTAATGGATAATAATGACCAACAAAATATTTGGAACTAAATTTTTTTTAAACAATGTTAAAATTTTTGATTTAGAGGAAGTGCCATAGAAAATTGGGTATAGAAGTTTTATGGGGTGGCATACACTGGAGTTGCATTGTGTCAGGAATGTACAGGTTACAGTCTGGAGCACTGGAGAGAATACTCACATCATTGAAATAACAGATCATCAAAATACCCAAGAGGATTTTGGCAAAGCATTAAATAAAGTACATGTTATGATCTTTTATGTCGAAAATGGAATTTAAAATAATAATTCATATTTGATATGTACAGAACTAGGTGATTAGCTCAACAAAGTCATTAATGATTCATTGCCACTTGTCAGGAACACTTAACAAAGCTCTGTACAGGGTTCCGTGCTATTTGATATTTTAAATGACTTGACTAAAGGCATTATTGACATGCTCATCAGATTTGCAGAATATACAAAGCTGGAAGTGATAACTAACTATAATAACCCTAAAGTCTTATACTTGAGTTCAAAATATGAGCTGTACACACAAGGAAAATCATTATTGAATACCTTTTGGGGTCTGTCACCAAGTCCTTTTTCAATGATCAGAAGAGATAAAGATAATGATCTGCTTACAGAGATTATATGGCTACCAAATTGAGTGTGTTATAGTGTATGTATCGATAGTAGCCTGGTATCATGGGAATCTACCTGTTCTCTTTTATGGAGATGTTCTGATCTCATTGATAATAATAGTTCCAATCAGGATCTAGTTCAGGATAATAAGTTCTATACTAAATTACCTAAGAAATCCCAAAATCTTTTTCTCTTCTTGTCTTAAGACTAATCATTTTGCTAAATGTTCTGAGACTTAACTTTTTTTTTTTTTTAATTTTAATTTATTTTCTTGGTTACATCATTCATTTCCACAAGGTTTTGAGTTACAAATTTTCTCCCCTTTTTTGTCCCTACCCCCCAGCCCAGAACATTGATCCCACTGTAAGACCCCTCCCACA